>CM076571.1:623599896-623705953 GCA_034641835.2 Pinus albicaulis
CTTAAAATTCGCCTTTGGGCTAAAATTCGCCCCTAAAATTATCCCTGATATAGACACTAAACGTCATCGTGACAAATTTTAGTGTAACAAATTGCCCCCTAAAGTGCGAAGTCTGAGAGCATTCGAAGAGTGAAGTGCTTTATCATTTCGAGGATTAGCCTGTGGACACCCCAGTCGGAACCCTGTAAAAACATGCAATGCAAAACATATATATATATATCTATATATATATATATATATATATATATATATATATATATATATATATATCACACAGGTGCATTCATAATTAAATATCAAAAACTAACTAAAATTGTTCTGATACAGAAATTATTTTAATATTACATCAATAGTGTAGACACGGCATGGACGCAGCCATCTGTAATGAATATTCTACAGCATAATGAATAGTAAAACTCTTCACAGCTTGGATGGTGGAAACTAGATCCAGGGTCTTGATTTCTGCTTACCGAACCAGTACGATTCTATCCATGCGATTAAATGTGTTGAAGTCGAACATGGTAGAACCCACTTGATTACCAGTCGATGATGTGAATTGTTAACAAGTGTGAGAGAAACCACCAATAATGACAATGGCTCTCAAATTACTCAGTACAATCCATAAAATTTGAATAAGTGATTTGAAGTCGAACATTTCACGGAATCGTTCGATTGAAGGTCAATGATGCAACCTGTCGTCGAAAGCGAGAAATCTGCCATTAAGGCATGCAGGTTCCAAGGTACTAACAGATTCTAGATCAACTTCCTAGATGATGAGCTGTCATCGATACAAAGTGATCCGTTGTAAGCAAGCTCACGACACGAAACCATAGATCAAGTTTTGAAGAAATTTTTTTGCAAGGACTGACTCAGGGATGGACAACGTGAATGGAAAAAAATGTTTTGAAAATGAATTGTTTCTTTGACTGTCCTCTTGAACACATAACGACACTGAAGATGGTTTGGTAACAGTTTCCCTAAGCTAATACCCAGAAACTGGCTGAAGACCTTCAATGTGGTTTGATTAACTAATAGGCAAAGGATTTTCCCAACCCAGGTAGAAGTGTGAAAAAAAGTGTTGTGTTCAAGAGTGGTATACTGCTTTAAATCAAAGTGTAAAAAATGAGTTCTTTTTCTCTTTTTCCCCCACCATTTTTGGCAAGTACCTCTTTATTTTTGACAAGATTGAGGAGGATAACATTTTCTTGTTTATAAGCTCATCCTTCAGATGAGTCCAACTTAATTTAAAATTGAACCTAAGAAGGAGTGGTCCATTCCTATTTGTAATCGACAGGTCCTTTACTGTTAAATTTTAACTAGTCTAGTATAGGAGAAACTCGATGTTTTTCATTTTTAGGGAGTCAAAAGAAAAAACCAAAGAAAACTCCATGGGTGTTCTTTTTTGTAATTTTAGTCTCTCAGGCCCGAAAAAAGATAAAATAATGCGGGAGAGAACTCTATTGAACATGATTAGTCAACGTATACCTTTTTTGTAAATAGTCCATTTCAGTTCGGAAAAGGGGTAAACTTATACTGAAGAGACGACTGTTCATTTCCTTTAACTAGTTCGAATAGTCAAGTACTCGACAATCTTTTCATATTTAGAGAGTCTGAAAAGGGCTAAAAAGAGGACTCCATGGTTTCTCTTTTTCATAAAAATTTTAAGAGCCCAAAAAAGTGATAAAAGTATACTCTTTGTCAAAAATGACCATTTCATCCGAAAAATCTGGTATTCTGCACAAAAACTCAAAAAATTAAACGTACCTACTTTCAATAAAATAAATTTATTTTGAAAAACCATCTCTTTAAAGTGAAAAATAAACAAAATTAAATTTCATTTATTCGAAAAAACTTATAAAAAGGATTTTTCCAAATTCATTTTTAGCATTTGAGTTCAGAGTGAAAATTTGAGAGCTTTTGGCAAAAAATGCTCTAGAGAAGATTCCAGACAAATCGGCAATTCAAATTGAAAACTGTCTGCTCCAGGTAATCCACATTCTCTTTTCCTTGCTTTTCATCCATTCATTTCAACAATTTAGGTATTAAAATTCATTTTTGGGGAAGAAATAGGTTCAAAATTCAGCTCACGGGGGTCCGCAGGTAAGACACACGATACCTGTGGACCTCGACATTTTCTTACAAAGAAAAATATCATGGTCCCGCACTTTAGGCACAGAGCCTGTGCGTAGCTACGCACTGTCTCTGAAAAAAAAGTTTGGGGGCGCCCTGAAGAATTTAAAAACACATTTTCTCTCCAATTTACCCAAAACGTTCTTTTTAAAATGGTTCTAATCTTTCATTTTGTTCATTGTAGGATATTTACAATGCTTATCTAGTGGGAACGTGAACATGAGGAGGTGGATGAAGCTGCAATGATTCATCCACCTACATTACCAGTTTTGAGAGCATGCGAGTTATTAAAATTATGGGCTATCAGCGGCATGAGAGCCCAAGTATACCTTCTCACTTGGTTAGTAAACAAGTAGGATGTACAGGACTAGTGTTTTGTGATTGGAGGCAACCGGCTCGAAATCAAGTTGGAGGACATATAATTTCTGACTGGTTTGTCTAAAAGAGGCAAACCACTTTCTCTATTTGGGGCTACGCCAGGTGGCCAATCTGTTGCTAGCCTGCAACTAGAGTTCTGCAATGATGAGGCCAATCCTAAAGACAAAAGGATTGATATCAAAACCATTATCTGTCCTGAGTTGAAAGTAGTTGCATTTACCGTAACCAAGTTATGTGGAAGTGCAGATTTTCACGTTGCTACTGGATCTCAAATGCGGATTGCAGTGGACTGTTTCCGAGGCACCATATTCAATTGGTGCGAGGAAGTGTTGGCTAGTATCAAAGGACAACTAACTAGAGCAAAGAACGGGAAGTTGAATAACTTCGGATATGGATCGATCGTGGTTAATTTTGCTCTAGAGAGGATTACTCTATTGTCCCCATAACATATTGAAGTTGATCATGGTAGAGTCTGAGAGCCTCGAATAGTTCGATGGGTTGCTTTGATAGCTCATCATAGTGAAGGTGGCGAGGTTGTTCGATTTCCCCCGGCCTACTTCCGTTGGTTAGAGAACCAACTCTTCGTGATAGAATATTTTCCTTATGCGGGTATAGATTTTTGTGGCGACCGAGATATGCCACTTCCTCTAGGAGCTCAGTGGGATGAGTCAGGTAAAAAATTATTTTTTCATGCTCTAATTTCTAATTTTTATTTTGTTTTTTAAATCATCCAAAACTGATAAAAAAAATTTCAAATGCAGATGTGGGTCCACGTCGACCAGTCACTCTTCACCCCTTCGAGAAGAGGCAAATGGATGCAGCTGCAGTAGCACCACCACCATAGGATCAGACAACATAGATCCTTACTGATTTGGAACACCATCTGGAGCGATTGACTATGGACATCCCAGAGACTACCATAGATGACATTCCACTTCATTTGCAAAGATATGTCATTGGAGTTCTTGGACCGTTCAGGAGATTCCTAAGCAGGGTGGAATAGGCTGTAGTATATTATCATGATCATTACCACGGATATTGGATGATCGACTGTATAGACTCATATAATTTTTTGTATCACTTTTTCTTCGATCATAAGGCGTTTTGAACCTATGATCGAGGACGATGTACTATTTTTTGAAATACTACTCTATGCTATGATATACTACTATTTCCAGTTACCTGTCCAACATGTTATCAAATATTATTTTGATTTACTGCTTTCATTATTGCAAATGTCTGTTTATAACACTAGAAGCTATTGCATCTGCTAATGTGTTTAAATTTCTTGGAATGTGTTGATACTCAATACAATCAAATTCTCGTTCCAAGAGACCAACTTTCAAAAATAATCTTAACAACATTGGGTTTCTAATTGCATACACTCGACTTAATTGTAATACAATGAGCTCATAATCTAACCTAACGATCAAACTCTGAATTCCAAATAAAATGGATTCAGACAATAACTCAATAACTGCACTATATTCTGCAATATTGTTCATCATTTGATCAAGGCTTACCCCATGCATAGATACTAACTCGTCAGTGGGTGAATAAATAACCTAGGCTGCAGAGGAAATGTTCCGTGTACTACGACAAGTTCCATAAGCAAAACCAATGTATGTTTGAAAAGACATCAACATCTTCAATATCAAGAGGAATCCAGATAAGCACGAATAGTAAAAGCACACTTAAGCTAGACACACGTTTCTAATCTACAACACACCAGCTAGAAAATAACTAATATACAGAAAATATCTCCACACAAGAATCAAGCATAATATCTCTTTAGATAAAGCCCATTTCTGGGTTTGCCTAAAGAGAACCCATCAAAATCAATCAATTCATAGGCCTCTTTTGCAAGCTGCCGCTTGACAATATAAGGACCATGCCACATTGGTTCGAATTTCCCAGCTCCTAGCTTATCGTTAGCTTGATCATATACCAAAACTAGGTCTCCTTTTGAAAAATACGAGGTGTAACACATTTATCATACTGAGCTTTCATTCGTTTCGCATGAGCCTCGGTAGCTAATGTAACAGTGCGCCGATTCTCATCTAATTGAGCCAAGTACACAGAACGTTTCTCCTCTTCAGAAGTAGCTGGTAGTAACTCTATGGCTAGTTGGAGTGACGACATCTTGCATTCAATCGGTAATACCGCTTCTAAACCGTAAACCAGTTGAAAAGGGGTAAAACCTGTCGATGTTTTTGTTGAGGTCCGATATGCCCAAAGCGTTGAAAAGAGCATGGTATGCCAATTCGACTTATGAATTCCAATGAGTCGTTTAATCATGGTGACTAAAACTTTATTAATCGCTTCAACCATACCATTAGCCTGTGGATAATATGGTGTAGAACTGTCATGGCGTAGGCCAAGTTGGTCAGTTATCTAGGTCATCATTATGTTTCGAAAATGACTCCCATGGTCAGTAATTATCTCTTGGGGTACACCGAAACGAGAAATCACATGATTGAACACGAAAGTAGCTGTAGTTTTTCCTTCTGTTGCAAATTTAGGCATCACCTCGGCCCACTTGGTAAAATAATCTACTACGAGAATAATATACACATGCCCCCCGGCCGAGTGAGGGTTACATGTAATGAAGTCAATGCCCCATTTTTCAAAAGGACAAATAGAAATTATAGGGTGAAGAGGAGCGGGTGGTGCACACATCTTTCGATCGAATATTTGACAATTATGGCATTTTCAGACTGCATAAATACAATATTTAAATAAGGACAGCCAAAAATAACCAGCGCACAATATCTTTTGGGCTATGGCATACCTAGACATATACCGCCACATGCTCTAGAGTGACAGTGATTTAAAATATTTTTAGCTTCTTCATGGGTGAGACAACATCGAAAAAACAGAGTCTGCACCACAATGGTATAGTGTGTCACCAACAATATGATATTGTTGAGACTGGAAACAGATTTTACGTTGTTGTGACCATGAAAGTTCAGGCTGAAAATATCAGGTCTAAAGATAAACAATGATATCTCCATACCAAGGATCAATGGTACTAATAAGAAACAAGGATTCGTCCACGATCGGTTGTTCCGCCACAGTTTTTGTATCCGTACGTGGAAAATCACACATAAGTTCAGAAAATATCAATGATTTCTTTGATTTGGATTTTTCAAATTCCAAGTCAATGTAGGATAACAATCCATTTGGATTATTTGCCCCCTAGCAATTGTTTGGTCAAAGTATACATCATAGGGTTACAATAAAAAATCACTGTTGTTTTGCATAAAAGTATGTAATGACAAAAATGTTGGACATCTTGAACGACTACCAAGGCCAATTTCTCCACATGTGAATATTCAATTTCAGCCAGATGAAAATTGCGACTAAGATAATAAATCACATGTTCACCATGGAATTCATCTTCCTCAACTAGAACCATTCCTATTGTGGAATCGGAAATGACGAGGTACAAAAAATAATCCTGGTTGTAATTGGGAGGATGCAGTAATGGTGCACAGGTCAATGCGTATTTAAGAGCATCAAAAGATCAATCAGAAATCTCGTCCCAAAAGAAAGGAATATTCTGTTTTAACAACCTAGTAAAACCTTTCGTTACCTCGACATACTTAGGAATGAATTGACGTAAAAAGTTTGCTTTCCCTTGCAAAATTTGGAGTTGGTGAAGAGTAGAAGGAGGAGGTAAATTGATGATAGCCTCAACCTTCGATGGATTGACATGAATGCCTGCCTTTGAGATAATAAATCCCAACAATCGTCTAGATTGTACACAAAAAACACATTTGTGAGGATTCAGACAAATCTTATAATGCCTACATCGTATAAAAATGGCTCGTAAATGCATGATATGATCTGATCTGCACGAGGAATGAACAGGAAAATCATCGAGGTAGGGTTGCACAATGTGTTTAATGTCATGAAATGCATAAGACATTGCCCTTTGAAAAGTGGCACTAGCATTCGTAAGTCCTAAAGGTAATTTTCGATAAGAAAAAGTCCCCCATGGACAAATGAAAGCTATTTTAGGTTGATCTACAGGGAGTATGTTGATTTGATTGTACCCGGAAAATCCATCCATGAACGAAAACATTTCACTTCCAGCACAATCGTCAATAATTTGGTCGATATAAGGGGTTGGATAATTTTCTTTTGGACAAGCTCAATTTATATCCTTATAATCGATACATACTCGTATTGTTCCTTGTTTTTTATTAACAGGAACGATATTAGATACCCAATCCGTTAACGGAATCGAATAAATAAAACCTACACGAAGTCATTTTTCAACTTCTGCCTTAATAGCGGCAGCTTTTCGCGGATGTATTTGATTTAATCTTTGTCTGACGGGTTTAGCATCCGGGTATGTCTTAATTTCATGAAAAACAATCGACGGATCGATTCCTTGAATTTCTTCATATGACCAAGAGAAAATGTCGCAGAATTCCTGAAATAGGGCTTTATATGCTTGGATTTCATCAGTCGTACAAGAAGCACTTATATGAATGTTTTCAACAATTCCGGGTTTTACTGAAATGTCAATGGGAACCATTGTAGAAATTTTTTCTAAGTTCAATTCAGAATCGGAAGATGAGAGAGGATTCTGAGGTTCTTTGACATAATAAGTAGTAAAAATAGAGGAAAAATCATTCTCAAAATGATCGAGATTAGGTAAAAATGAAGACCTATGATGTAGATCTTCCCATGGTAATTCATCGACATACAAGAATTCACAAATATGTTCATCAGTATTGAATACTTGTTGACCAAGATCTAGAATTGATGTCAAACATGAGCTCGATATTGAAAGTGACTCCTCATTGATCACATTCATTAGATCAGATTTAGTTGAACGAGTATCAGAAAATGATTGTACTGCCTAATATGTTAACTCAAAAGGACTCAAAGGCATCGTGCCATCGAAAGAATTCAGTTTTGATTCTGAAGGTACTATCCAAGGTTCATCAAAGGAAATAGCGCTTGATGTAATCATATTGATATTAGCATTAGGAGCCTGTACGTTGGGAGCAGGCAGGGAAAAAGTTCCTAGTAACGCTGAATCTTTAAGCAAACCTACTCCGAAATCCTTATAAGGGATAGTCGATTTTCCGATATGTTGGATGCTATCAGTAGAGGCTGGGTCGGATGAATAATATGAGAGCTGATCTATTTTAACGATCTTTCCTTTATGAGGAAACATGATGAGACAAAAGATCAACGATACAACAACAGTCATGGCATAAGACCAACTGCGACCCAGGAGAAGGTTGTAATCCAAAGGGGCATCAACCACTTCCACATCCAGATTAACGGTTTTGCCTTCGACCTCTATTGGTAGATCCTGTAAAATACCATATGGCTGAAAACATATTCCATCAAAAGCTTTGAGGATAGTTGGCGATTGGTTAATTATCGGAGAACCAAGTGATTTCCAACATTTTAATGACATAATACACGTAGAAGCCCATTCATAAACAACAGTACAAAAGATATGTTTGTTTTTTACTATTACCAGAATTTGAAAAGGCATTTGATGGGGTAGGAGGGGTGTAAAATGTTAGAAAATTATATATTATGGAGCAATGCAACACATAAAATATGCGGAAAATACACGCACACAAAACACATAAAACCAGAGAGACACAGATATACGTGGTTCACCCAGTTTGGGCTACGTCCACCCCGAATAGCCAGTCCTTCCTTTCTATTATCCAGCAAAAATGAAGAGACAAAACCTACAGCAGATCTGTTGTAATATCCTCTGTTCTCTCTCACAGTCTCCCTCTCTGTCTCTCGCTCTGAGAATACACACACAATACACAGCCGCAATACAATGCCCTCATAAAAGCGAGGGGTTGCCTTCTAAGGCAAAAAACCCTAATCTAAACATAACTTCTACTGTCAGATCATTTGCCTAATGAACGGCCCAGATTGACTAGAAATTACTATACTTTTACAAGGAAATTTTACATCTATTTTTAGCTTTGGGGGCGCTGCCCCCGAAAACCCCCGCCAGGGGGGGGCTCCGAAAAGTGCTGCCACCCCCCCCTAGATCCCCCACAGCAGCGATTAATTACGGGCGGCGTTGCCACCCCTTTTAAGGTACAGGGGTCCAATTTTGTGATACAAAGTAAACAAGATAATCAGGCTCCACACCCAACAATCTCCCACTTGGAGACTAATTTTAGCAACTCCACCACTGCTTCATTTGCTAGACATTGACTCCTCTTTGGAACTGGTTGTTCCTCATCTTCATCGTCATCCTTGAAGACGAATTGAAACTGAGCACATTCTCATTTTCTCCCTAGTTAAAACTTTTGTTAGCATATCTGCAGGATTCTAGCTAGTGTGTATCTTTTCCAGCTTCAACTCTATATCTTCTAATACTGACCGTATGAAATGGTACGTGAGATGTATGTGTTTAGTCCTGGAATGAAATGCTAAGTTCTTTTCAATATGAATGGCACTTTGGCTATCACTTTATAGCATGCCCATATCATGCTTCTTACCCAATTCACCCATAAACCTTTGTAACCAAATCAGTTCTTTACTAGCCTCTGTAGTAGCAACATACTCTGCTTTTTTTGTTGAAAGTGCAACAACACTTTTGATTTTTGAAACCCAACTGACAGCTGTTCCACCTACAGTAAATACATATCCTGTAGTGCTCCTCCTATTATCTCTGTCACCTGCCATATCTGCATCAACATATCCCTGTAGAGCAATGTTTGAACCACCAAAGCATAATGTTTGATTTGTGGTACCTCTCAAATATCTGAGAATCCATTTTACTGCCATCCAATGTTCTTTTCCTGGATTATTCATGTACCTTCTTACAACTCCCACTACATGTGCAATATCAGGCCTTGTGCAGACCATTGCATACATTAAGCTTCCAACTGCTGATGCATATGGAACTTTAGACATATAATCCATGTCTTCTTGGGTCTTTGGGCACATCTCCTTACTAAGTTTAAAATGGCTAGCAAAAGGTGTACTAACTAGTTTTGCATTCTGCATATTAAATCTTTTCAACACCTTTTCTATGTACTCATTCTGAGACAGTGTTAATTTGCGATTTTTCCTGTCTCTAGTTATCCTCATACTAAGGATTTGGTTTGCAGCTCCTAAATCCTTCATTGCAAATGAATTTGCCAATTTTCTTTTGAGCACATTTATTTCCTGCATGTTAGATCCTACAACAAGCATGTCATCTACATACAATAACAATATAATATAGCTGCCATCATTTTGCCTTTTTAGATAAACACAATGATCAGAGTGACATCTAGTATAACCTTGTTCAGACATAAACTTGTCAAATTTTAGATACCACTGCCTTGGAGCCTGTTTTAAGCCATAAAAGCTCTTCTTTAACCTGCACACCAATTTTTCTTTCCCTTTGACCTCATATCCTTCTGGTTGCTGCATGTATATCTCTTCCTCCAAATCTCCATGGAGAAATGTTGTCTTTACATCTAACTGTTCAAGATGTAAATCTTCCGCTACTACAAGACTTAAAATAGTTCTGATTGAATTCATCTTAACAAAAGGAGAAAATATTTCATCAAAATCAATACCTTTCTTCTGTGCAAACCCCTTCACCACAAGTCTAGCTTTGTACCTCTGTTTTCCTCCATCTTCTTCCTTCAGCCTGTAAACCCATTTATTCTGCAATGTAGTTTTTCTTGCAGGCAACCTGACTAAGTCCCAAGTCTGGTTATGCATTAAGGAGTCCATCTCTTCTTCCATGGCTAGCTCCCACTTCTTCCTAATTTCAACCTGCATTGCTTCTTCATAACATTCAGGCTCACCAGAATCAGTCAACAATAAATAATATAATGAAGGAGAGTATCGTTCAGGGGGTCTACTTATCCTGGTAGATCTTCTAACACCACTTTCAGGTGTTTGAGGTGCCTGTTGCTATTGTGGTGGTTGCTGCTACTGTGGTTGTTGATTATTATTATTTTCAGGCACCTTTACTTTTTTAGTTATCTCATCAAGAACCGTGTATTCCTTGCTTTCTTTTTCTTGTTTCTTTTCCTGCAACTGATTCTTATACAAGACCTTTTCATTGAATATTACATCTCTGCTCCTAATGATTTTGTGATTTTCATAATCATATAAGCGATAACCAAAATCATTAGCACCATATCCAATAAAGGTACATTTCTTTGATTTGCCTCAAGCTTTGTTCTGTTTTCTTTATTAATATGGACAAAGGCCTCACAACCAAAAGGCTTTAAAAAAGAGTAGTTTACCTTTTTACCTGTCCATGCTTCCTCTGGAATACCACCATCCAAGGAACTTGAAGGCCCTCTGCTTATTAGATAAACAACAGTATCTACAGCATCTACCCAAAATTGTAAAGGCAATCTTGCATGCAATCTCATGCACCTTGCACGCTCCATGATTGTTCTGTTCATCCTTTCTGACACACCATTTTCTTGTGGTGTTCTTGGAACTCGTCTTTTTCTCTACGAATCCAATGCTCAATAGTACCTATCATGCTCTTGTCGCAATATTCAATTCATTGTCCATCCGATGCAGTTCAACTTCTTTCCTGTCTCAATCTCAACCAAAGCTTTCCATTTCTTGAAAGTATCAAATACACCAGATTTATTCTGAATACAATAAATCCATGTTTTTCTAGTTGCATCATCAATAAAAGTAACATAATAACGAGAGCCACCGAGAGATGATACCTGAGCAGGTCCCCATACATCCGTATGCACAAGCTCCAATTTTTCGCTCTTCTTTTCTTTCCCAACTCTGAGAAATCTGACTCTCTTTTGTTTTCCATAAATGCAATTCTCACATAAATCTAAATCAACATTCTTCAAACCTGGCAACAAATTTCTTGAGTGAAGAATCTTCATTCCCTTCTCACTCATGTGTCCAAGCCTATGATGCCATAATGCTACATCTGCTCCTTTGGAAGTTAAAGCATTAACATAGTTAGAAATACCATTGCATAAATACAATGTACCAACCTTTTCACCTTTTGCTATTACCAGGGCTCCTTTGGTGACCTTCCAAGTTTTATCTGTGAAAGTTGTCACACAACCTTCACCACCTAACTGCCCTGTTGAAATCAAATTTTTCTTCAGATCTGGAACATGCCTTACCTCCTTTAGTAGCCATTGGTTTCAATTCTGTTGTTTTACAAGAACTTTACCCACTCCAACAATTTTACAGGGTTTATCATCACCCAAACGAACTTGTCCAAAATCTCCTTGAACATAGTCATGAAAATATTTCTTATCAGGTGTGGCATGGAATGAAGCCCCCGAATCTACAACCCAAGAATCAGTAACATTTTCGAAAGAAAGAATCAAAGAATCTTGTAACACATCACCTGTCACATTTGCTTCATGATTGTTTTCTTGCTGTGTGTCTCCTTCTTTTCCCTTCCGAGATCTACAGTCTTTCTTTAGGTGTCCTTTTTTTCCCACCCAAGACACTATTCTTAGACCTGGAATGTGACTAGCCTTTATCATCATAGAGATCCTGTTTTCCTTTCCATTCTCCTTCCCCTAGACTCCGCACTCAAAGCATTACCTGATGTCTCACCGGAGCTTTTTCGTCGCATTTCCTCGCTAAGGACAGCACCGACAACATAATCAAACTTTAAAGTAATAGATCTAGAGACAGAGTTACTAATGGCCATTACTAAACCATTCCAACTCTCTGGAAATGAGCATAAGAATAACAGAGCTCTAACTTCATCATAAAATTTTACCCCTATAGAACTTAATTGACTGGTAACTGTATTAAATTCATTTAAATGGTCTGCAACAGATCCACCTTCCGACATCTTCATATTAAATAGTCGTTTCATAAGAAATACCTTGTTTGAGGCCGAGGGTTTTTCATATAGTTTCGCTAATGTCTGCATCAAACCCCCTGTTGTTTTTTCCTTCGAAATATTGAAGGCGACTGACGCCGCAAGACACAATCATACTATTCCGAGTACCTTTCTATCGAGAATGTTCCATTCTGCGTCTGTCATGGCTGTCGGCTTCTTTATTTTTCCACTCAATGGTAGGTATAGATCTTTCTGATACAGATAATCTTCCATCTGCATCTTCCACAGCGGGAAGTTTTGGCCGTTAAATTTCTCGACCCTTAACTTACCATCGTCCACCATTTCTCCCACTCGAATCAGGAACCCTTCTTTCATGTGTGTTTATCAGCCAAATATACCTTCGGCTTTGATACTGGTTGTTAGAAAATTATATATTATGGAGCAATGCAACACATAAAATATGCGGAAAATACAAGCACACAAAACACATAAAACTAGAGAGACACAGAGATACGTGGTTCACCCATTTTGGGCTATGTCCACCCCGAATAGCCAGTCCTTCCTTTCTATTATCTAGCAAAAATGAAGAGACAAAGCCTACAACAGATCCGCTGTAATATCCTCTGTTCTATCTCACAGTCTCCCTCTCTGTTTCTCACTCCGAGAATACAAACACAATACACAGCCGCAATACAATGCCCTCATAAAAGAGAGGGGTTGCCTTCTAGGGCAAAAAATCCTAATCTAAACATAACTTCTACCGTCAGATCATTTGCCTAATGAACGGCCCAGATTGACTAGAAATTACTATACTTTTACAAGGCAATTCAGATCATTTTGTTTCTTGGGCGCTCGCTCTAAAAACCCCACCAACAGCATTTCCCACCCCCCGACCCCATAGAAGCATGACAGTATACGTGCTGCCTTTTAAGGTACAATATTGCTAGACGGCTAAAGCAAACAAGATAATCAGGGTCCACACCCAACATAAAATTCTCTAAATTGAAGATCATGAGGTTCGAATCCTGGAGGTCTACAACTTCCAGGCTGATAATATAATTTTTGGACCCAGACTGCAATATCAAAGCCGACATTGCTGAAGGGGAATTCGCCAAGTCTTCAACAATATTGTAATTCTGAGAAACTCTCGCATGTGGACTGAAAGCTGATTTATGAAGTACACCTTTAGCAGGTGGTTTGATTACTAAGTCAAGATCTTGTTTCTCGATCTGTAGTGGATCAAAAACTGAGGGAGATGTAGTTGATGCTGAATTAGAACTTTCTTCTTCTTTACCAAGACTTTTACTATCGTAATCTTGCGATCACGTCGCAACCATGAAGATATTCTCTAACGCATTTGAGGAAGATCCAATCATGTTGCTATCTTGGGCAGGAAAGCGATCCTTCAAGACAGTAGGTATGGGAGAACCCTTAACGAATTTCGATACCTCGGCTCTATGCGGGCACTCTTTTATAAAATGATCCTCATCACAAATGAGACAAGGATAACGCGGTTTTCATTTTTCGTCAGTTGGTTCAGTTTTATCAATTTTATCTTTTGAAGATTTTTTGTTTTTATTCTTACCTTTCTTCTTACCACTAGTTTTAGGTTTGGTTGTAGATTATTCTACAACATGAATATCGACGGAAGTTTCAACGAAAGAATCTCCTTTCGGTGAATCGGGTAAAGTGATAATAGGAGAAGTCGTCTTGGAATATTTCTTCTTACTCTTACCAGTGCTAACAGAACCAATTACACTGTCAACGGCATGAGAGCTGGAAGGAGTTGTAGTTAATTGACCAGGTCTTGGTAAATCAAGTATTTTATCATACAGAGTACCTGACTGTGTATATACAAGGTCAAGGTACTGAGCCTGAGCAATGACTTGCTCTTCTGTAACAACACCTCCTTTGGCTACATCTTCAGTAATTTTGGGAAATAACAATTTAATAAACCATTCAGCCAAAATTTGATTCGGAATAAAGACCTTCACTAAATGCCTCCTACGTCTCCATTCATGAATGTGATTGGATATGTACGTAGACGTAGATTTTTTAATGAAGTTAGAAATTCCATGCCATTGTCATATCTGATAGGCAACTGAAAATGGGTTAAGAAAGCAGTAGCTAGTGCATTAAAATTATTAAAAGAGCCGCATGGTAACTCAATGTACCATTTGGCAGCTAGACTAATGAGAGTTCTCTGAAAAAGATGCAATCGAATCGAATCATCGATTAGTGAATTGGATGCACACCAGAGGTGATAAGTCATAACGTGATTAGATGGGTCCTCTCCTGACTTATCCTCAAACTTTGGAATATCATTGGGCAACTTGTGAGGCATCGACGGCCAATACGGAAGATAAAAGATAGGATTGTTTGTAAGGCGCGATAGATCAAGTAAATCTAAAGTTGCTATAAATGGTAACCGATGGCTAGGGTCTTGATAACCTTGTGTGATCAAACCAGTTCCAGGAGGAGGATATCCAGGATATCCTGGAATTGGATGCGCATTGGGAATCATAAAACCTCCTAGATAACTAGGATTAACAGGACCATACTGGGGTTGTTGAGGTATTTGATAAGTATACCCAGGATACGGTTGATACTGATAAGCTAGATTTTGTGTAGCCTGTCAAAATTGATACTATCCTTGGTACGGTTGATAATTAAATTGTGGTTGAATAGCGATAATCATACTCGTACCATCTTGTCCTATAGGCATCTGGGTCATAGTCTGAATTTTAGGTCATGAATATGGCACAGATACTTGAGGAATTTGCACTGATGTAGGGATAGAAGAAACAGGAGCTGTAGATACTCCATAAATAAGTGTGGTAGGTTGAACAAAAGTTGCAGCAGCAGCAGAAGTTTGAGCCGGATTTCTAGGTGTACTAGGCCCAGGCTGCTGAACAGAACCAGGTACAGAGACTTGAATAGTAGGATGGACAGGTTGCTAGGTTGGACCAGAACTTATGGGTTGTCCAGGTTGATTAGGTAACTGCATATTGGGTTGCATATTTTGTTGAATTTGAGATGGATCCCACACCATATTCATTCTGGGTTTTTGACCCATAGAAGGTTGTGCATATGAAGGACCATAACCTAGTTGAACATAAGTTTGATAATTAACTGTCAAAGTTCTAGTTCCTTGTAATAATGTTTGACCAGAAGGAGGTTGGAAACCTTGAGTTGGGTACTGACCTTAAGGTTGATAACCTTGAGGCATGTACTGAATCTGGGGTTGATATTGACCTTGAGGAAGAAACTGGCTCTCGGGTTGATATTGACCCTGAGGAATAAAATGACTCTGGGGTTGACCTTGGGGTATGTACTGTCCCTAAGGTTGATATTGACCTTGAGGTATGTACTATCCTTGAGGTTGTTCCCCAAGCAGGTAATATTGTCCTACAGTTTGACCTGGTAAACAATTACCCTGAGGCTGCCCTCCGGGCGGTAATTGACTACCTTGAGGTTGCCCCCTAGGCGGTAACTGACTTCCTTGAGGTTTCCCCCTAGGTGGTAACTGACTTCCATGAGGTTGAGGATTTGGAATATTTCCAGACATCATAAAAATCTGTTCTCTGTTCAATGTTTCAGTGTTTGTTCCTTTTTTACCAGATGATAGCACTTGTTCAATTGGTTGAGGAGCTGCGCCTAGGAAAGTACCAGAGAGCGACTAGTATCCCACAGGAACAGATGGACCACTGTATAAAAATGTTTCCGAAGATTGAGAAAACATAGGTGACTCACCCGACATGGCTGATGAAGGATGATAACCTCTCGGTGTAGGGTAAAAAGGAATTCAGGGTGGTGAATAAGTAAGACTTGCGTTTTGTAAAAAATATGTCAATGATAAATACCAAACGTCAGTTCTAAAAGGACTATAGAATATTGATTCACACTCCCTAAGATTCAAATTTTCTTGGGTTTCAGGAAGAGTTACATCTTCGTCTGGACCAACAAGTTCTTCAATACATATGAGATCAGAAGGAAGGTTTTCAGTAATGCGATGTCTTACCCTAGGTGAATCAGGATCACTAGAAGTTGGAGTAACAAATCTTGAAGATGGTTCCAACATAGTAGGTTCAGTGTTGGGCTCAGAAATTTCAAGTTCTTCAACTGATTCACTGGTTGGAGAAATAATACCAGTAACTTCAGAAATCGAAATTGGCTCTTGAATATATTCTGTTGTTTGTGATTGATAATCAGGATGAGTAATTAAGGATGATTCTCCTATTTCTGTTGATCGAATTCTACTTGCAGTATGTGGGACTAAAGCTTTTAGTCCTTCAAGCTTGATAGGTGTATACTCAGGGGGTTTCCCCTGGAGTCTACACAATTGTCTTGGTAATTCAACCACGATTAAAAATTATTAATCACATGCAATCAAAGAAAATTTCAATGAAAACGCCTAAAGTTGCTAAGGAAACAAAAAAATGAATCACATGCCTAAAAATATAGGAGATCAAACCACACACAAACAATAAATTCCCACACTAAAAACACTAGTTGGTGATGAAATCCAACATTGTAGTAATTTAATGTAGAAATGGAGGTTGGAACAGTTACCCTGACAACCTGCTTAATGAAACAAACCGGTGCAAATTTCTCCACTTAAACCATCTCGAGTGAAGATAACCCTCCGGAGAGTCCAAGTGAGTCTAGTCAACGTTTGCTCCAGGTACAGTGGGATATTTCCTCCACTGTCACCTTAGGAAAAAATCGTAAAGATTATGGCCACTAGGGTTACCAACAGGAACTAATATACCTGGGGAAATAGTCTACGATCTGACATACGCGCAAGGGTAGAGTAAAAAAACTCAATCCCTTTGAAGGCTTCTTGACATAATCCAAGGTATACCGACAAGTGACCCCAGGCTCCTCGACAATGGTCTATATGAGGTTTACTGTTGTTAATACGTGCACATCTTCTATCGTTCCTAATGAGATAGAATTGATTATCCCACTGGTTCAGATATGACCTCGTTCTTGACTCCTTTAAGAGAAGCTTCCCAGAGCATACAAGAAACTATTGGATTTTCCCTACCGCAAGATCGACTACTTGTTTTTTTTAATTGTCTTGGAGAGTTAATTACTCCCTACCCCAAGACATTAGCCTAAGCTATATTGGTGGAAAGAGCCCTAGAAATATAAAAATTACTAGATTGATTTTAATTTAAGTGTTGCTTTTAATAGGTTGTTTCTTAGGAAAATAGATGTGAAAGTGAAATTGATGATATGTAGTGACCCGACTCAAAACATACTAAAAATGCATCTATTATGAGAAACAATTCCTTTTCTTTCAATGAATTCTATCTAAAAGAAAGAGTTGAGAAATGCAATCTTTTAAAACAATTCTTTCCTTTAAATAAGAATAAATGAAAAGAAATCTAATTTCATGAGAAATCAAAATGATCTATTGCTCAAAAATAAATCCCTTTATCATTCAAGATCGAAACTACAAACAAAATTTTTCTCCAAAAGAACACTACAATTTCTAGAAATAACACTCAAAACTAAAAAACACTAATTTTGAGATCTAAAAATTCTAAAACCTAAATCTGAATTAAAACTTTAAATATTTTAAGGATGTTTTTCTTAGCTTGTTATCTAACTAAGAAATTCTTTGCTTGGATTAGCAAGAACTCAAAAAACATCCAATTATGGTTTTTTAAGTGAAATTCCAAACTTATCAACAAAAGTTTTTTAAAGATTTGCAAATGAGAAAATGAGATCTAAATCTCATAAAACAATTTCTTCTATGAAGTCAAACTCAGTAAGAAAGAAAGGAAATACCAGTGATCTAAAGGTATACCGAGGCTTCTAATCTTTGAGCAGGATAAAGACAAAGAAAAAATCACTATAACATGCAGATATTTCAGAAAATCATTCAAAACTTAAAAATGTTGAAATAAACTCTTAACCAAAGCTTTCTAACAAAAAATACAAGTCTGGGTATACACTGAGAATGTAACAAACTAATCCAAAAAAGAGAATTTCAGGTTTTTCTAAAAAAATTCAAAGGGTCTGCAGGTTTCAGTGTAAACAGGTGCAGTCCTGCACTGTTTATACAAGAAAAGAGCGGAGATGCCCGCATTGTTTCTAAAGGAAAAGTGCAGATACCAGAAAACTAAAAGAAAAATAAAAACTCTAAAACATTTCTCAGGGATTCTACAGGGATAAACTACCCAAGCCAGTATAAACCAATAAAAATCAGAAAAAATAAATTCACAAGTAAAAAATAAAAGAAATCAAAGTTAAAGATCCATTCCCCAATGGAGTCACCATTTTGTTGGACGGGTAAGTCGTTCTTGCTGACAATACAGACCTCCCAAGTGTCCTATGGATAGCTAGCAACAAACAGACAAACAAAAACTATTTTCTCTAGATAATATTCAATTCATAATTAGCTACAACAGGGGTTTTGAAGACCTACTTGTAGTCCAACGTTGTTTGTAATGATATTCTTTCTAGTTTCTTGAAAGAGTCGTCTTCAAAGATCTGCAATCACAAACATGGAAAATATCAATAGCACCTGCATAGTATAAACTAATTCACGAATCATATATCTATCAAGATGATCAAGGAATTCAAGAAACAAGCTAATTAATTAAATAACTCATTGAAAAAACATAATAAACAAGCTACTTAATTAAATAACTCATTGAGAAAACATGATAAACAAGCTACTTAATTAAAGAACTCATTGAGAAAATGATATTCATTCGTATTATCTTTGATGAAGAAAGAACCTTACAACCGTGTCCGCCTTGATGTCGTATAGGCCTTCCTGGGGTTCGGAACAGGTGTTTCCTTTACTCTGACAAGATATACACTCTCTCAGCTAAAATTCACATGGGTGTGTAATCATTCCCACATAATGATCAGTTAAGAGATCCTGAGTTTCTACAGCATTTCTCCTCAAAAATTCTCAAAGTCTAACACCCTTTGAGGCTGATCTATGGCCTCAATTTATAGGAAAATAGAATAGGTTACAGCTCCACATCAGAGGGATTAGAATGCTCTTTTAAAGGGATTGAGCTCCATAAACCAAGGGGTAGGCTCCCATAATGGAGGAATGAACATACATGATAGGAGCGAACCTTAGACTGGATAATTTCTTCTAGAAGCTTCCAGATTTGACTGTTGGGCTTTTAAATGTTACTTTTCGCCTTCATTTTACCTTTTACATGGGTTTGCACCTTTAATGAAGAAAAAGTGTGTTTAGCTCTGCATGATTTAGAACAAATTGGCGCGGCACCACAGGAAATGTTAAGAGAAAGTGTGGTACAAGTGTTTTTAAGACTTTTATGAGCTTTTCTCTCAATTCCAAGGCTTGATTTTAGAAACTTTGATGTTGTAGACTTCTAAGGGAGTAATACATGAGTAACGATGAACCCATATAGACACTAAACGTCATGGTGAAAATTTTTAGTGTAACACTTGAGTAGTTTTCTGATGCACATGAAAGAACGAATTGAGTTCATGAATCTAAGGACCATGGATGAAGCACTTAGAAAAGTGAGAATGTGTTATCAGAATACCAAGGCAAAAGGAGAAATAAGCAAAAATTGGCAGCCAAGAAAAGGGCAGAAAAGCAGTTCAAATTACAAGAATGATAGGATGAATAACTTTAAGAATTCTGCAAGGAATTCAGTGGGAAAATAGTTCAGAAGAAACCATCAAAGAACCAGGTGGTCTACAGAAGAAAAACCTACAAAGGCTTCGAGCAAGCCAGAACATGTACAAAACCAGAAACCACCTCTACAGTGATGGGGGTGTGGTGAAGCTCACTATCATAAGAATTTCCCATACCGGGGAAGAACTAATATAGTAGCTAATCTACAATAAGCCTCTACGGTGGGAGATGTAGCCCTAAATATACCTAGAATTAATGCAGCTTTGGAGGATTGGCAGGCGGATTATCAATCAACGATGATAGAACGAGAAGGTAAGTTAATTTCACAAACTGTTTCTATTTTGGTTGACCTAGGTGCCAGTTTAAGTTATGTAAAGCCCATAATAGTATAAATCTGTAATTTACAAAGTCAAAAATTCAAAAATCCTTGGCGATACAACTAGCCACTGGGGCAAAGAGAAAAGTTTGTGCTAAAGTTCCAAAATGTAAACTGGAAATTGGGAACCAAGAGTTAAATGTAGAACTGACTGTATTTCCTTTGGGATCCTACGATGTACTATTGGGCATGGATTGGTTGGAGAGACACTGGTCTCTGGTATATTGCAAAGAGAAAATTATATATTACAGAATTCCAGATGGAACTCGTTAAGAATTACAAGGGATAAAGAAGCCCTTACAGTTGCGTCCTATCACAGCCTCCCAATTGAGTAAGTGTATTATAAAAGGATGTCAGATATATGCCATTCAAGTGGGTTTCACTAATTCTAATGAGAGGACGCAGATGCTGGAAAACATACCAATTGTAGAATATTCCATGGATGTGTTTCCATAAAATGTACCCGATTTACCTCCAAGAAGGGATATCGATTTCATTATTGAACTGATGCCAGGATCATCACCAATATCAAGAACACCATATCGGATGAGTGTACCAGAGCTAACTGAACTAAAAATGAAACTACAAGAGTTTTTGGACAAAGGGTATGTTCGACCCAGTGTATCTCCTTT
This sequence comes from Pinus albicaulis, assembly GCA_034641835.2. Classification (NCBI taxonomy): domain Eukaryota; kingdom Viridiplantae; phylum Streptophyta; class Pinopsida; order Pinales; family Pinaceae; genus Pinus; species Pinus albicaulis. The sequence goes on from CM076571.1 coordinate 623,620,857, forward strand.
GGGAGCACCAGTGTTATTTGTAAAGAAAAAGGATGGAACCATGCAAATGTGCATGGACTATAGACAACTCAATAAATTGATTGTAAAAAATAAGTATCTGTTGCCATGGATAGATGACCTATTTGATCAGGTGAAGGGGGCAACAATATTCTCGAAAATAGACTTAAGATCTGGATATCACCAAATTCAGATTAAATACTAGGATATCTACAAGACTGTTTTTCGTACCCGATATGGGCATTATGAGTTTGTGGTATTACCATTTGGTTTAAATAATGCACCAGCAAAATTTATGAGGCTAATGCATGGCATATTTCACCCCTTTTTGGACAAATGTGTTCTGATATTCATTGATGATATATTGGTTTATTCAAAAAGTGTGGAAGAACACAAACAACACTTAAGGATAGTATTGGAGATGTTGAGGAAACATTAGTTGTATGCCAAGTTCAAAAAATGTGAATTTTTGAAAGAGAAGATACAATATTTAGGCCATGTCATTTTCGTTGAGGGAATAATGGCTGATCTAGAGAAAATCAAGACTATTATATAATGGCAAGTACCCCAAAACGTGGCGGATATTTGTTCTTTTATGGGGTTAGCTAGATATTATTGACGGTTCATAAAAGGATTCTCAAGGATTGCTTTTCTAATTACATCTTTGCAGAGAAAGGGAAAAGTATTTAAATGGACCAAGGAGTGTCAAAACAGTTTCGAAAGGTTAAAACATTTGTGGACCACTGTCCCGGTGTTGAGGGTAGCCGACCCCAAAAAATAATTTGAGGTTTGTACCGATTCTTGTAAGGAAGGAGTTGGGGAAATTTTATCGCATGAAGGAAGAGTGGTTGCCTATGAATCAAGAAAATTAAAGGAGCATGAACATCAGTATTCTACCTGTGACTTAGAACTGACAAAAATAATGCATGCACTCCAAGTATGAAGGCGCTACTTGTTGGGAAAGAGATTTATGTTAAAAACTAATCACAGTAGCCTAACCAACTACTTTAAGCAAGATGATTTAAATGCTCGCTAGGCAAGATGGAATGACTTCTTAAATGAATTTTATTTTGAGATACAACATGTAAAAGGCAAAGAAAATCGTGTGGCAGATGCCTTAAGTAGAAATTTGCATTATGTATACGAACTTTTTTATAATCAAATCGAATGTAAATTCTTGGATCAGATAAAAGAAGAGGCCGAGAAGGATCATGAATATTGATTCTTATGGAAGTAGGTAGATGAAGCCAGAGGACAAGAAAAATCTTCTGATTATGGAATTAACAAGGAGCAATTGTTAACCTTCAAAGGAAAGTTATACATTCCAAATCGAATGAATTTAAAAGAGTTGACCATGAATGAGTATCACTGCAGTAACTATGCAGGACACCCAGGATACCCAAAAATGTTCACAAAAATTAGAAAAGTATATTTCTGGCGTGGTATGCGAAGAAATATTGCAGAGTACTTACACAAATGTTTGTAATGTCAACAGGTTAAGGTGGATCATCAACACCCAGCCGGATTGTTGCAGCCACGGGGGCTTCACTCAATCAACCTCTATCCTATCACATGCATTCATGGCATATTAAACAATACACTTAATTTGACTACATATTGGAAAATACCCCTAAAAATCACATTACTTAACTCCCTACCAATATGAACCCAATACACCTTCCCATTTAAAAAAACACCTACTTCCACTAGATATTGTAGGTATCCTTTTTTTCATTAACATTTTTTATACCCCTTTATATTTTTTCATTAACTTTGAGCTCCATTTTCTATACCTGTCAATATAAAAACCCTTTACCCCTATATATCCCCAATATATTATGCCATTTTTTCCTCAATATAAATCCCCCAATGTGAACCCACGTGGTATGGTATTTCTCCCCCAGTGCAATCCCTATGGTTGCAGCCTATACCAGTGCTGGAATGGAAGTGGGAAGTTATATCCCTAGATTTTATTATTGTTTTACCAAGATAAAAAAGGCACAATGACCCCATTATGGAGGTGGTTGATAGATTTAGTAAGGCTACACACTTCATACTCATATAGTCTACTTACAAAACCGTGAAAATCGCATATATCTTCATGAGAGAGAGATTTTTAGATTCCATGGCATTCCAAAGACTATTATATCAAATATGGATGTGAATTTTACTTCAACATTCTCGAAGGCCCTATTTATGGGTTTGGGAACCCAAATAATATTCAGTACTACTTATCACCCCCAGACAGATGGAAAAACTGAGCGGGTGAATCAAATTTTGGAAGATATATTGTGTATGTACGTGATGAAGCAACCAACGAAATGGGAAGAGTACTTAAATTTAGTAGATTTTTCATATAATAATGGGTACCAAGAGTCTCTGAAGATGAGCCCCTTCGCAGATTTGTATGGGCGAAAGTGTCGTACTCCCATTAACTGGAACAATATCGAAACCAAGTTGATGCTTGGACTGGAAATGTTGGTTGAGATGGAATTGGAAGTGAGAAAGATCAAACAAAATCTTAAAGCAGCTCAAGCTCGGCAGAAGCTATATGAAGACAAAAAGAGAACTTATCGGGAATTTGAAGTGGGCGATCATGTGTATGTAAGGATTAAGCCTAAGAAAAGCACATTAAGGTGGACCTCATGTGCCAAGTTGGCTCCCAGGTTCTGTGGACCTTTCCAAATATTGGAAAGAGTGGTACCTGTGGCGTATCGGTTGGCTTTACCCAACCATATCCAAGTGCACAATGTGTTTCATGTATCCTTACTAAAACGGTACGTGCATGACCCTGTTAGTCATTAGTATTTTTCACTATATTTAGATGACTATAGGATGTTTATAGCTTTCTGAAAACAATATTCCTTGAATATCTTGAGTTTCAAAAATCTCACTACCTTCATTATCCCTATAAACCTATTTTCACTATTCCTCAGTCGGTCTTCCCAAAGCCACCTCGTCACTCCTAAAAGACTCATCATGGGCTTATACCTCTCATTTTCATCCTCCTTTCACGCCTATAACCTTATTGCCCTATTTTTCCTTGTCACTAAACTCCACCTTCCCTCTAGGGTTTTCCTATAGCTAACTCATTCCCATGTCCTTTTGGGCATAATAACCCATAAAAAATAATCTGTTTTCACTTCACAATCTCCAGGTCCAATTTCAGTCAAAATCAGGTCAAAGGACCCTCCCACTAGGTCATTAGGGTTTTACATGTTTTCAAGGTTATCCTTGGATGTTTCAGGCACTTCTTTTCCTTTACTAGAATCTAGCTCAGATTTAATAGAATGTCAAGACATGGTTATTCAATAAGGACCTAAAAGTTTCCAAAGAGGATTATCTTCTCAGTTAAAAGTCTGCAAATGAGAAAAATGCAAAGAGTTTAGCATTTCTATAGGAGTGTTGAAGGATTTTTTAGCAAGAGGTACTGATGAGGTAGACTATCTACTCTTGAATGAAGGTAACTTACAACAAAGGAAATGGAAACAAATTGGTATTGAAAATGATGAGGTTTTTGAACTTGATGGTCCAGTTGAGTGCCAAAAAAGTGATCACTTGCAGAAAACGACATGGAGGAAGCACACAAGGCCAAGCATGAAGAAAGTCTATCAGAAGATATTGAAGAAATATGGAAAAAGGTGAGGTGAACTGGATAGAAATGAATGAACTTGAAAGGGCTATAGAGAACTTAAAATACAACACTGATGATTGCTGTGAAGACTATAAACACCTAGGGTTTTGAAAGGTGGTCAGAGAAGGTAAAAAGCATGAGTTGAGATCCATTGTGGAAACAACATGATATTTTGAAGATGCTACTATGTGTAATCATCCCAAGGTTGTCAAAGTAAAACTTGTCATGCCTCAAGGACCAAAAGAAAAGCCAATTCAGCAACCTCCAAGCAAAAAGGTGTAAAAGACTATCAGTGAAAAAGTAAAAAAGGGTTTAAAACATTAGAAAGTGGGTTTTCAAAGTTGAATTAAATCCATGAGCCTATAAAAGCCCATTTCACACTTCAATGAATCATTTTTATCCTTCAAAAGACCAAGAGAATTCAGAGGAGAAGAATTTGTGAGTTTTCAAGCCAAATTTGGCCAAATTTTCTTGGCATTGTGCACCTGGAAGTTGGTGTTGTGCGCTTGACAGTTTTCCTCCATTCATTTTCTGAAGGTGTTGCATGCCTAGGAGGGGGCACTGTGTGCCTGGAGGAGCGTTGTGCTCTTTCCTGACAAGAATTTTCTGAAAACCCTTGGCATTGCACGTTCAGAATTAGTGTTGTGCCCTCAGCCTTGGCGTTGCGCGCTTGGACATAAAGGGTTTTTAAGCCCTCCAACCATCCAAAACACTCCAAAATTCCTCCAAATATTTTCTAAGGTCATCCAAGCTCTCTGAAGAGGTAATTGAATGACATAACCCACTTTGAAGCTATTTTTATCACTTCTAAGGCAATGTAAATGAAACCCTAATCTAACCCTAGGTTTAAAGCTTGAAGTCATTGTTTCATCCTTATTTCATCCTCCTTGAAGAGTATCAGTTATAGAAAAGGGTAAATATAGTGCTAGAGGGTCTATTATTCATTTTTCTTATCACTACATCCATTCCCTTCATTCTCACTCATTCCATTCATTTACAAAACTTCCATTTCATACCCTCCCTTCATCTCATTTCACATCAGCCCTAGGGTTTCCAAAACAGCATTTACAATGTCTGAAGGTGAAGACAATGGTATGGAGGCCCAAATTCCAAGGAGGCATGATCATAAATGAGGAAAGATAAACAAATTTGAGCCCCTCAATACAAGGGAACTCATGGCATCTCCCATTACTATTTATTGCTTCAAACATGCAGGTTGCTTTGATTTTTGTGAGAAGGTGTAGCAAGTACAAAACTACCCTGAGCTAACAAGACTTTTTATTATCAATTTGCATGAAAAACAAGTTAATCTTGCTCAGGTCACCTTTGAGTTTTCTACAGATGCCATTGCCAATGCTATAGGAATACCAAGTGTGGGAGAAAAGTGGTTCAAGCAAGCAAACCTAGACATGAGTTACTTTGAGCCATATCTAAAACCTAGGTATAAATACCACCACAAGTCCATCTTCCCCTTTTCTCATCTTCTTGATAGATATGCACCTATGATGAGGATAATAATGAAGTATTTTACATGTGAGGGGATTTTTTCCTACCTATACTCTTACCACATCTGGCTTCTTATGCATTTCACCAGAGTTAGGATGTTGCATATACCATATTATCTTTACCGAAGCATTGACAAAATGCCCTACATAGTGGAAAAGAGAGATTATACTCAAAAAATGCAATGCTTGTTTCATCACTCACTTATCCGGATGGTGGTTATGCACCAAATCCAGCAGAAGAACAGTCCATGGGATGCCTTCATTACCCATGAGGTTTTCACTACTCCACATGACCATCATCAGCAAAATGTCCCTTCATCATCCCATCCTCCAGAATCCATTCCTCCATCACCTTCTACTGATCATACATCTCCACCCACTCACATTCCTTCACCATCATGTAATGATGACCAAGAATCAAGCAGTGATGGAAAAATTGAGACAGATGGCACTAACATGAGTAACATTGAGCCACTTCCTTTAACCTACTAGAGGGGATACAAGCATGTATTTGTTGCCCTTAAGAGGCAAGGGACCATGCCTTCTACATCAACAAAACAGCTTGACAAGGGTAAGGAAAAGGTCATTGTTGAAAAACATGTTTCTCAAAAGCAAGGATGCCAATATTAGTGAGCTTCAAGCTAATCTTGGTAGGGCCAAAAATGTGATTAACTATTATGAGCTTGAAAACTAGCAGTTGGAGACAAAGAAGGCCATCAATGAGGTCAGAGTCATTAGATATCAGAAAGAGGCCAGAAAATCCAAGGCATTACTAGATGAGACCTTGGGCACTTTTAGTGACACTAATGATGAGGAAGAGGCCAAGGACAATTGGGCTAAAGAAGGCTTTATTCTGAGAAAGAGAAAGAGAGATAGAGTTGGTAGAGCAGCTCACTCCAAGTGAGCTTCTTGCCATAGAAATTTATGGAGATAAGGAATATTGGTTGGAGAGGGAAAAATTGCACCTATAATATTAGATAGAGAAGTCCAAGAGAGACATTGACTTGCAAAGGAAAATGGCAAGGCATTATGCTTTGAGAAACATAATTGCAGGGGCTAAGCTCAAAAGAGCCCTTAAAACGATTCAAGCACAAAATGAGGCAAAGGAGAAGGAAAAACTAGATATCCTTGTTGATTTATCCCTCCAAGTATCCCAAACATGATCAACAAGCTAAGTTCCAAACTTTGGCACTTGGTGCAAATTTTGAGTTTTTGATTGTTTGGCTAGCAAAAAAATAGGGCCAAACGCGCAGCGCCACTGGCACTATGATCTTTTTTGCGGAACTAAAATGAAAAATGGCTTACATATTTATGATCCTCATGGAAATCACATCATCCACAGAATGTTTCAGACCATTTGGAGCAAAACTGGTCCCTCAAAAGGGCCAAAAACCACCTAAAAAACACCTTTCTGCCCTCTTTTCATCACTGGCACTGCGCCCTTTGCAGTATTGGGAGAATGGATTTTTGGAAAGTAAAATGGGTTTCATTCTAGAAAATAAAGGTAGATTTGGAAACTAGATAGGATAGGCTTTCCAATGAGCTATCATGGAGCTCATTTGGACACTGGGAAGGCCTCCAAAACTCAGCTGCAAAATAGGTGATTTTTCCAGTCTTGGCACTGTGCATTTGGCTTGGCACTATGCCCTTGTACCTTGGCACTGCGCCCTTATGAGAAATTCAACAAAAGACATCAGAAGTTATTGAAAAACATATTTTGAAGGCTTTAAGGACAAATGTCTCTAAAATTAGTTGAGGAGTTATGTTAGAAGTTATTTTTGTCATAAATGAGTTTGGATATTTTTTCCTTGGGCCTTGCATGGTCTTAAAGGTAAAAGTCACTTAAATATGTAATAAATGACATTTTGAAACCCTTTCTAGGGTTTACCTCCTCACTTGGCAGTTAAATACTACATGTAAGCTTCATAATGTGGTGGGTTGATTGTTGAGATGAAAATCACATAGACTTTGAGTGATAAAGAGTTTTTGGCTTTGGATCTTTGTAATTGTTTTGGACTAAATGATAATGGAGCAATGACATTTGCAAGATTCATGGAATTTTTCAAATGATGATGTTATTCCAATTTAGTTAATTTCTTCTTATGTTTTCCATATTTGTTGTTGGGTTTGTGTTATATTCTTTCCACGACTACTCACGCATAGGGGGGTAATAGGGGGGGCGATAACCCTCCCTATACATTGTGATGGGTGCAATGTATGGGGGTGACCAGGGGGGGAAGTAGCCCCCCCTGTCGGGGTTCGGGGTAGCACCCCGGAAAAAAATTTTGGTTCTTATTTTCCGATGGGCAGACCCACCCATGGTTTTGTGCATGGGTTTGCACATGGTTTTGCAGCATGATGGTTTTCGGCCCCTGATATTTTGTAGATCTAGTCAAGGGAACTACGGTTATGTTCTAATCCAGGGTTAATGGATTGGGGTTTATTTATGCTTCGGCATGTATATATATGTGTTGTAACACTAAAAGGAATATAATGAAAAATCAAGTTGGTCGTCCCGATTTGCGATCCAGGGGAAAATCTCTTTGTATATCTATTTTATCTTTTATGCTCTTGCTATTTTTTATTTTCTATTTTTAAGATTCATCTGTAGATAATTTTTGTACATGTTTAAAACCTACATTTGGTATCAGAGCAGTTTCAGCTTCAAGGGGACTCCTTTGCTACTGAGGGGTTTTTTTCTCAGGCTTGAGGTAGACCCTGTTCAGTGGGAGATCTACGGGATCGATTCTTATGTTGAAAGAAGATGGTGAGCAGCGAGAAGATAGAGATCGAGAAATTTAATGGTCAGAGTTTTGAGTTGTGGAAGCTCAAGATGGAGGAACTGCTGGTGGATAAAGATCAGTGGATCGCGATAGATCCGAGTACTAAACCAACGACAATGTCAGATGAAGACTGGAAGAAGCTAGATTGGAAGGAAAAGAGAACAATATGGTTGTGTGTCTCAGATTCAGTATTGTTGAATGTATCTGGGGAAGTTACATCGAAGACCTTGTGGGACAAGCTAGGGACTTTGTACCAATCTAAGTCTTTGGTGAATAAATTGTTCCTGCGGAAAAAGCCGTATAACTTGAGGATGACGGATGGAGATTCGGTGACAGAGCATCTGAATGCCTTCAATACTGTGGTAAGTCAGCTATCATCTGTTGATATTAAAATCTAAGATGAAGATACGTGCATTAGTTTGTTGTGTTCTCTACCAGATTCATGGGACAGTGTGGTTATTGCAATAGGTAGAAATACAACTACCTTGAATTTTGATGGCATTGTCTCAGCCTTGCTGTCGGAGGAAATGAGACGGAGAAATATGGAGGGTTAGAATGGAGATGCCTTATTTGTACGAGGAAGGTCCCAGAACAGAAACAATAATAAGGATTTGAGTGGGAGATCTAAATCTAGAGGGAGATCTAAATCTCCGGGAAAGTTTGTAAAGGTGTGCTGAAAATGTAGAAAGGAAGGGCACTACAAAAAGGACTACAGATCTAAAGCTCCTGAGAAAGGAAAGGGATCTGATGATTCTCCTTCTGCAGAGGCAAAAACCACCTCAGATGAAGGTGGGGATGTGTATTTGGCTTCTTCAAATACACATGTAGATCATGAGTCATGGTTGATTGACTCAGGTGCATCCTTTCACTTCACTCCTCATAGGGAGTGGTTCTACGAGAATGAGAAATATGATGGCAGTGATGTCTTCTTAGGTGATGATAGGAAGGCCAGAATTGTAGAACATGGAAAATTCAAGTTGAAGCTGCAAGGAGGAAGGATTAGAACACTTCCTAGTGTTCTACACATTCCTGCATTGACTAGAAATCTGATTTCTGTAAGCAAGATGGATGATGCAAGTGTAAAAACAGTGTTCGAGAAAGATGCCTGTAAGACGGTTCGGGGAGAACTAGTATAAATACGGGGAGTTCGGATTGGAACTCTATACAAGCTTCAGGGCAACACTATTATTGGTGGCTGCAATAGTTCTGTGGTTCCCAAAAGTGGAGCGGAAAGCCTAGCGATCTCTGGAGAAAAGACCATGCTATGGCATCAAAGGCTTTGACATATTGGAGAGAAAGGCCTTCGGATACTACATGGAAATGGTATGGTAGAAGGTATGTCTAATAGCTCTCTGGATTTCTATTTTTATGAACATTTTGTATATGGGAGGCAGAATTGGGTGAGTTTTCATTCTGGTGCTAAGAGGGTGAAAAATATATTAGAGCTTGTGCACAGTGATGTGTTTGGACCCGTGTCGGTTCCATCACTAGGTAAGTCTATGTAGTATGTTTCATTCATAGATGAATTCTCAAGGAATACATGGATATATTTCTTGAGGAAGAAATATGAAGTCTTTGACAAATTTAAATAATTTAAGGCTCTGGTGGAAAACCAGACAGAGAAGAAGATAAAGGTGCTGAGGATAGATAATGGTGGGGAGTTCTGTAAGAAGGAATTTGAAGAGTTCTGTAAGAAGTGTGGCATAGAACGAAAAAATACTACTCCATACACACCTCAGCAAAATGGAGTTGCAGAAATAATGAACATAATGCTGATGGAAAAGGCAAGAAGCATGCTCAGTGGTATCGGGTTAGGACAAGAATTTTGGGCAGATGCAGTGGAGACTGCATGTTACTTAGTTAATAGATCACCTTCATCAGCATTGGAGGATAAGACTCCACATGAGGTACAGACTGGTAAGAAACCCTCTCTTTCACATCTGAGGGTATTTGGATGTGATGCATATGTACATGTTCCAAAGGAGAAAAGGAGCAAGTTGGATAATAAATCTGAATGGTGCATCTTTATTGGGTATAAGGATGATTTAAAGGGTTACAAGCTTTTGAACCTAGAAATAAGGAAGGTTGTGTACAGCTGAGATGTAGTGTTTAGAGAGGTGAAATATGTTGTTAAACATGAAGTCCTACCAAAGGAACCTGAGAATATAGAGTTTGAGCTAAAGGAGGATGAATCAAACTCTACAACAGAAGAAGACTTAGAAGAGGAAGAGCCACAAACTCCAGCTGTGAGAATATTAGTTCGGGAAAGAAGACAAACAGAAAGTTATATTCCATCTGATTTTTGTTCAAATATTTCTTTAACTATAACTGATGATGATTCCAGTGTTGGGGTTCTTATGATTTGGTAGATTTGGAAATACCAAATGATAAGACAACATCAAACCACTTTGGGACCTCAAGATCTAGCCCTCCTGGGTCCAGAGAGGGATCTCTCTATAAAGGCAATGAAATGTATGTCTTTTAAGTTCAAATTTAAGGTGTTAGGCTAGTTATATGGCACAAGGGTTGTTGTTTTGTTGGTTTGTTTGGTTGTTGGGAAACATGAAAGAAGGGTTCAATGCAAGACAGAGAGGTGATCAAAGAGTATTTTGGAAATGGGAGACAATTCAGAGGGAGCTCAAGTCCATTGGGAAATGGAGTCATAAAAGGGTTTACTTGCAATTCAATATCCAAGGCCTTCAAATGGGCTAGTCATTTAAAACAGAGGATCTCTAAAGACGATAGTATGGGATGAAATGATAAGGAATGAAGGTGAATGACAAGGAAACCTCCAAGGTGACCACTTAGGAAGAAAATCTAGGGACAGGTCATGCCTTAAACACCTATGATCAAACTCCTAAGAGGCTAGCTCTTTGGACAATAAGAAACACTTAAGATTTAACACAAAGGTGAAGCTTGAGATCAGAGAAAGGCTTTAAACTTTCAATGCTTTGACATTCAACTTAAGGGATATTAGAAAAGCTTAACTGTTGGAAAAGGACCCTAGTGAGACAAAATCAGCTCCAAATCTCCCAGTATCCCAATTATTTAAATTAAAAACAGACAAGAACATTTAAGAACAGTTTCTAAATTCATGCATCGGTAAGCAGGGAAAACCAACTACTATACTGGCTAAATTATCTTGAACTAGTTCTCAGATTGCAGAATTGGTAGAAAACATCAAGGATAAGAAGAGTAGGAAGCATTAGGGTACCATGCAAGGGTAAATCCTAAGCCAGATTACTGATTTCTTATCAGAGAAATGAAATATGATGAATTATAGAAGGAAAAGAGAGACAAGATAGAACACATCATCGTTGCTTTAAATCAGGATCCAAAGAAATTGCTTGTCATATTAAAGAGCAACACCAGTCATATACAACATTTTCCAACAACTTGATATTCAGTCTGAAATCATCTCCGCAGCCTATTTTACAACTGAAACACATGGAACTCTATCTCAAAGGAACAACTTACAATGCACAGTTATCCAAACAACAACCTTTACAAAGTATTTATCCTGAGTTCTTATGGCTAAAAGAGAGGCAGAAGAAGTAGATAGAACTTTAAACGAAACATAAAAATAGAAGTAGAAGAGAGCTCGAGGCCCATTCTACTTTAATATCCCTACATTGAATTTCAGTACTCTTTGGATGAAAGAGTGGTCTTCGACAGACTGATCATGACTTCAGAGGTATGTTCTTTGATGTACTTTTCGGCTATTTGTACTCTGTGGTACTCTGGGAAAATTAAGGCAGATAAATGAATTTAGGCCTGCCATGCTGTGTAACAAATGCTCTGGAAATATTAGGACTTTCTGTCAGGGTGGTGATCTTCTCGGGAACGTTGATGAAGAGTAAAAAACATTATGGGAACTTTGTCCTTTCTCGGGAAAAAACCTTCTGCTGATGTGAAACACTGATGCGGTCTATTTTTGTGCTTTAGGCCTCATTAGGCCTTCTGTGTCAATCATAAGGTCTTAAATCTTGTACATTCGCCCTTTAAATATTGAATTAAAGCTTAAAATATTTAATATGGGCATTAAATCACCTTAAACCTTCACTAATACTCTTTGCTGCTTCATTGACTGTCACTGTCAGTTGATTGCAGGTTCCATGGCGCTGGGGGTTTTTAACAGAGTTAGTAACACTGATATTTTACAAAACACATGTTTAAAACCCCTCTCAGGAGTCTATTCTGCTATCTGTGGCTCGGAATAAGCATTCTCTGCACTGTGTGTCACTATGACCGTGACTGTGAGCAATAACGGTTTTCACCATCTGGTAACCCTACAAAACACAAAAAATTGTTAAGAAAATCCATGGGAGTGGAGGTGGATGCTATGGAGGACTGAGGAGATGGTAGTGCAGCAGTGGAAACAGTGGCCGCAGTGGAGAAACGGTGGAAATCATGAAAGAATGGCGAAAAATTGTTATGACGGTGGTCTGGTGAAGAAATGATTCTGGACCATCCGATTAGATCTGGTAGTGGTGATCGACGGTCATGATTTTCTGGAGGGGTTTCCTTTAGAAGGTAAGGCAGATGAATGAAATTTTAGTGTAAAACACTAAAGTTTTACCTTTGGGTGGAATACATAGGAGATCAATGAAAATCAAATGAAATGGGGGCTTTGAATGGTGGGATCGGCAAGGGTGGAGGGTGATTGAGTGTGGACCGTTAGATCTCAGGAGGGGATCAACGACTAAGATCCTCCGATGAAGTATTTTGGAGGTCCGATGAACAAAATATGAATGAAAAATGTGATGGAATGAGGACCATAGATCTATACAGATCGACGGTCAGGATCTTTGTGAAGTGTTGTCGGAGGCAGAAGAGGGAAAGTGGTTTTTGGGAGAAAACAACTGTTTTCATGCTGCTTGGGAGTGGTTTTGAAAATCTCCCAAAAAAACTCGATATGGCTTGCCACCTCACACATGGCAAAATAAAACTGCCCATATCGCGTGATTTCAAAACATTAAAGTCCGAACACCAAGCTTATGCGATATGGTTCTTGGCCGTTGGATTGCGTGCGGGGATATCTGACGATGGATGTAGCAGCACGATAAAGGAAAGATGCACAGTCAAAAGTGGGGGGGCCAAGTCAGCGGTGGTTTTAATGTGGGCCGTCCAATTTGGTAATGGACAGTCAGGATCAAAAGGCGGGGCGCTAATGTTCCAATGGGGAAGATGTTATAATAGAAAGGTGGAACAAATCTTGACCATTAGATCCAAGGGATGGATGGCGGAGATTTCACAAAGGAGGCGGAGGAAAAAGGTCAAATGAATGGGCGGGAGAAAAGAGGGACGTTGGATCTTATCAGATGAACAACTGAGATCCAATCGCAATCGGAGAAGGCAGGGGCCAGAACTTTGATGGTTGATGTTGTGATTGTGCATGGGCCGTTGGATCAAGGCGAGATCGACGGTCGTGATTGGATCGGAGATCGCCAATCGGGGAACACATGATGGCACTTAAGAATTGGTGTGATTGGTGGTGATGCGATGTAGCACATGCTGTCGAATCGTTTAAGGATCAACGGTGGAGATCACAATCGGAGGTTAACAAAGGGATGAGGTGGGCGCGGTGTAAGATTTGCGCCGACCGTTAGATCTTCATGGATCAACGACTGATATTGCAGCACAGGCCAATAGACCAAATATTTCTTGCATCGGAGAATTTTCACTTAACAAAGAAATGCGCTCATAACAAAACTCCCGATTGTGATTGGTGCCCAAGGGCTTAGTGCTTGGTTTTGGGCACGATTCATATATGGGGAAGTGGTTAGGGGCTTAGACAAAAGGGGCTTAGGTTTGATATATGGTAAAAGTGGGTTTTTTAGACCAAAAACAGAGTTTTTTGAGGCTTAGAAAGGGATTTCGGCAGGGAAACAAAGGGATTTTTTCATCACATGAAGGGATTCACATGGTTTTTAAAGGGGAATTGGGTGATTTAGATGACTTGGGAAGGGATTTTGAGGGTTAAAGGGGAAATTTTGAGAAGGGAAAAAAAAGGGGTTAAAATGGGTATTTTGCAGGGATATAGGGAGCAGATGGAGGCTTTCTTGGTGGAAAAAGCAGTGAAGATATTTTCGAAGGTAAAGGGCACACAGAGGCTTCAAGAATGAGATATTTTCAGAGGAAATGTATCTCTTGAAGGCTCAAAAAAATCTTAGCCACCTGTTTTCTCTGTCAAAATTTTATAGGTGGCTAACAGTGGCTCCACATGGGGATGGCATCTTCTTGAAGGTGTCAAGAATCTCAGAAAATAATCTTTGGATAAGCCAAGATGCCTGGTTCTTTGACACATCTTTTCTTTCTTTGATCAGCTGCCACAACTCATGAAGACATCATATCAGCAGAAAACATTTCCCAAACAATCTACCTACCCATCCTGCAGTCCTAACATTTTTCCTTCAAGGTGCATTTAAATTTGCAGACCTTATTCATCATTTTTTTTATTGAAAGCATAAACAAGCTAATCTAATTCTACCCTTATTCCTCCATGAGACCAGATTAAACTATTGGCCTCATAGCTTCTCTACCTACACTAATATCTGCTAGGATTAAACTGTCTAGCAGATTTCATTCTCTATATTCTACAACAGAAATTTAAAAAAAGTCAAACCAGGATTAGACAGTTTGGTTTGTTGTGGGTCCATGGCATAAAGACAGCTGCACATGAACTGAACTTTGCAGGAAATAAAAACCAACTGACTAAATGCTCACAGGTTGAGCCTTATTGAGATTTCGTACCTACCCTACTCTAATTTGGAAATCTTTGCTGTGTTAAATGATACAATAGTGCCAGTGAAGCTAGTTCAACATTAACAAAAATGAGGAAAGAACCTGACTGCTTGTCATAGCTACCCATGGGATAATTTGCATGTGGGTCTTCAAAACCAAGGCCACCATCAGTGGTGACCCCTCCTGATGTATCTAGCCTCTAGAAAGGATCAATTCTTGGGAACTTGAGCCAATTAGGGCCTCCATATACTCTACCACAAGATCAATGAACAAATGATGTAGAATTTCTACTTTCAGTCCTTCCATGACTGGTAGGCCATCTGTATCCTTGAAAACTTCGATTATTGCATCTTCCATTGCATCTTCAGTGTGGCTCTTGAAAACCAAATCATCCTCTTCCTGCACATCTAAATGCAGTGGAATCTCTTCTTTCTTAGGGGGAGGGAGACTCTCCAAAAAGGCTCTGGTGTCTCTAAATTGATATGATTGTTCTTGTGAATTCAATTTTTCAATCTCAATTTCATATCTTTCAACCAACAATTCTAGAAAAATCTCCTTAAGCTCAGGTTGATTATTGAATCTCGAGCTGGAAAGGAAAGCCTCTGGAAGGTCCTTGCTTCTGAGTTTTTCCAGTATACTTGATATTCCACAACGAAATTCTTCAAGTGTACTTAGCTATGTTTCTGCAAATTGCTCAGAGTCTTCCATTGGTGGGGAGTTTGGTCAAAGAAAACTGATACTCATAGTCTCCTTTAACATGGACGATGTTGCAATGGAACTGGTCTCCCAGTGGAGTCTTGTGAAAACAAAGATAATCAGTAGGCCTACTGATCACCAGTGAATTATTTTGATCATTAAGGAACTGTGGAGTCACCAGGTGGAAGTTTAAAATGTTTTAAAGAGGTTTTCTATCCACCACAGTGATTTACTACCAAATCTAGGCTGATTGCTTGCTCCCCAGTGGAGTCGCCATTATGTTGGGGTTCAAATGATTTGGCAGATTTGGCAATAAAAAATGATAAGACAACATCAAACCACTCTGGGACCTTAGGATCTAGCCCTCCTGGGTCCAGAGAGGGATCTCTCTATAAAGGCAATGAAATGTATGTCTTTCAAGTTCAAATTTAAGGTGTTAGGCTAGTTATATGGCACAAGGGTTGTTGTTTTGTTGGTTTGTTTGGTTGTTGGGAAACATGAAAGAAGGGTTCAATGCAAGACAGAGAGGTGAGAAAAGAGGATTTTGGAAATGGGAGACAATTCAAAGGGAACTCAAGTCCATTGGGAAATGGATTCATAAAAGGGTTTACTTGCAATTCAATGTCCAAGGCCTTCAAATGGGCTAGTCATCTAAAAGAGAGGATCTCTAAAGATGATAGTATGGGATGAAATTATAAGGAATAAAGGTGAATGACAAGGAAACCTCCAAGGTGACCACTTAGGAAGCAAATCTAGGGACAGGGCATGCCTTAAACACCTAAGATCAAACTCCTAAGAGGCTAGCTCTTTCGATAATAAGAAACACTTAAGATTTAACACAAAGGTGAAGCATGAGATCAGAGAAAGGCTTTGAAATTTCAATGCTTTGACATTCAACTTAAGGGATCTTAGAAAATATTAACTGTTGGAAAAGGACCTTGGTGAGATAGAATCAGCTTCAAATCTCCCAGTATCCCAATTCTTTCAATTAAAACCAGATAAGAGCATCTAAGAACAGATTCCAAATTCATGCATCAGTAAGTAGGGAAAACCAACTACTATACTGGCTAAATTATCTTGAACTAGTTCTCAGATTGCACAATTGGTAGAAAAGATCAAGGATAAGAAGAGCAAGAAGCATTAGGATACCATGCAAGGGTAAATCCTAAGCCAAATTACTAATTTTTTATCAGAGAAATGAAATATGATGAATTACAGAAGGAAAACGGAGACAAAGATAGAACACATCACCGCTGCTTTAAATCAGGATCCAAAGAAATTTCTTGTCATATTAAAGAGCAACACCAGTCATATACAACATTTTACAACAACTTGATATTCAGTCTGAAGTCATCTCCGCAGCCTATTTTACAACTGAAACACACGAAACTCTATCTCAAAGGAACAACTTACAATCCACGGTTATCCAAACAACAACCTTTACGAAGTATTTTTCCTGAGTTCTTATAGCTAAAAGAGAGGCAAAAAAGGTAGATAGAAATTTAAATGAAACATAAAAATAGAAGTAGAAGAGAGCTCGAGGGCCATTCTGCTTTAATATCCCTGCATTTACTTTTAGTACTCTTTGGATGAAAGAGTGGTCTTCGACAGGCTGATCATGACTTCAGAGGTATTTTCTTTGATGTACTTTTTAGCTATTTGTACTCTATAGTACTCTGGGACAAGTAAGGCAGATAAATGACTTTAGGCTTGCCATGCTGTGTAACATCAAACCACTTTGGGACCTCAGGATCTTGCCCTCCTAGGTCTAGAGATGGATCTCTCTATAAAGGCAATGAAATGTATGTCTTTGAAGTTCAAATTTAAGGTGTTAGGCTAGCTATACGGCACAAGGGTTGTTGTTTTTTTGGTTTTTTTGGTTGTTGGGAAACATGAAAGAAGGGTTCAATGCAAGAAAAAGAGGTGATCAAAGAGGATTTTGGCAATGGGAGACAATTCAGAGGGAACTCAAGTCCATTGGGAAATGGAGTCATAAAAGGGTTTACTTGCAATTCAATATCCAAGGCCTTCAAATGGGCTAGTCATCTAAAACAGAGGATCTCTAAAGAGGATAGTATGGGATGAAATGATAAGGAATGAAGGTGAATGACAAGGAAACCTCCAAGGTGACCACTTAGGAAGAAAATCTAGGGACAGGGCATGCCTTAAACACCTATGATCAAACTCCTAAGAAGCTAGCTCTTTGGACAATAAGAAACACTTAAGATTTAACACAAAGGTGAAGCCTGAGATCAGAGAAAGGCTTTGAACTTTCAATGCTTTGACATTCAACTTAAGGGATCTTAGAAAAGCTTAAATGTTGGAAAAGGACCCTAGTTAGACAGAATCAACTCCAAATCTCCCAGTATCCCAACTCTTTCAATTAAAACTAGACAAGAACATCTAAGAATAGATTCTAAATTCATGCATCCATGAGTAGGGAAAACCAACTACTATATTGGCTAAATTATCTTGAACTAGTTCTCAGATTGCACAATTGGTAGAAAAAATCAAGGATAAGAAGAGCAAGAAGCATTAGGGTACCATGCAAGGGTAAATCCTAAGCCAGATTACTGATTTCTTATCAGAGAAATGAAATATGATGAATTACAGAAGGAAAATGGAGACAAAGATAGAACACATCACTGCTGCTTTAAATCAGGATCCAAAGAAATTGCTTGTCATATTAAAGAGCAACACTAGTCATATACAAAATTTTCCAACAACTTGATATTTAGTCTAAAATCATCTCCACAGCCTATTTTACAACTGAAACACATGGAACTCTATCTCAGGAACATCTTACAATCCACGGTTATCCAAACAAAAACCTTTACAAAGTATTTTTCCTAAGTTCTTATGGCTAAAAGAGAGGCAGAAGAGGTAGATAGAACTTTAAATGAAACATAAAAATAGAAGTAGAAGAGAGCTCGAGGCCGATTCTGCTTTAATATCCCTGCATTGACTTTCAGTACTCTTTGGATGAAAGAGTGGTCTTCGATAGGCTGATCATGACTTCAGAGGTATGTTATTTGATGTAATATTCGGCTATTTGTACTCTGTAGTACTCTAGGAAAATTAAGGCAGATGAATGACTTTAGACCTGCCATGCTGTGTAAAAAATGCTCTGGAAATATTATGAATTTCTGTCAGGGTGGTGATCTTCTCGGTAACGTTGATGAAGAGTAAAAAACATTATGGGAACTTTGTCCTTTCCTGGGAAAAAAACCTTCTGCTGATGTGAAACACTGATGTGGTTTGTTTTTGTGCTTTAGGCCTCATTAGGCCTTCTGTGTCAATCATAAGGTCTTCAATCTTGTACATTCGCCCTTTAAATACTGAATTAAAGCTTAAAATCTTCAATATGGGAATTAAATCACCTTAAACCTTCACTGATACTCTTTACCGCTTCATTGACTGTAACTGTCGGTTGATTGCAGGTTCCATGGTGCTGGGGGTTTTTAACAGAGTTAGTAACACTAGTATTTTACAAAACACATGTTTAAAACCCCTCTCATGAGTATTTTCTACTATCTCTCGCTCAGAATAAGCATTCTCTGTGCTCTGTGTCACTATGACCGTGACTGTGAGCAATAACGGTTTTCACCGTCTGGTAACCCTGCAAAACACAAAACATTGTTAAGAAAATCCATGTGAGTGGAGGTGGATGCTATGGAGGACTGAGGAGATGGCAGCGTAGCAGTGGAAACAATGGCCGCAGTGGAGAAATGGTGGAAATCATGAAAGAATGGTGAAATTTTTTTCTGACAGTGGTTTGGTGAAGAAATGATTCTGGACCGTCCGATTAGATCTGGTAGTGGTGATCGACGATCATGATTTTCCGGAGGGGTTGCCTTTAGAAGGTAAGGTGGATGAATGAACTTTTAGTGTTCATTTGTCCGCAATGATGAATGAACACAGGAGATCAATGAAAATCAAATGAAATGGGGGCTTTCAATGGTGGGAATGGCATGGGTATAGGGTGATTGAGTCTGGACCCTTAGATATCAGGAGGGGATCAATGGCTGAGATTCTCCAGTGAAGTCTTTTGGACGTCCGATGAACAAAATATGAATGAAAAATATGATGGAATGAGGACCGTAGATCTATACAGATCGACGGTCAGGATCTTTGTGAAGCATTGTTGAAGGCAAAAGAGGGGAAGTGGTTTTTGGGAGAAAACAACTTTTTTCGCACTACTTGTGAGTGGTTTTGAAAATCTCCCAAAAAAACGTGATATGGCTTGCCACCTGACATGTGGCAAAATAAAACTGCCCATATCGCGTGATTTCAAAACATTAAAGTCTAGACACCGAGCTCACGCGATATGGTTCTTGGCCATTGGATTGCGAGTGGGGAGATCTGATGGTGGAGGTAGCAGCATGATAAAGGAAAGATGCGCGGTTGGAAGGGGGGGGCCAAGTTAGCAGTGGTTTTAATTTGGGCCGTCTGATTTGGTAATGGATGGTTAGGATCAAAAGGCAGGGCACTAATGTTCCAATGGGGAAGATATTATAATAGACAGGTGGAAAAAATATTGACTGTTAGATCCAAGGGATGGACGGCGGAGATTTCATAGAGGAGGCAGAGGCAAAAGGTCAATGGGCGAGAGAAAAGAGGGTCATTAGATCTTATCAGATGAACGGTTCAGATCCAATCGCAATCGGAGAAGGCAGGGGCTAGAACTCCGATGGTTGACGTTGTGATTGCGTGTGGGTTATTGGATTAGGGCGAGATCGATGGTCACGATTGGATCGGAGATCGCCAATCGGGGAACACACGGTGGCACTTAAGAATTGGTGCGATTGGCGGTGATGCGATGTAGCGCAGGCCGTCGGATATTTTAAGGATAAATGGTGGAGATCACAATCAGAGGTTAACAAAGGGATAAGGCGGGTGCAGTGTAAGATTTGTGCCAGTCGTTAGATCTTCATGGATCAACGGTTGATATTGCAGCGCAGGCCAATAGACCAAATATTTCCCGCATCAGAGAATTTTCACTTAACAAAGAAATGCACTCATAACAAAACTCCCGATTGTGATTGGTTCCCAAGGGCTTAGTGCTTGTTTTTTGGCATGGGTCATATGTAGGGAAGTGGTTAGGGGCTTAGCCGAAAGGGGCTTATGCCTGATATATGGTAAAAGTGGGTTTTTTAGGCCAAAAAGAGAGTTTTTTTAGGCTTAGAAAGGGATTCCGACAAGGAAACAAAGGGATTTTTTCATCACATGAAGGGATTCACATGGTTTTTAAAGGGGAATTGGGTGATTTAGATGACTTGGGAAATGTATCTCTTGAAGGCTCAGAAAAATCTTAGCCACCTGTTTGCTCTGTCAAAAATTTATAGGTGGCTAACACCCAGAACCATCAGGGAGGTAGTAGATTTAGAGGATGGAATTCTCTGGAAGGAGGCCATGGTTGATGAAATGGCATCCTTGCATAAAAATGAGTCTTGGGATCTGGTGGAGTTGCTGGCTGGAAGGAAGCCCATATGGAGCAAATGGGCGTTTAAGAAGAAGATGAATGTAGAAGGGAAGGTGGAGAAATAAAAAGCTCGGTTTGTAGCAAAAGGTTATTCCCAGGTGTTGGGAATTGATTTTGGTGATATTTTTTCTCCTGTTGCAAAATTTACTTCTATTAGATTACTTTTATATGTTGCTACTGCATTTGATTTTGAGGTAGAATAGATGGATGTGAAGACAGTGTTTCTTCATGGGGATCTGGAAGAGGATATCTACATAAAACAACCTGAAGGATTTATGGTGAAGGGGAAGAAAGAGATGGTATGTAGGTTAAATAAGTCCTTGTATCGGTTAAAACAATCACCAAGGATGCGGTATCAGAAATTTGATACCTATATATGGGGACTTGGCTTCACCAGAAGCAAGGAGCATCACTGTGTTTATTTTAAATTAATTGGTGACCGTGTTATTTATTTGATCTTGGATGTGGATGATATGTTTTTGATTGGAAATGACAAAGAAATTATCCAAGATCTGAAGACCCAGCTATTCTCCAAATTAAACATGAAGGATCCTTGTGCTGCAAACTATATTTTGGGCATGGAAATTAAGAGAGATTGGGAAAAGAGGAAACTATGGTTGAACCAAAGGAATTATGTCGAGACTATATTGCAGAGGTTAAATATGCAAGATAGTAAAACGGTGAATGTTCCGATTCCTGTAGGTAAAAATTTGTCTGTTGAACAGTGTCCCAAGACACATGAAGAACAGGAGGATATGTCTCGTGCTCCATATGCAAGTGAAGTGGGTAGCCTGATGTATGCAATGGTCTGTACTAGACCAGAAATTTCACATGCAGTGGGAGTATTGAGCAGGTTTATGTCAAACCCACGGAAGGAGCATTGGACAGCATTGAAGTGGGTTTTCAGGTATTTGTGTGGCACTGGTGATTATGGCTTGTGCTACTAGGGGAGACCAGGATTGGAAAGAGTGTTGGACATTCATGGTTTTGTTGATGCAGACTGGGCCGGAGATCTGGACCAAAGAAGATCTACAAGTGGGTATGTGTTTAGCCTATTTGGAGGTGTAGTTAGTTGGATGAGTAAAAGACAGTCTGTAGTGGCTCTTTCAACTACAGAGGTAGAATACATGGCAGCCACTCATGCAAGCAAGGAAGCAGTTTGGTTGTAGAGATTGTGTTCAAGTATGGGGTTGGTGCAGCAAGCTATAAGGAAAGACTGTGATATCCAAAGTGAAATTTTCTTGGCTAATAACCCTGCTTATCATTCAAAGACAAAGCATATTGATGTTCAATATCACTTTGTGAGATATATGGTTGAAGCTAAAAGGGTGTTGCTGGTAAAGGTGGACACTTTGAAGAATGTTGCAGATGCATTGAAAAAGTCTGTGAGCACTCAAAAGTTCTCTTGGTGTAGATAAAAAATGGGTGTTACAAATCTGGGCTAATGACTCAGCTCTCCTGTGGCCCCCTGTGGAAAAAAAACAACAAGTGGGAGAATTTTGGGTTTGTATTATATTCTTTCCACGACTAGTCACGCGCGGGGGGGTAACAGGGGGGCGATAGCCCCCCTTGTATGTTGTGCTGGGTGCAACGTATGGGAGGGTCATAGGGGGGGTGGTAGCCCCCCATGTTAGGGCTTGGGGCAGCGCCTAAGAAAAAAAATTTGGTCCTTATTTTCCAGTGGGAGGACCAGCCCATGGTTTTGTACATGGGTTTGCACATGGTTTTGGGGCATGATGGTTTTTGACCCCTGGTATTTTGTAGATCCGGTCAAGGGAACTATTGTTATGTTCTAATCCAGGGTTAATGGATTGGGGCTTATGTATGCGTCAGCGTGTATATATATGTGTTGTAACACTAAAAGGAATATAATGGAAAATCAAGCTGGTCGACCTGATTTGGGATCCAGGGGAAAATATCTTTGTATATCTGTTTTATGTTTTATGCTCTTGTTATTGTTTATTTTCTGTTTTTAAGATTCGTTTGCAGATAATTTTTGTACAGGGTTAAAACCTATAATTGTTTCATCTTTTCCTTATGACAGAGTAGAAAATTTAGATTAAGATATGTTGTTGAGAGGCACCTTAATTCTATCTACCTTCTGTTGTTTATATGTTTTCCTCTGCTAGGTCTAATTGAAGAATTCTTAGTTGCTCTTTGGTTCCACTTAGCTTGTTGTCTTGAAAATAATTTAATGGTGTCAAGCGAAAGAAATTTAGGGTATGCCATGTCCTTTGGTGTAGCTTGAAACATTGTTTTTAAGGCCTTTTCTTTGAGTTTTTCTGATTAGGTTTTGGCTAAAGAAGTTTATGGTTTTCTCTGTCCTTTAGTCCATCTTAAATAGTCACTTTGAAGGTATTTTATAGTCTGATTAAAGAATTTAGGATTTCTCTTCTCTTTGATCATCACTTATATGTTATCTTAAATGTTTTCTTTCCCTGAAGGTAAATTTCTAGAGAATTTAGGAGTTCCCTGCTCTCTAGGGTTTGTTGGATTGTTGTTTTAAATTTTACTTGGTAAAGCTAGGTAAAAGAAGTTTATGGTGCACCCTGTCCTTTGATTCTTTCTTAAGCATAGTGATCTTGAAGGCCCTTCTTGTTATAGTATATGTTAAAGGATTCTTAATTTCCCTTTAAACCTACTATGTTCACAATTTAATGTTCATTTCACACTCACATAAGATATTAAGATCCATTTGGCTTTATTAACTTGCCCTATGAAACACCCTTGATTTATTGTTTTAATTTTCAAGCCTTTCATAGACCCCATGGCCCAATGGTTTGAATTTCTCTTACTCTATCTGTTCTAATTAACAAGCAACCCATCCAAACAAAACAAAACAAACAAACCCTATCATTTTAACTAGCCAAAGATCAACATCCTAAATCAAACAAGTCATATATTTTATACAAATATAGAGAGATCCCTCTCCAAGTCCAGGAAGGCTAGGTCCTAGGACTCCAAATTTGGTTTTATTTTACCCTTGTCTATTTGGTCTTGCCAATTTGACAAATTATACGGACCTAACAGACCTAAAGCATGTAATCCACTGGCAAAGCATTCAGGTCGACCGAAACGATGAATTTCTGGTCAAACCTCAACGTATACTCGATCGAAGAGAAATCATGCTCCTGAGGGGATCCATCACCTAGGTTAAAGTGCAACGGAAGAACTTCAGCTTCGATGAGGCTACCTGGGAAGATGAAGGATTTTTACATGAGGCTTACGCAGAATTGTTTTCTGAGCTGGAATGAAACAATGAGGATGGTGCTTACTTCTAGAGGGTAAAGTTGTGACAACTGGCTTAAGTGAAAACTAATTGTTATGTTATTTATTTTTAAAGAGACTAAAAATTCACTGTTTTTGAGTAAAGTGTCACCAATGATGAACATAAATTAATTATGTTTCTAGAAATAAAATTCAATTATGGAATTGTGGTTCCATAAAATTGAAAGAAGATTGATGATAAAGTATTCCAAGAACTATGAGCAGTTGAACAGAAAAATGTTAAAAATAGTTACCTTTCCTTTGGGAATAAAAATTACACTCCATTTAGGAAAAGGGGTTGTGTGACTTAGGATAGAAAGGAAGAGAGTGGAGAATTCCTGAGCTGGTAGTGACCAGTGGAAAACACTCAGCGTTCATGAATCCTGAAAAGAAGAGTACTGGACTAGGGGTCTTGAGGTCTCTTCTAGAAATTATGTCAACCTACTCATCTTAGTGTGGAGCATGGGGGGAAAGGAGGACATATTTTTCTCTCTCATGGTAGGGAGGACATCATCAGCAAGTTATGAAATGAGATAAGTAAACAAACTGCAGAAATAATATGAACTGGAAATGATGATTAGACAAAGTCTTTTTAATACAGTTAATGTTTCTTTTTAAATATGAAAAGAAGTTTCTTACTCACTGAACGTTGTATAAATATATACTGTACTTTTCTAAGGTATTCGAGAAATTACAGTACAATTGATAGAAACATGTGGAATGTGTAAAAATGTATTTGTTGAAATTATTACTTATTACAAGAAACAATTTTATTTGTATTATCAAGTAAAATGTAATATTTTTAATTTTCACATGATATTTGGAATATTAGAGTTCTTAAATTATATGAAGATACTTAATGTTGATCTTTGATATAGTAGTATATCTTGATTTTTGGCTAACATCTATTTTTTTCGAAATCTTGATCCTGTGAAGAAGGATAGCACCTTGACTCTAGTAAATGATACTCTTGACACTTGACATGCATAAGACATGATGGATCTCATATATGAGGTTACCTCATTTATCTATATATACAATGGTATTGATAATTTTGTGATGAGAATGATGAAAGTATGGAAAAAGGGTTGACACTCTTGTTGTTTTGGTAAAGTTTTATTGAGTGAACTGACTTGATCCTACTGATCATGATAAGCATGGTAACCATGATGATAGAAGTATAACTATGAGATTGACATTCTAGATCCTTCTTTAACTATGGTTATGTTTTGATGTGATTAGTAATTATAGAATATGGTGAAACTGAATGCACTTGATAGAAGTGATATTGTGTTCTGATATTCGAAGTATGATGTCACATATATTAGTTGCCCCCATCATGTGACTCTAACCCTTGATGAAGGATTGATGTAATTATATGATGATGTAGTAACTAATATTAGCATTTTATCACCATGATGGATATATTTTTGAATTTATGGTCTAACAGCTTTGCTAATGCATGACAGTATTATAGACAAGTTAATGTCATGAATGAAGATGAATGAAATGGATTCACATTCAGAGTGAGAACCTCTATATAAGATAACCTCTCCTATAGTCATTTATATACTCTTTATTTGATATATTATTTATGGGCATGGATAGTCAAATATCTAACTTTGATTATCTACAACAAAGTTTTGTTCTAAGGAAAAAGAGTTTTCCCTTTCTCTAAGCCTCAATCGCATGGAAGCAGGCTTACAGGTGTGATGGTAGCCTCCCAGCCGTATGGATGCGAGCTCAAGGGTGCGACCAAGGAACTGAGTTAGTTTTGAGCTAGGATTTGGATGTTGGGAAGCCACAATCGCTCACATAGCATCTTGAATGGTGGGACTGTAATCTCCCAACCACATAGAGAAATGCCTATGGGTGCGACTATGCCTTCAGGACACAAAAAATAATTTTTGTGCATGATATCATATTTTCTTTTAAATGATTCCAACTCTACAGATGTGGTGTAGAGAGTAGAAAGATATGTGAAAAGGAAATTTTGAATGATTACTATATTATGTATACCGAACTTGTGTTTGCAAGTGACTGAGGTATGCATAGATATGTGTCATTATGTTTGAAGTTTTTTCTGCAAGAGTTTGACATGATTTGGCTTATTGTTATAGATGATTTGTATGATGCTTGATAATGACTTAGAACTTTGACTCTATGATTTAGATATGTTTTTGACTATAGATCTCACTATGCTTGAAAATTTGGATTTGACA
The DNA here is from genome assembly GCA_034641835.2 of Pinus albicaulis. NCBI lineage: Eukaryota > Viridiplantae > Streptophyta > Pinopsida > Pinales > Pinaceae > Pinus > Pinus albicaulis. The sequence continues at coordinate 623,647,187 of CM076571.1, forward strand.
TGATGACTAATGATTTGATTTGACAACTAATGACCTACCTTGATGACAATGATATATGAGCATAGTGACTTCCAAGGACTAATATGGGTATCATGAAAAATGGTTTTGTATTATCCTCCTTGTTTCTAGCATAATGGTTGACAATTGTAATTAAGTATGAAGATGGAACCTGCATGACTTCTCCTTGGTGTATACAATTGCATCTAGTGACAAAAATGACTTGTATTATGATCATAATAATGACTTGATGAATTTTGGATTTATATTACACGATAGATGACAAATTTTTGGCATGAAAATAGATGATGTCATAACTTACCTATCACCTAGTCTAAAGAATTGATACTGTGATATTGATGAATCTGATATTAGCATTGATCTAGCTTCTAAACTTGGATGAGTTGATTTACTTGATTTGATTGCACAATATTTATTTATGAAAGGTTGGGCATGTTGGTTCGGTAAAGTGTTATGGTTGCAGTGAGCATTTCGTGAAGCAATATCCCCACTCCATATATGTCCGCACTGACAGTTATCTGGTGAAGCCAAGATGATGTGTTTATCCAAAACTCTACTTCAGAAGTGTTCCAAGGTATGATTTTGATTTTGGTTTTGGTTTTTTATATTGATGATCTACTATTTTCAGGTAATGAGCCTTAGATGATCAAAGTAAGAGGGAAATGGATTCTGAAGCTCGAAATGATGAATCATGGAATGATGAATCGATTTCTGAAGTTGAGAAAAGATAATCTCTATTGTGAAGCAGTATTAGAAAGTGGAAATGTAAACCCTTGGACACTCCAACTGAATTTCAAGATGTTGTGAAGAGATATTTTTGAACTTGACATGGAAACTGAAATTTGGTTGAAGCATTGATGTTCTATTTTGAACACACACACACACACACACACATATATATATTGTACATAGAACTTGAATGATTTCATGATTGAGCTACTTCACTCACATAGAGTTGCCACCAAGCATTCTTTGAGATACTTGCATGAGACGATCAATTTTTATCTAAGATATTCACCCTACAATATGTGGATGCATGAATGTACTAATGATGTTTTGGATTATTAATTATGAGAAAATTTGGGTGTGTCCTTAATATGAGATATTTCATGATATCTTGGATGAGATGTCTATATCATGACCAAGGTTGAGTACGATGTTCCTATCATGGTTAGTTGTCAGGCAGGATAAAGAATCTCCTTAGAGAGTTGTCTGAGCATGATCTGGATATGACATGGATACATTGCGATGACAAAGAGTAGGATCTGATTGGTAGATAATCCCATATATAGTTGGGATCAAGATATTTTCATATATTTTGACAGTGCAGCTATATGAGACAAGCTTAGGATTTTGGCTGGCACCTCCTTGAGAGGGAGGATGAATATGGTATCCTTTTTGTGATATCTATATATATATATATATATATATATATATATATATATATATATATATATATATACGATTTTTTATGTTCTAGTATGATATTTGATTTGATTCCTTATATGAACAGGAGAAAGTTTATATTGATACATGATGAATCAAGTACAATGATATGTTGATTATTTATAGAGAGCATCGTTGATCGAGGACACTGATCCAACTCTTCCTCCCCTATTTCAGCTCCCAGTGTGTGGAATTGATATGGAGGGCTCTTGGTGTTGAGGGAAATCTAGACAATAGGGTATCACCCCTATATATTACAGATGAGGTTGGAGATGTCTCTCCCCTATCTTCATAGGGTCAGATATGTTACTCCCCTATCTGTTCTATGTAGAGTATACCCCGGTTGGAATCATACCCACAACTGGGTCTTGTTTGGAATACCGCTCCCCATCTGTCCAATAGGTTGAGAGTGTAGTTTGGGTGTACAACCCAAGTCTATTATGATGCAGGTGTTCTACCACATTATTTCCTAGAGTTATTGAAGGGAAGATCAACAAGAAATAGGATTGGGTTGATATTTTCTCCCCTATGTGGTTCTGGGTTGACAATGAGCTCCCTGATGTAGTTCTAGGGTTGAGAAGTTCTCCCATGGTTGTTTTGATATCCTATTGCTCAATATGGGGTCATAGTAGTATCTCCCCCATGAAATTATAGGTTGAGTAGTAGCTTCTCGATGTGGTTCCAGGTTGAGATGTGCTCCCTAATGACATGCTCTTTGATGGTGATGATTGAATCTCCATTGATGTGATTCTGGGTAGTAGCCCGATGAATATAGGGTGGTAGCTGAAGATCCCCTCCAGTAAAAAAAATCTTCTTTTAGATTTCAAAATGTTCAACATGTGAGTAAGGACAATCAATAGATAAAAATGAATAATTAAGGGATGGATCGAGATGAACATTATTGATTTGATATGATGAGATACTTGAGATGGTCATGATATGACGAAAACATGACAGTACGATGTGATTATAAACATACAGATATTAGCAGGTGGAATTCTTCATAGTTGAGAGGGAGTGTTAATTTTTTCAACTAGGGTAAAATTTTACCTTGGATAACTCTGATGACAAAGATAATTATTTCATTGAATTCCTCTTTTCAAGAGGACCAAAATAGACCTAAATATCACCTAATTTGGACAAGAAGAAGTTGATTTTTGAATTTATTAACCCACTCATGTACATTGGATTATATCGTCCCTACACACATGTGCATATTGGATGAAGTCAGCCCTAAATCAAAGTGGACCCATTTGAAGGCTATAAATACAAGTTACATCTACCTCATTTAGACACAATCATGAAACACTCTTCTATCTTGATTTTTTTCTCACATGGGTCTGAGGCTTGTCTACGAAAGATTAGGTTCACTCTGAGGTGAAATTGTAGTTTGTAGCTCGCATCTCTGGTTTACCATTTTGGACCCAAGTCACATGCACAAAACAATAATTTTTCGACCTTAGTTGCTCCCAAAAATTCTTGTGAGTGTGACTTTAGCTTTCAAGTCGCATGGATAACACTCTGTGCATGCGATTGGGAGATTAGGGTTTTTGTAGTGTAGTTTCGACCCCAGTCGCATGCTTGTCATGCTTAAGGGAGTGAATGGGAAACTATATTCACGCGGATGGCTCCTCCTTTGTGTGACCGAACTCTAGGATTTTTTATTCTCAAGTGTAGACCATAGTCGCTTACTTCCAGTGGTTCAAAGAGCGAGCAGGAAGCCATATTTGGTCGCATAGCTCGTCCTTCGTACAACCGGTACCTTAAATTTGAAATCTCACTCTCCTAAAGATTTTGTTCAATGACCACAGGGTTCAAAAGTTGACTTCATAATGTGGAAGTTCAGTATAAACTTCAGAATCATATTTCTGAGTGTATACATTGTTGGGTTCATTTCATTGATGTTGTAGTTGTTTTGGTGGTTATTTGCATAGATGAATATATGGATCATTGTAGTCTCTTTTATTGAATAATTTGATGACAATCTAAGAATAATAATTTGCAAGGGTTTTCCCCATAGTGGGTTTTTCCCTAGTCTCTGACCAATCCTAGTCTCTCTATGTGTGTGTGTTTTTCTTATATTGTTCCTTTATGTTTTGTTGCATTGTTGATGATGATGATATTGTACTTTCTACATAGTTGCATATGTTGTTGAATAGTGGTGTAATTATGAATAATGTTATGATGTTATGGGGAGAACTTAATGTATTAATGAATAAATGCAATTATCAAAGAAATGAACAATATATCCCTATGAAAAATTATCAATCAGAACCCCAAGTCGGCATCACTGCCTCTAGGTGAGGTGACCTCCCAACCGGGTGCCCATGACACTTGAGGCTAAGTCACGGGTGCGCGTGAACCCATGTTGCACGATGGAAACATTTTTAGCGGTCGTAGGAGTGGGCGTACCATAGCGGCGGATGCCTGCCCGACTCGTGGGTGAGCATAAGTGTGTAGTGTAAAAGGTGTGAATGTATAGTGGGCAACACGATGTCCAGGTGACCATGGCTGTGTAGCGACCAAGGTGTGAGTGTATGGTGGGAAGCATGCATGATGCGAGAAAAATAGATAAGAGACACAAAAACGGAAGATAGGAGTGGGGTGCACACTGGTGAAGGGTGCCCACACCCGAACGAGGGTCAAGTTAGCTCGTGTGAAGCGACATGGACATAGGGACACTAAACCAAAAATGTTAGGTTGGTTGGCAGGTTGGCTTGGGATTTAATGGATGTGATGGTTCATGGGAAAGGTCGTGTTATCACTCAGGTTTTCCTTGAAGTTGTGGAAAAGGAAAGTAAATCTGAGGTAACCACAAACCAACCTTCAGATACAGAATCTAGCCAATCTGTATCCAGAGAGGGCTCTCTCTTTAAAATTTAGCTTTGTTCTTAGGAAATATTAGGCTAGTTATAAGTCTAGGGGTTTTGATTTTGTTTGAATGGTGGAATCCACCAACTAAGGGCACGATTGAGTATTTCAGGCCATTGGGCTATGGAGTCGAAAGGATGGCTTTACTGGATTAAGTTTTTACACCAAAGATGGCTTTGCAGGGCAAGATAGCCAAATAGAGAACAATTTTAGATATTAAAGTGAATGGATTGGATTTTGAAGGGATGAAAGGCAATTAATAATCTTTCAACATGTTCAAAGAAAGAAAGTGAATGATTACAAATAAAGAGAAGTTAAGAATTATTTACTATAGTAATCAAAATGTTTAAACCAGCGAAACAAGAGCAATTAAGAATTCATTCTTTATAATCAGTTTAGAAGAAAACATTTAGAATAATCACAATTGAAATCAGAGTACACTTAAGCAATTTCTGATTTATTCTTTTTTGTCAATTATTCAGAAATGGAACGTAATGATATTATAAACAGATATAAAAAATTTAAAACATGAGATAGAGAAGACTTATTGATCTGTAGTTAGACACATGAATCTTGCAAAAAGTCTTGAGCTTCAATTCGTCGTCCAGCAAGCCATAAAGAAATTTCTCCAAAGAACTTTATTCCAAAAAATCAATGTTACAGCAAAGTAGAAGAATCCACCCTCAATAATCCGATTGAGGGCTTATTTGTACAAAAATTCATACAAAATATCTCTTAAAAAAACGAGATATAATCTCAGATGACTCATAAATAAGTTACAATAAAAATAGAGACAGATGGTCTCATAGATAAGACAAAAAATAACCGATGTTGTGCTGTTCCCTCCATTCGAGAATGTGCTGGAGGCTGGACCTATATTTTGGCTCATCGTTGTCTTCTTCAGTTATTTTTTTCTAACTGACTTGCTTCAATGATACTCTTTGTTTTTTTACTGACACACTTTCAACTGAACTGATACTCTTTGACCTTTGTTTGTCCCTTTTATCCCTTATACTGTAGTAAATAGGCAAAATTTCATATCAGGATAAATTTTACAAAAGTTCCAACAAATCTTCCCACCATTTATCTTCTGCTATTCTTGTTCGTTGAAGCTTCCTTAATGTTTCATTAGCCTCAATATATTTGAAGAAATTAGGCTGGTTAGGAAACAGATGCCTTACTTCATGTTCCAGATAAAACAAATTCTCTAATCTGTCATGAAGATTCCTTCCTATAGGTAATGTTGCTTGTGATGAATTGGATGAGGAATTGGCTAGATTGCGAGCATGTATGTCCAATTTCCTAGCAAAAGTTTCCAGGTCCATTATTTTTTCTTCTGAAATCATAGGGCTGGGAAACCCTTTATTCAATAAAACATTAAACCTTTCTATGAAAGAAATTATTTCTGCCTGCATGTCAAAGCACCTTCGTTCCAAATTTTGCATAAGATTTATTTTAGTAAAAAATCTTTTTATTTCTAAGATTGTTGCAGTTCTATCTTGAATACCCATTTCTTCAAGCTGTTGTCTGGTTTTGGTGTTGAGAAACTGTATAAGTTGACTAGCTTCCTCAGGCCTATTTCCTAATTCTTCCCGTGTGTTTTCAACTTCATCCAGAGCTGCTTTGACCAAATCATTCTGCTCGTACATTATCTGAATTGAAGGCCAGATGTATTTTATTGATTGGATAATATTATCCCAAAGAATTTCATTTATTTCTCTCAAAGGCTTCTCTAATGTGAGATCCTTTTCTAATGCTTTAACCAATTTTTCCAATCTTTTGATTTCTCTTGATTTGTCAGCAACACTCATTTTTGAAAGATCATATCTCTGTTCCAAATTGATAAGTTGTAACTTGGTGTGCTGAAGTTCTGTTACTTGCAGTTTCAAGTCATTCATTTGCTTTATTAATTGTTCTAAATTCAAATTTGAAGTGTCTACCTGTGATGACTCTGCTGGCTGACTTGTTGGCTGTGTACTTGTAATTGCCTCTGTTGTAGATGTTGGAAGAACAGATTGTTTTTCTTTCAATGCTTTCTCCAGCTCTTTTTCTGTTTCAATTAGTTGTTCATTCATTTTCAAGAGAAACTCCATCATTTCCTCTTCAGAATTCTTCTTTATTACTTCTTCAGTTTGAGGATGTCTAGAAGCTGGCAATTTCAACTGCTTTCTCAATGCTGCAATGTCATCATCCTTTTTCTTTATTAATGCTTCTATACCTTTGACATCCTTTGGATTGTGACCTAATCCAATTATTATTTCCTCCAATGTTTTTATCCTGTTATCTTTGGCTTGAGAGGAAGCCTTTTCCAGCTGCAGTTGTGTATTTGTGTTTTCTAAAGAATCATGTAACTTATGAGCTACCATTGCCTTATCAGTCAAAGTGGAATAGATCATTTCCCCAGTCTTCTTATGCAACTCAATCTGATCTAAAGGATGGATGTCCTTTTCTAGGACTTTAAAGTTTGTCCTGATATAATCAACAGTTGTTTGTGGTTGTTGCACCTTGGGTTTGAAATGGCTCATTAACATTTTTTCCTGTTGAATGTCAAAAGATGACATTAGTCTTTCTTGATTCTTTGGACCGTTTTCAAATATTGATTATATACTTGCATTTTCAATGGATCATTCCTGGCCTTGATATTGATAAATTTCTTTTTTATGTCCCCTGTATCCTTGATTGGTATTTTGAATGAAGATATTTCAATACTATGGTGCTTTTGTAACTCTTTCCCTTGTGAAGTAGTGGATGCCCCACTGACTGTATCTATTTGTTGACTTCCTGATTGTCCTTGTCCTTGACTGTCAGAAATTTCTTGAAATGATTCAACTTATGGAAGAGGATTCAATCTCTGCCTTTTAGTATCTTGCTGCTCTGTAGACCTATCACTAGGGGTGGATGTTTCAGCTTCTCTCTTTTTCCTTTTTCCATATTAAGAGGAGTTTGAAGATTGAAAATTTCTATCTCATTGATCTGAACTGGAGTGATTTGTACCTGACCATGTTCTTTGGATGTCTCTGGTTGCTCTGTCATTGTGAAATTTTCAATTAATTGTATGTCTGGTTCTTTTTTTTTTCCTTTTGATTCTACTGCAATGTTTTCTTGTAACTCCTGCTGAATAATCCCAATTGAGGAAGGGCCAACTTCTGATCTTGGTACCTGTACAAAAAAGTCGAGGTCAAGCATCTTCTCAAGATCTTTCATAAAATTTCTCATATTGACCTGCTCAATATCATGCTCTATCAATGTGCCTTCTATCCATTCATCTGTATTAGCATATTTTTCAATCTCTGGAATTCTCTGATGAATGTATGGTGCTGATTTATTTTTAATTTTTTTATCACAAATGAAGTTGAATGGGTCATAAGGTGCCCAATAGAAACTCTTATGTAATCTGAAACGGTCTTGTAATATCTTTTCAGCTTCCTCCCCTCCATCCCTAGAGTTACAAATAAACAAACCTAATTGACTTTTGATCGGGAGTTGAGCCTTCTTCTTTGCATTACAAAAATGAATTATATCAGAGTTGTTCATTTTCCTGAAGTATTCTAATGCAAAGAGTCTCATGGGGACGTATTTTGGAAATTTGAATGGACATAATTCACATCCATATATCCTGACTTCCGTGTGATTTTGATACAAGTACCAATCACCAATTTTGTATTGTTTTGAGAGCTGTAGAGTTTTCTTGATTTCATTGTTGAGTCTTGGAGGGGAAACTCCTGTCAACAAGGTAGTTGCAGGGTGTATAAAAAGATCAATGAACTCATTATAGTAATAGGGAGAATCTAGAGATCTATGGGTGATGGCTGACCAAAATATAACAGACCTAGGATTCCCCTAGGCATCAAGATTTTTGGTATAGAAAGGGAAGTTTTCAGACTGGTAATATATCATGAGGTGATAGATGATAGAGAAATATTTGAACACTTTTTCATTTTCCAATCTCATGAATTGATCATGGATTTTGTTGGCTATGTAAGATGCAAAGTCATACCTGACAGCAGGAGGTTGTCCAGGGGTAAAAGTAGAAAATAATACTAGAACTAAATGGTCAACATATTCATTGGTATTAAAACCCATTATAAAATATATCATTTCCAAAACAAGTCTACCCTCTTCTGTGAAAAAATCATATCCATAAGGGGGAGGGTCTTTAGGCTGGTGATCAGGTAACATAAAGGTCTGAGAGATGGGGCTCAATTCTTCATGGGACAGTTTTGTGGATTTCTCAAGTAGTTCTCCCATGGACAGGGGAGTGAGGGCTTGATCAGTTTGAAAATGTAGCATCTCATTGATAGACTGAGCAGTAATTGGGAAAACGACATCTTGATTTGGGAATAAGACTGCTCTCTGGTTAGGATCATAATTGGCATGGAAAAAATGGATTATTTCAGGGAAAATATGGACAGAGGGAAAGAGGTACCTGGGAATATTAGATTCCCATAACCCAATAGTATCTAAGCCATTCAAATAATTGTCTCTGCAGCGACAAAAAATTCGAAGAGGACTATCACTAAAACTCAGGTCTTTGATTTGGAAATCCCTGTCGACTAATGATAAATAATCCAAGTCTTTGTGAGGGGCATTCAATGGGGTGACGTTTAAAGCCACAGGAGCTTCCATTTTTGGTTCTTGTGGATTCAAAAATGGAAATTCGGGTTTTGGTGAAAAATTGAGCAAAATTATAGGCTTCGACAGGAGAAATAGGTACAATTGCAGGTTGGGAAATCAATTACAGTTCTTCGGGATTAAGGAATGAACTAGAAATCAATTTTTTAATTCTGTTTCAGTGAAAGAAAGAGGAAAACCAAGTTTCTTACAGAGTTCAGTGTGATTTTAGGGTAAATACCTATTTTTGGAGAAAAGAGCGTTTCGAACAGACGCGGGTGAGTGCGGATAATCTTTTGAGAGGCTCGACTACAATTTGCTTTGACATGATACAGGTTGGAAGACTTCAGAAATTTGAAATTCAATTTTTCTGCGTGGGAGGTGTACTCATTTAGTTCATGCAGAATAATGAAAAAGACACGAATTTTTTGTTTTATTGGCAAAGTCAAACGGGAGGGAATTTTTATTATTTTAACAACTGACGTCATTTTGTACGGGAGGTGAATCACGAGGGGGGGGGGGAATGGTAAGAGGTTTTTTCCGCACCACTTATGAGCGAAGGCAATTTCGGGCGGATGGGCAGCGAAGCGATACAACGCTCGACACGTAGCAATGGCACTATTCACAAACCACTTTTATTTCACGCATTATCTTTCGGATGGGGGATGGCCAGCGGAATCGATGCGAGCCGTTGATCTTGGGCAGATCGATCCAACGATTGATGAGATATGGAGTTGACAGATATTTAATAGGCGGGACCGACATGATTTAATATGAATTAATCATTTCGGGAGGCGTTTGATTGGAGGGTTCGGTTATTAATTAATCTTAAGGATTAATTAATCCCATATAGAAAAATGGTCGGGAAATGTTTAAATGCGCAGGGATGATTTATTCCAAAGTTTGGTTTTAATTAAACTTTGGGTTTATTTTTATGTTTTAAACATATATACATATGTTTAACATTTTTCGTATATTTTATTATATGATAATTAAATCAATGTGATTTTCTTACCATAGGGGGCGGGAATAGAATTAATGTTATATTTTAACCAAAAGGGGGTATATTGTGGGTTTTTGACTTGAATAAGTGGGAATAAAATGCTTTTGGCTAAAATAGCTATAATACATGGGTTTTTTGGGAATATTATATGAAAATGAATTATGTACATAGGAAAAGGTGATTTTCATAGGGAGTTAATATATAAATTAGAGTTAATATGACACAGGACAATGTAAACTCAAAATACTTAAATATAACCAAGAAAGTGAGAATTCAAAAGTAAATATCATTATTATACTTTCATCACTTAGACTTAGAATAAAAAGTGATTTTGAGGGCTTATCATGAAATATTGAAGGTTTTTCCTAAGTAAAATGGGATTTTACTTAGGAAAATATGAATGAATGTGATAATGGATGTTTTCAAGCACTTACGTCTTTTCAATTATTGGGCCGAGGGTCCGGTCCCTCCAAAAGTCAAGGAAATGCCTTGAGCCCCTTTAATCTCCAAATACCTTAGTGCTTAGGGAAATTAGTGAAATGTTTAGGGAAAATGAGAGGGGAAATTAATAATTTTGACTTTGCTCTGCTGTGAACTTTTCCTAATGTAGTATCTACCTTTGCACTTTGTGATGAAAGAAAAATTGAATACATTTAGAACCATCGTTCATCACATGCAATCTTGCAACAACATCTACCTACCCTACTTACTTTACCCTACCATTTTGTCTTCTTTATTAGGGTGCACTTAGACTGGCAAACCCTTATCAATCTTCTTTTCCTTTTACATGGCAAACCTATCTAAGTCTACACTTATTACATCCAAGGGCTCAGATTAAACTGTTGAGCACCTTTTATTAACTCTACCTATCTACTTATCTGCCAAGATTAAACTGTTTGGTCAAATATTTATTCTCTATTCTACAACATGAAATTGAAAAATGAATGAGTCAAGTTTAAACAGTTTGACTCTTCATAAATTGTGGCAAAAGTTTGACAAGCTGCACACAATTTTGTTTATTACATCAGAGCAAAAAGTAGTGGCATTTAGACTTGCACACTTTCCTTGGCCTTTCTTTTTGATGGGGTTCATTTCTTTCACTTTTTTGACCATTTTATTCTTTTCACCCTTTGATTTTTCTTTTAGGGTATACCCTCTTTACATTTTTTAAATTTTTTGATTTTTGATTTTTTAAGAATATGGAACACCTTTGCAACAAGAAAAAGGTTTGAACATATTGCATAGTTCAACAAGTCAATCATGAAAAATGACACCTATTGGTATAGGAATCTAACACTGGCTCCACTTGGGGATGAATTTTCCTGGTGAAAAGTCAAGAACAGCAGGTCAGATGCCTCAAAATGCCTTTAACTGAACCATGTAATCTTTTTTTCTGGTGGCTTTATTGTATATATGATAGTAAAACTTCTGAAGCTTAGGGCCTTCACTTCAGGCTTCAACTCCAACAAGTCACCATCCAAGCAAAACTGATGCATTAGAAAAATATAATATGTACATGTTAGAAAAATCAGAACATCCTAGTAAATAGGATCAAAATAGTGCTTTAGCATTCGACCATTGATTGGTCCTTCCTCAGCTTCTGAACCATCCAAATTATTCAAAAAAATGTGTTATTTCCCTGTAAAGCATGAATGATGTAAGGTCCTTTCCATAAGAAATAAAATTTCCCATGTTTTCCTTTATCTTCCCTTCTGGAATCCCATCTTAAAACTTTATCTCCTATTTGAAAATATTCTGCTTTAGCCCTTTTGTCAAACATTTTCTTTAACTTTTCCTGCAAGATTTGGGATCGTTGATACACTTCTTCTCTGGTCTGCTGCAAGTGAATTGTTTGGTTTATTCTTCTCTGAATATCATTTGGCTCTACTTGAGCCTCCTGAAGTAATTTCATAACAGGAATTCCTAAGGATGATGGAAATCTAGCCTCAATACCATAAACTAATTCATATGGACTGGTCCCAATTGATTTCTTAGTTGTAAGTCTGTCTGCCCACAATGCATTGGTAAGTTTCTTATACCAATTCTTTTTATTCTCTTCCAATAATTTTTTAATGATGTTAATGAGACTTTTATTGGAAGATTCAGCCGGTCCATTACCCTGAGGATAATAGGTTGTTGAATGGCCTAAAGTGATGTGATATTTATTGCAGAAACTAATCATTTTCTTAGACTTAAATGCAGCAACATTATCTGTTATTAATTTTTCAGGACAACCAAATCTTGAAAGTATATTGGTTTCTAAGATCATTGGCTTGTCTACATGGGATTGCTTCAATCCATTTAGTAAAGTAATTTGTAGCAGTGAGGATCCATCTGTGTTGCCCAGAAGAAGGGGGATGGATTCTCCAATAAAATCCAGTCCCCATTGTTGAAAGGGTCTCTCGGTGGAAATTGGTTTTAATGGTAAAGGTAACAATTTTCTCTTGCCCTCAAAGATCTGACACTTATGACAAGCAGTTACAAATTTCTTAACATCTGAAAACAAGGTTGGCCAATAAAAACCAACCCTTAATATCTTATCTGCAGTTGACTTCAAGTAGAGGTGCCCACCATAATCTCCTGCATGAAATTCATTAAGTACCTTGTCAGTTTCATCTTTCAATAAACAATTTAATAGGATTCCATCATGATTCTTCAAAAAAAGAGCACTATCTAAAATACAATACTTTAAAGATGTCATTTTTAAGAACCTTTGTTTCATTATGGATAACCCTGGAGGAGCTTTTAGGTTTAACAAAACATAAATGATATCAGTGTACCAAGGTGAGTCTAAAAATGTTTGACTGATCTGTGGAGTCGCCATCTCCTGTTCGTCATCCAGTTCATTAATGTTCAGGGCTTGGCAATTAGTTTCAGTCATGAGTTGAGCCAAACCTTGTCCTTTTATGAGTTTTGTAGGTCTTATTTAAATATCATACTCTAATATGGTAGCTATCCACTTACCTCTTTTGCCTTCAATACCATCTTGAGTTAAGATGTCTTTAACGACAACATTAGGTACATAAGCTATCACATGAGAATACAATATATAAATTCTGAAATCTTTAATTGCTTTCACAAGTGCAAAAGCTTGTTTCTCCATGATATTGTATTTCAATGATGCATCTATAAGTGATTTACTAAAAAAGGCTATTGGTTTTTCACATCCTTGATCATCCTTTTGTAGTAAAACAGCTGCAACTGTATGTTCAGAAGCAAATGAAAAAATTATGAAATCTCTATCAAATTTTGGACTGGTAAGAACTGGTGTTCTGGTTAAAGCCATTTTGATTTCTTCAAAATATTGCTTGGCTTCTACGGTCCAGTCAATACTTGAATCTTTTCTTAACATGTTATTAAGCAGTCTAAGTAATTCAGCTAAACTAGAAATGAATCTTCTCAAAAAATTGATCTTTCCTATGAAAGCTTGAAGTTCTTTAATGTTTCTGGGATGAGGTATCTGCAAAATGGCTTGTATTCTTTCAGGATCAATTCTAATGCCATCTTTAGAAATAATGTGACCTAGGAGCTTTCCTTCTTCAAGACCAAACAATGATTTTTTTCGGATTTAAAGAAATATCATACTTTCTGCATTTTATAAACACTTGCCTTAGATGATCTAAATATTGCTGATCTGTTTTGGAAAAAACAGTCAAATCATCCAGATATATGACCAGAAAATCATGAATTTCTTTGGCAAAGGCAATGTCCATTGCTCTTTGGAAGGTTGCTCCTACGTTTTTGAGACCAAAAGGCATCTTAACATATTTAAAAGTACCCCATGGTGTTGTAAATGTTGTTTTGTCTTGATCATCAGGATGAACCAAAATCTAGTTATACCCTAAAAATCCATCCAGAAGAGAAATTATTGAAGATCCCACTACCCTTTGTAAGATATGGTCCATTTTAGGTAGAGGATAGTTATCTTTTAAAGAAACTTTGTTTAAATTTCTCAAATCGACACATAGTCTAATCTCTCCAGTCTTTTTCCTTGTTGGTACCAAATTAGAAACCCATTCAGAGAACCTAATAGGAGCTATAATTCCTGCTTCATACATTCTTTTAATTTCTTTCTCAATTGAAGGTAGTAAAACAGGGTTGATCCTTCTAAGTTTCTGTTTGAATGGTTTCTGATCTGGTTTCAAAGGTATTGTATGTTGAATGATTGATGTATCGTATGACTTCAGATCTTCATAACTCCAGGCAAAAACATCCTGGAATTCTTTTAAAAGTTCAACATATTTAACCTTTTGATCTTCAGGCAGAGATTTAGATAGTTTAACCATCTTGGTATTTCCTTCAGTTCCCAAATTGACTTCTTCAATATCAGCTTTTAAAGGTTCCATTTTGGGTTTTATTGGAATGTCATTTGAGTCAAAAAGATCTTCTAAAGGAGTTAATCCTTTAGGTAAATGATTATCTTTCAGATTGATAATTTCAGATTCATTTTCTATAACCTCATCGAATTCCATTTGTTTCAAATCTTGCATATCGTTTTTAGTGAATTTGGTTGGGTGAAGCATGTGAATTGCAGTCTCTTCTGAAATATCCGTTTCTTGTTCATCTAGTTGATCAGATTCATTGATTGTTGTGTCTTCATCTATACTACTGTTAGAGAACTCATTTTCTAATGTCAAAAAATTATTGATCTGATTATTATTTACAAACAATTTCCAATTCATAAGATTATCTGGTATAGCAGGTCTATGTCTAATCTCAGCTGTGAATTGATGATTAGGTCCAAAAGGTAATTTACATGTGCTAGCAAACATTGCAAGACTGTGAGCATGCAAATTTTTCTTTCTAGGAATTTTGGCAAGTTGAGCTTGTAAGAAAGTGTTGAGAATTTCCACAACTGTTTCTCTGTATTGCTTTAATATGGGGTCTTTTTTTGAACATTCACCATTAATCTGTTGAATAATTAACTCAGAGTCTCCTATGATTGATACTCTAATTTCTCCTAACTTTTTGACATGTTTAAGCCCTAGCAAAAGAGCTTCATACTCTGCCATATTATTAGTGCATCTAAAGTTCAATCTATAAGCATGGCCTTCGGCATGATCATTTTCAACGTTATGTATCCAAATTCCAGCTCCTGCTCCTAACTTATTTACTGAACCATCAAATTCTAAATGCCACAGAATTTCATGTTCATAATCTTCATCAACTGTTTTAATATGTTTCTTAACAGGAGGCTTTGGTCTTTCAATTTTTTCTGGTATTTCTTGATTGTCTGGTGTTTCTTTGTTTTCAGAAATTTCTTCAATTTGAACAGTAGATTTATTTGCAGTCTCTGTTTCTGGTGCTTCTAATTCAGTAGGAAGGTCCAATTCAGCATTATAAAGAATGAAAGAGTCCATATCAGAATGTACTGAATAGACAGGGAAGTTTTCAGGCTTCTCATGGCTACTGACTAAATATTTCATCAAGGTCTCTCTGTATAGTCTTTTAGGTTGACCAAATACTGAAATAGTAGCATATGACATATCTAGTTGAAGAGATCCTCTGAGTTTGGCACCCCAAGATCTGGACAACAACATACCATATTTAGGAGGAATATCTGCAACTACTATATCCATCAGAATAGATTTCGCAGGGTATTATACCAAAGTAACACACAAATCTTTAATCAAACCTAAACATCTTACCTAACTCGAATCAAAGGAAAAAAAATCTTTATATGGTCTGGTAATGTCTAGATTTAATCTTTCCATCACAGCTTTGGGCATCAAATTGTGAGATGCTCCAGAATCAAGAATGGCGTTATGAAGTATTTTGTCATGTACATTTAAACTCACATAAAATGGAGGAGTTCCTCCACTTTCTGGTTTACCATTTACTTCAAGGCCAAAAAGTAGTTTGGGTTAATCATCAAAAACATTTACTGAATCGTCCATTCCAGTAATGTTAAGGAATCTGCTGATTTGGCTTCTATAGAAATCATGTTTAGCTAATTCTGGTAAGGGAACAACTCTCTTTAGTTTGCCTATTTCAGCTTCTAAATTGAAATATTTTTCTGTTTGAGCTCTAGTATTTTGAACAGTTGGATTTTCTCTGTTTTTTGGGTCTTCAGTGTTTTTCTCTTTTTCATGAGTGGGATTATAAGTTGAAAGTGTTTCTGAATTAACTTCCGTTGGTACTTCTACGTTTCCTGCAAGAGGAGAAGTATTAGAAAGTTGTTTATTATTTGGTTGGTAATCAGATACATCTTCAATGATTGGATTTGCGGGGTTAGGACTTGTTCTAGACAAAATTTGTACAGGAGGAGTGTTAGTTTTACCTTTGATGTTTTGTTTTGTAGTTTTCTGTTTCCTATTCTCTGGCACATCAATCCGTCTACTTCTCAAATTGTATTGCTTATGAACTTCATAAATTTCTGTGTCATATCCTTCTTTAAAATCAAAAGTTTCTCCTAAATGAGTTTGAAATGTTTCAAGAATGTGATTTTCTTGATCATCTTGAGATAGGAAAACTTCTGGTTCGTTCTTGTTTTCAGTCACATTATTTATTTCAACATCCTCAGTAGGTTCCTTAGAAGATGAACCTTCAACAAAATTTTCTTGGAATGGTGGCCTGATGTTTTGGTCAGGGACATTCTTTCCAGTATTTTGGTTTTGATTTCTTCTGAAGTTTGGGTTTCTAACAACATTTTGACTATCACCAGAAGACTTTATTTCGATTTTCTCTACTCTATCTCCCAGTCTTTCCATACCTTTGATAATTGCATCCAGATTTCTTTCAAAAGCCAAAGGCTCTTCGTTGATAGGCATCCTTCTTTCGGCCCTAGCCCTAGCTCATTTTTCTATGAGGTTAGCTTCAACACTAACCACTATGCTTTGCATCTCTTCTAGAGTTTGGGGGGCTCTTTCCCTAAGTGAATATGCTATGTCAGAGTCAAAACCATTAGGGAATTTAACCAGTACTGAATCAGGAGGGGGTCTAAGGTTTTGAGGGACAGCGTTGTAGGCTTCGTTAAATCTGATGATATAATCTTGTACTTTTTCATTAGGTTCTCTTTTCAATTTTCCAAAATCAGATAGGATTTGAAGAGGGTCTTTCTTCTTCTCCCATCTATTCAAAAATTCCCTATACAAGGCTGGTAAGTCAGCAATACTATTTGGATCAAGGGCCCTAAACCATGTCCTGACTTCCCCAGTAAGACTCTGGACAAAAAATCTCATTCGAACATCATCAACGTCAATTTCATACAATTCAAAGTAATCAGTCATCCTTTTGGTATGTTGTTGAGCAGTATAAGTACCTGAACCATCAAAAGGGGTGATTTTACTCTGATAATCTTGAGGCAAAGCAGCAGGGTTGCCTGGCAACTGTAATAGAGCATATCTATTAGCCATTGGAAGGTGTAATGGAATAATAGGTGATAATGGTCTGGAAGGAGTGGGTGGAGGAGTAGAAGGAGTGACTTGTGTTTGAGAAGTTTTGGGAAAAGCAGCTGAACTTGGAGAAACTGTAGTAATTACAAAAGTGTTTGAAGTTTCTTCAAAGGTCTATTCAGATTGAATGGAATTTTGTAAATGTCTGTCAAGATGTAATGAAACAAATCTCAGTTGTAAATCTTCAAAAAACAATGGGTCCGAAACTAGTCTGGATAATTCAGTTTCAGAAAAATTCACAAATAAAGATGTTTCAAATCGCTCATCAAAAGGTATTTCATCAAAATAAATCCACATTGTAGGACAGGATGCTAATCTAGAAAGAGGTCGAGAACTTCCAGAACTTTCTTGACTTCCTCTTTCAAAGCTTTCTTGACTTTCTTGTCTTCTAAGAATCCTAGGAATCAGATTTGGATTATCGAATACCGGAGGTGGGTTTGGATCAGGATTTGACCTGGTATAACGAGTTCTTTCTGAAGCCAGTTTTCCTAGTAATGTTTCTTTTTAAAATTTTTGTTTTAAATAAAATGAAAGTACAACTCCGACAAATTCTTCAAGAAATTTAAGATTTTTGATTAAAATTTTCTCAAAGATTTATTGAACTAGAGAATCTGATTGAATATTTGAAACCAAGGTTCAATTTATAAGCTAAACCAGAGATAGACTGAAGCAGCATTTATTTACTATGCCGTTGCAGAGAAAAAGCATTTCAAAGGCTACCTGGCTGATCTTCAGGCTCTGTCTATAGCTTATAAGCAAACAATAGTAACAATAAAAATGATTCAGATCCCCAGTATGGTCGCCACTATGTTATCACTCAAATTTTCCTTGAAGTTGTGGAAAACGAAAGTAAATTTGAGGTAACCAAAAACCAACCTTCAGATACAGAATCTAGCCAATCTGTATCCAGAGAGGGCTCTCTCTTTAAAATTTAGCTTCGTTCTTAGGAAATATTAGGCTAGTTATAAGTCCAGGGGTTTTGATTTTGTTTGAATGGTGGAATCCGCCAACTAAGGGCACGATTGAGTATTTCAGGCCATTGGGCTATGGATTCGAAAGGATGGCTTTACTGGATTAAGTTTTTACACCAAAGATGGCTTTGCAGGGCAAGATAGCCAAACAGAGAAAAATTTTAGATATTAAAGTGAATGGAATGGATTTTGAAGGGATGAAAATAAATTAATAATCTTTCAGCATGTTCAAAGAAAGAAAGTGAATGATTACAAATAAAGAGAAGTTAATAATTCTTTACTATGGTAATCAAAATGTTTAAACCAGCGAAACAAGAGAAATTAAGAATTCATTGTTTATAACCAGTTTAGAAGAAAACATTTAGAATAATCACAATTGAAATCAGAGTACACTTAAGCAATTTCTGATTTATTCTTTTTTTTCAATTATTCAGAAATGGAACATAATCATATTATAAACAGATATAAAATTTTTAAAACATGAGATAGAGAAGACTTATTGATCTGTAGTTATACACATGAATCCTGCAAAAAGTCTTGAGCTTCAATTCGTCATCTAGCAAGCCATAAAGAAATTTCTCCAAAGCACTTTAGTCCAAAAAACCAATGTTACAGCAAAGTAGAAGAATCCACCCTCAATAATCTGATTGAGGGCTTATTTGTACAAAAAATCATTCAAAATATCTCTTAAAAAAACGAGATATAATCTCAGATGACTCATAAATAAGTTACAATAAAAATAGAGACAAATAACCGATGTTGTGTTGTTCCCTCCATTCGAGAATGTGCTGGAGGCTGGACCTATATTTTGGCTCATCGTTGTCTTATTCAGTTATTTTTTTCTAACTGACTTGATTCATAGATACTCTTTGTTTTTTTACTGATACACTTTCAACTGAACTGATACTCTTTGACCTTTGTTTGTCCTTTTTATCCCTTATACTGTAGTAAATAGGCAAAATTTCATATCAGGATAAATTTTACAAAAGTTCCAACAAATATTCCCACCATTTATCTTCTACTATTCTTGTCCATTGAAGCTTCCTTAATGTTTCATCAACCTCAGTATATTTTAAGAAATTAGGCTGGTTAGGAAACATATGTCTTACTTCATGTTCCAGATAAAACAAATTCTCTAATCTATCATGAAGATTCCTTCCTGTAGGTAATGTTGCTTGAGATGAACTGGCTAAGGAATTGGCTAGATTGTGAGCATGTATGTCCAATTTCCTAGCAAAAGTTTCCAGGTCCATTATTTTGTCTTCTAAAATCATAGGGCTGGGCAACCCTTTATTCAATAAAACATTAAACCTTTCTCTGAAAGCAATTATTTCTGCCTGCATGTCAAATCACCTTCGTTCCAAATTTTGCATAAGAGTTCTTTTAGTAAAAACTCTTTTTATTTATAAGATTGTTGTAGTTCTATCCTGAATACCCATTTCTTCAAGCTGTTATCTGGTTTTGGTGTTGAGAAACTGTATAAGTTGATTAGCTTCCTCAGGCCTATTTCCTAATTCTGCCCATGTGTTTTCAACTTCATCCAGAGCTGCTTTGACCAAATCATTCTACTCGTACATTATCTGAATTGAAGGCCAGATGTCTTTTATTGATTGGATAATATTATCCCAAAGAATTTCATTTATTTCTCTCAAAGGCTTCTCCAATGTGAGATCCTTTTCTAATGCTTTAACCAATTTTTCCAATCTTTTGATTTCTCTTGATTTGTCAGCAACACTCATTTTTGAAAGATCATATCTCTGTTCCAAATTGATAAGCTGTAACTTGGTGTGCTGAAGTTCTGTTAATTGCAGTTTCAAGTCATTCATTTGCTTTATTAATTGTTCTGAATTCAAATTTGAAGTGTCTACCTGTGATGACTCTGCTGGCTGACTTGTTGGTTGTGTACCTGTAATTGCCTCTGTTGTAGATGTTGGAAGAACAGATTGTTTGTCTTTCAATGCTTGCTCCAACTCTTTTTTTGTTTCAATCAGTTGCTCATTCATTTTCAAGAGCAAATCCATCATTTCCTCTTCAGAATTCTTCTTTATTACTTCTTCAGTTTGAGGATGTCTAGAAGCTGGCAATTTCAACTGCTTTCTCAATGCTGCAATGTCATCATCCTTTTTCTTTATTAATACTTCTATACCTTTGACATCCTTTGGATTGTGACCTAATCCAATTATTATTTCCTCCAATGTTTTTATCCTGTTATCTTTGGCTTGAGAGGAAGCCTTTTCCAGCTGCAGTTGTGTTTTTGTGTTTTCTAAAGAATCCTGTAACTTATGAGCTGCCATTGCCTTATCAGTAAAAGTGGAATAGATCATTTCCCCAGTCTGCTTATGCAACTCAATCTGATCTAAAGGATGGATGTCCTTTGCTAGGACTTCAAAGTCTGTCCTGATATAATCAGCAGCTGTTTGTGGTTGTTTCCCCTTGGGTTTGAAATGGCTCATTAACATTTTGCCCTGTTGAATGTCAAAAGCTGACATTAGTCTTTCTTGATTATTTGGAGCCATTTTCAAATATTGATTATATACTTGCATTTTCAGTGGATCATTCCTGCCCTTGATATTGATAAATGTATTTTTTATGTCCCCTGTATCCTTGACTGATATTTTGAATGAAGATATTTCAATACTATGGTGCTTTTGTAACTCTTTCCCTTGTGAAGTAGTGGATGCCCCACTGACTGTATCTATTTGCTGACTGCCTGATTGTCCTTGTCCTTGAATGTCAGAAATTTCTTGAAATGATTCAACTTCTGGAAGAGGATTCAATCTCTGCCTTTTAGTATCTTGCTGCTCTGTAGACCTATCACCAGGGGTGGATTTTTCAGCTTCTCTCTTTTTCCCTTTTTCCATATTAAGAGGAGTTTGAAGATTGGAAATTTCTATCTCATTGATCTGAACTGGAGTGATTTGTACCTGACCTTGTTCTTTGGATGTCTCTGGTTTCTCTGTCATTGTGAACTTTTCAATTACATGTATGTCAGGTTATTTTTATTTTCCTTTTGATTCTACTGCAATGTTTTCTTGTAACTCCTGCTGAATAATCCCAGTTGAGGAAGGGCCAACTTCTGATCTTGGTACCTGTACAAAAGAGTCTAGGTCAAGCATCTTCTCAAGATCTTTCATAAAATTTCTCATATTGACCTGCTCAATATCATTCTCTATCAATGTGCCTTCTATCCATTCATCTGTATTAGCATATTTTTCAATCTCTGGAATTCTCTGATGAATGTATGGTGCTGATTTATTTTTCATTCTTTTATCACAATTGAAGTTGAATGGGTCATAAGGTGCCCAATAGAAACTCTTCTGTAATCTGAAACGGTCTTGTAATATCTTTTCAGCTTCCTCCCCTCCATCCCTAGAGTTACAGATAAACAGACCTAATTGACTTTTGATCCGGAGTTGAGCCTTCTTCTTTGCATTACAAAAATGAATTATATCAGAGTTGTTCATTTTCCTGAAGTATTCTAATGCAAAGAGTCTCATGGGGACGTATTTTGGAAATTTGAATGGACATAATTCACATCCATATATCCTGACTTCCGTTTGATTTTGATACAAGTACCAATCACCAATTTTGTATTGTTTTGAGAGCTGTAGAGTTTTATTGATTTCATTGCCGAGTCTTGGAGGGGAAACTCCTGTTAACAAGGTAGTTGCAGGGTGTATAAAAATATCAATGAACTCATTATAGGAATAGGGAGAATCTGGAGAACTATGGGTGATGGCTGACCAAAAGATAACAGACCTAGGATTCCCCTGGGCATCAAGATTTTTGGTATAGAAAGGGAAGTTTTCAGACTGGTAATATATCATGAGGTGATAGATGATAGAGGAATATTTGAACACTTTCTCATTTTCCAATCTCATGAATTGATCATGGATTTTGTTGGCTATGTAAGATGCAAAGTCATACCTAACAGCAGGAGGTTGTCCAGGGGTAAAAATAGAAAATAATACTAGAACTAAATGGTCAACATATTCACTGGTATTAAAACCCATTATAAAAGATATCATTTCCAAAAAAAGTCTACCCTCTTCTGTGAAAAAATCATATCCATAAGGGGGAGGGCCTTTAGGCTGGTGATCAGGAAACATAAAGGTCTGACAGATGGGGCTCAATTCTTCATGGGACAGTTTTGTGGATTTCTCAAGTAGTTCTCCCATGGACAGGGGAGTGAGGGCTTGATCAGTTTGAAAATGTAGCATCTCATTGATAGACTGAGCAGTAATTGGGAAAAGGACATCTTGATTTGGGGATAAGACTGCTCTCTGGTTAGGATCATAATTGGCATGGGAAAAATGGATTATTTCAGGGAAAATATGGACAGAGGGAAAGAGGTACCTGGGAAGATTCGATTCCCATAACCCAATAGTATCTAAGCCATTCAAATAATTGTCTCTGCAGCGACAAAAAATTCGAAGAGGACTATCACTAAAACTCAGGTCTTTGATTTGGAAATCCCTGTCGACTAATGATAAATAATCCAGGTCTCTGTGAGGGGCGTTCAATGGGGCAACGTTTAAAGCCACAGGAGCTTACATTTTTGGTTCTTGTGGATTCAAAAATGGAAATTCGGGTTTTGGTGAAAATTTGAGCAAAATTACAGGTTTCGACCGGAGAAATAGGTACAATTGTAGGTTGGGAAATCAATTACAGTTCTTCGAGATTAAGGAATGAACTAGAAATCAATTTTTTAATTCTGTTTCAGTAAAAGAAAGAGGAAAACCGAGTTTCTTACAGGGTTTAGTGTGATTTTAGGGTAAATACCTGTTTTTGGAGAAAAGAGTGTTTCGAACAGACGCCGGTGAGTGCGGATAATCTTCTGAGAGGCTCGACTACAATTTGCTTTGACAGGATACAGGTTGGCAGACTTCAGAAATTTGAAATTCAAATTTTCTTCGTGGGAGGTGTACTCGTTCAGTTCTTGCAGAATAATGAAAAAGACACGAATTTTTTGTTTTATTGGCAAAGTCAAATGGGAGGGAATTTTTATTATTTTAACGACTGACGTCATGCTGTACGGGAGGTGAATCACAGGGGGGAAAAATGGTAAGAAGTTTTTTCCGCAACACTTATGAGCGAAGGCAGTTTCGGGCGGATGGGCAGCGAAGCGATACAACACTCTACACGTAGCAATGGCACTATTCCACAAACCACTTTTATTTCGCGCGTTATCTTTCGGATGGGTGATGGCCAGCGGAATCGATGCGAGCCGTTGATCTTGGGCGGATCGATCCAACGATTGATGAGATATGGAGTTGACGAATATTTAATAGGCGGGACCGACATGATTTAATATGAATTAATCATTTCGGGAGGCATTTGATTGGAGGGTTCGGTTATTAATTAATCTTAAGGATTAATTAATCCCATATAGAAAAATGGCCGGGAAATGTTTAAATGCGCAGGGATGATTTATTCCAAAGTTTGGTTTTAATTAAACTTTGGGTTTATTTTTCTATTTTAAACATATATACATATGTTTAACATTTTTCGTATATTTTATTATATGATAATTAAATCAATGTGATTTTCTTACCATAGGGGGCAGGAATAGAATTAATGTTATATTTTAACCAAAAGGGGGTATATTGTGGGTTTTTGACTTGAATAAGTGGGAATAAAATACTTTTGGCTAAAATAGCTATAATACATGGGTTTTTTGGGAATATTATATGAAAAGGAATTATATACATAGGAAAAGGTGATTTTCATAGCGAGTTAATATATAAATTAGAGTTAATATGACACAGGACAATGTAAACTCAAAATACTTAAATATAACCAAGAAAGTGAGAATTCAAAAGTAAATATCATTATTATACTTTCATCACTTAGACTTAGAATAAAAAGTGATTTTGAGGGCTTATCATGAAATATTGAAGGTTTTTCCTAAGTAAAATGGGATTTTACTTAGGAAAATATGAATGAATGTGATAATGGATGTTTTCAAGCACTTACGTCTTTTCAATTATTGGGCCGAGGGTCCGGTCCCTCCAAAAGTCAAGGAAATGCCTTGAGCCCCTTTAATCTCCAAATACCTTAGTGCTTAGGGAAATTAGTGAAATGTTTAGGGAAAATGAGAGGGGAAATTAATAATTTTGACTTTGCTCTGCTGTGATTTTTTTTCCAATATAGTATTTGCCTTTGTATTTTGTGATGAAAGTAAAATTGAACACATTTAGAACCATCATTCATCACATGCAATCTTGCAAAAACATCTACCTACCCTACTTACTTTACCTTACCATTTTGTCTTCTTTATTAGGGTGCACTTAGACTGGCAAACCCATATCAATCTTCTTCCTCTTTTACATGGCAAACCTATCTAAGTCTACACTTATTACATCCAAGGGCTCAGATTAAACTGTTGAGCACCTTTTATTAACTCTACCTATCTACTTATCTGCCAAGATTAAAAATTTTGGTCAGATATTTATTCTCTATTCTACAACATGAAATTGAAAAATGAATGAGTCAAGTTTAAACAGTTTGACTCTTCATAAATTGTGGCAAAAGTTTGACAAGCTGCACACAATTGTTTATTACATAAAATGAAATAGTAGTGGCATTTGGACTTGCACACTTTCCTTGGACTTTCTTTTGATGGGGTTCATTTTCTTTCACTTTTTGGCCATTTTTATTTTTTCACCCTTTTATTTTTCTTTTAGGGTATACCCTCTTTACATTTTTTAATTTTTTTTGATTTTTTAAGAATATGGAACACCTTTGCCCAAGAAAAAGGTTTGAACATATTGCATAGTTCAATATGTCAATCATGAAAAATGACACCTATTGGTATATGAGTCTAACAGGTCGGATGCATATAAATGAACATGGGGAAACTCTCTCCAACACACAACCGAACATCGAAAAGCAGAACCAACATAAGAAAACTACAAAATTGGGCTCACTAGGCGAAGGGAAGGGCGCAACTTAGTGTGAACAAGTTAAGGCAGCGGGTCATGTTCTGAACGACATGGGAAGGGAACTATTACATGTGTCCCAGGCGCTCGCCCTAGGTGGCAGGGCTGAACACATATTTTTCTGAACATTGTATTTCAGTTTTACAGACCTGCAACCTTGGTGAGTGTGGCGACCATGCTGGGAAGCATCCCACACTTGTAAAATATTTTAAATATAATGAGGTTTTATTGATAAATGTTGTTTCACAATTATGGTATCTTTGCCATTATTTTATGCACTTGTTACTTTTATGGATTTTTCACATAAAAAAATTAATAAAAATAAGAAACAATAATAACACAATTGTTGTAAGGCATAGTCTTGAAGTACAAATTACTATTCAACTTGAATATTTTCGGTGTCACACGGTTCCCTGGGTAGTGAGACCATCCTAGGGTCGTGAAAGGTGGTATCAAAGCTAGTGCAAAGGAATGTGGAAGAGACTAGCCATGTATGAAGGCTGAGGTTCTTGATGAAAATAAGTGTTGGTTGCATAGTTTGGCATTTCTAGACTTGGAGAATCATGGTAGAACCATATACAGTAGTACATTTGGTCAAAATTATGACACTTTTGACATATTGTCGGAAATTTGCCCAAATTTTATCAATTTTCCAAATCCTGCCAACAACTGTCACTATACTGACGTTTAGGGATATCGTCGCTATTGCGACGTTTATGAACGTCATCGAAATACCGACGTTTCGGGACCCAACGTCGGAAATGCGAAGTTTCTAAAATATGTGTCGGTATTGCGACGGTTTGGGGAAAATGTCGCTAATGCGACGTTTAGGGACACTTGTCGGTAGTGAAACGTAATTGGGAGAAAACGTCGGTATTGCGACGTTTCTAAAATATGCGTCAGTATTGCGATGGGTGGAGGGTAACCGTCGGTGTTGCGACGTGTTCACCAAATGCCGTAATAGCGACGATGGTAAACATTTTAATTTTCCATTCGATTTTAACCATTTAAAAAAAAAATTGTTAACCCAGTTTCATAGTCTTCATTTTCGATATCCGTTCAATTACATGTAGTTTCTACTCTTGACTAAGTTTTCAATCATGTCCTATACAAGTTTTAAAATAAAAAACAACAACAACGTACCTTAAAGTATCATATAGACCAGTTTTATATTTTAAATAGAGAGTTTAAATTATGTGATGAAATAAAATTTAATTAATTTATTATTATTTTTTTTAACTATGAAATGTTGATAGTTTTGTGAATGAAAATGTTTAATAATAAACCATTATATTTTTATTTAGATATTTTCCCAATATTATGAATGGTGTTAATGATTTTTTTTCTTCATATTTTAAAATATTTTGAAGTAGGTACATTAAAGAGATGTTCTAGTTTCCATGGACGACAACTCCAAACGCTTCAATATGTAATGAAAAGCTGATTTATTGAGAGTGTTTAACATTTTAGTTGTCTTTTTCCTTTGGATCATTAATAGGTAGGGATGTTGAGATTATGTGGATCAGACAGCCAGGTTTATTTTGTAATGTTGTTTATTTTGTTTTATTTTTATTTAGTTAATTTTTATAGGATTATAATAATATATTTGTTATATTTAATTGTTATTAATTTCTCTTGAACTTATAACATGTTTAATCTTAAAAATGAATATAAAAAAATTTATCTTTAAATTTAATGAATGAATAAATTAGAATAAGTTTTATTATAACTTTTTCAAAATATAATGTCCTATGTATTGAAGAATATTTACCATTTTTTCATTACAATATTTGTATTGTGATTACCCCACATATCATAGCCCAATGTCGGCCCTCCCCACCTACTTTGACATGGTGACAGATCGCACTTTCAATATTTGCGATTAATGAATGTCACTCGCATAGTACTGATAGATGTGTGCGTCACCTTGGAAATTCACTTCAACATGACATTTTTCCTTCAACATTACTTAATTTTTGTACCACGCAGCCAGTACAACCTCGCACATAACCACGTCATCATTGATGGTGAAGACTTTGTATCATAATGGTAATATGATGGATCTCATTCATTGTCATGAAAACACCCCTAATCACTCACCGAGGAAGCAACCACCATGGAAAACTTATGCAACAAGAGCATTGGCACATAGAAAAATATACATCGCAACTCTAAGTAGCTGAGTGAAACACCCTTAAATCATGCATAGTGTGCCTGAATAATGGTAATGTGATCTCTCCCAGTCTCAACAATATTATGCATTCCAATACTTTCATGTGCTTTAATTATGGCCATGACCATGTAAAGTTATTTAAGATCAACATCCGTTTTAGCTAGAGCATATCATTCGGTGCAGGTTGCAATATGTGTTGTAAACTTTTTGATTCAGCTTCTCAGCGAAGGCCTCTTGACCTTAATGACTTGGCGTTCTAGCCATTCTCTACCTTCAATAGCTCTCCCTCTCTAGCCTTCTTCTTGAACTTTCTATTACCCTCTCCTATGTTCATGCATGTCATCCCTTTAGCCTTTTTTCAAGCTTCACATCCCAATTACCTTTTTCCGGGCGGGTCCAGTCAGGTCGGGTGGGGTCGTGTTAGGTCACGGTTTCAGGTTGGGTCGTGTGAGGTCACGGGGTCGGGTCGGGTCGTGTGAGGTCAGGTCAGGTCGGGTTGTGTGAGGTCGGGTCGGGTCTGGTCGAGACAAGTCGAGTTGGGTTGTGTGAGGTCAGGTCGGGTCAGGTCATGTGAGGGTGCCCAAGGAAACACGTTCGGGTGGGTTGGGTAGGGTTCGATCAGGTCATGTCATGTGAGGCCACACAAGGAAACGCATTCAGGCGGGTTGGGTCGGGTCGTGTCGTGTGAGCTGGGTGCCTAAGGAAATGCATTGAAGCAGGTTGGGTTGGGTTGGGTCGAGTCGTGTGAGGGCGCTCAGGAAAATACATTCAAGCGGCTTTGCTCGTGTCGTGTGAGGGCGCCCGAGGAAACACGTTCGGGCTGGTCAGGTCGGGTCTGGTCGCGTGAGGGCACCCATTAAGGAAACACGTTCGATCGAGTTGGGTCAGTTTGGGTCGAGTCATGTGAGGGCACACAAGGAAATGCGTTTGCCACGGGTTGGGGAGGGTCGGGTCCGGTTGTGTGAGGGTGCCCAAGGAAATGTGTTCGGGCGGGTCGAGTCGCGTCGGGTCATTTGAGGGCGCTTAGGGAAACACATTCGGGTGGGTCGGGTCGTGTGAGGGTGTTCGTATCAAAAATTATAAGTTATGATGGCCTATGTGCCTTGTACTACATGTTTGTGTGATCTGTTTTCCATTTTGATCTTCGTCGTGCCTTCATTCGGGCGGTTCAAGCTGTGTCGTGTGAGGGCGCGATAGGAAACACATTTGGTTTTGATCGTGTGAGGGAGGCCATATCAAAAATGGAAATTTATCAATAAATGGAAATACCTAAGGTGATACTTATTGATGTCGATAGAGTGTGATAATACATAGTTAATGGCATTATGGTATAACCATGGGCTTGAATCTTGTGACAACAATTAATAAAAGTGTGACATGGTGGAAAGAAATGTGACATTACATTATGAAATTTTTTTGTGGTGAAAAGGCCGACACGTTCTTAGTCGTTGAATAATAAGGTGAAATGAAAGTAGGGATTTAAGTGTTAAATGGGGCTTGAACCATGCATTATAATATATATATATATATATATATATATATATATATATACATATATATATATATATACATATATATATATATATATATACATATATATATATATATATACATATACATATACATATATATATATATACATATACATATACATATATATATATACATATACATATACATATATATATATATACATATACATATACATATACATATACATATACATATACATATACATATACATATACATATACATATACATATACATATACATATACATATACATATACACATATACATATACATATACACATACATATATATATACATATATATATATATATATATATATATATATATATATATATATACATACATATATATATATATATACATACATACATACATACATACATACATACATACATACATACATATATATATATATATATATATATAGGTGTGAGGTTAATAGGCCTTGTTCATGAGGCTCCGAGGATAATTTGAGAAGCTCAAACAATGCACCCAAACCCAGGAATGAGAGGTGATAACTAAAATGATTAAGGAAAAATAAAAGTATAATCCCATTTCTGTTACTGTACAAGAGGAGTCAGATTAAGAACTTACACCTATCCCACTAAGGTAGGTAAGGTGGGGTGAGTTTTTACATATCCTCCTCGACCTTTATAGATTTTTGCTAACTATTCACTTTCCAAAATAAAATTTTTGCTAACTATTCATGAATGTTACACATAG
Source organism: Pinus albicaulis (assembly GCA_034641835.2). NCBI lineage: Eukaryota > Viridiplantae > Streptophyta > Pinopsida > Pinales > Pinaceae > Pinus > Pinus albicaulis. The sequence continues at coordinate 623,676,871 of CM076571.1, forward strand.
TGTCATGGGGTTTCACTATGAAAAAATGTTGTTTAGTTGCTCAAAAATTCCCTACAGGTTAATCACCTGAGAAATTGGAAAAAATTTAAAAATTATAGAGTTTATACTATCTTAGCACCAGGTATTAACCAAAATCACTAACAAATTCATTCTATGGCCATTGCTAGCTATACTGACTTTTTTTATGCACTCTCCCAAATGGAATATAGTGCATGTCTATATATATACCCCTCATTTCTTATTGGATGTGTGGTGACTTGGCATGGCTTTCGTTAGACAACTAGCACACATGAAACCTATTATGTTAGTCTTTCCCCCTCACTTTTCCCACGTGGTTCACATGCTTCCTTCTTAACCTTTGCTAAGATGGGAAAAAATTGACTTCACACTACATTTCACAGCCGTCATTTTTACTTATTTCGTTTATTTCCTGCTCTATTTTCCTTCCCCCATAGCCATACCAATCAGACCCCACTCTATTCTCCTTCCCCATATCCAAACCATCTATCTGCACCCATCTCCCATAGAGTCATTAACAAACTTGAGACTCTCTTTTGAATCTTATTCAATATCAGTAATAGCGGCAATATCAGTAATAGCGGCAAGTTTTTGTTAAATCAATATTGACAGAGCAGGAACCAAATAGCTACCATTATTTTAGTTCAACGAATTGAATTAGGATTGTTTCTATGTACAAGAAAATGTTGTGTGCATAACCTGAAAACGTCATTGAACTCTACGCGGGGACGAAATTGAATCCTCTGCCATCACAAACACTTGAGGGAGTTCCCAACTAAATGAATAAAGCTCTTTGTCAACATAAACCCCACCCATTCAAGTCTTGAGACATTGATTTGCTAGGGTTGCATCAGAGGAGACATTAATCTGATAGGGTCATGTCAAAGGAAACATTAATCTACTAGGGCCACATTGAAAGGCTATGCGACAAAATGGTAATGTGGTTTCTTCATGCTTCAAAATTGTTCAGTTTGGATTCAAAACTCCTTTGCATGTACTCCTGTGCTTCATGTCTATTTTATTTTTTATGGGTTGATGTATAATTCCTTCATTTGCTACTACCGTTTATTTGATATAGTTTTGTTTGATGCAAAATGTTTGAAGAAACTCTTCACTTAATTATGAATTTTAAATGCTTCTTAAGGTATTTCCTTACTGTTGCAACATGTATACTAGACTCAGAAAATTATACATCGGACCTTGAAAATCACTTAGAATGCCTTAACAGCAATGACACAAGTATTTCTATTTACTTGAGATTAAGTGTGAAATGAGTGTAGGCTTATGCGAATGTATTTTAGAGCTTTCTAAGGTGTTTGGATCAAATTTATGCCATTGTAAATGAGATGCTTCAGATCTGATTGTAAAAACAGTGAGGAGAGTATGAGGAAAGAGACAAAAACCCTTAGGCCTAGAGGCCTAGTTTGATGGCTAGTTGATCTTCCAATGGATGAGGACTCTATCAAACACCTGCAACACAATTATTAGCCTTAAAGTGAAACATATCAGCCCTCTAATTACTTTTTTCTTCGTTTCAGCAAAAAAATATGTAATAAACAAGGAGAAATTAATGGCACAATTGCAATAGGAGTAAAACAAACCAAGAGAATCAAAATTTAATCTTGGAAAAACTTGAAAGAATGATGTTAAATTGATACAAAACTTTTTCCTTAATTGTTCACATAATGATACAATTATAGAGGATTAAATCACTACAGAACTTCAAAGTACTATGGTTTGGACTTCAAAGTACTATGGTTTGGACTTCAAATTTATACAACAAACCCCTTACTTCCTCTATTTTGTGTCTATTTCTTTGGTGATCTTTTCTTGGTTATGGAAGTTGTGTCCCCTCATGAATTTGAGCCCCTCATTAATCTCCCCCCACTAATTTGAACCTCTCATTAATCTCTTCTCTCTATATATAACTTCTTTGGAATTTCTTCATTGACACCTAAGAAGCCACCTAAATATCTAAGAAAATTGTACTCTGTTGGTGTAACTCCTTGCTTGGTTGTCCTACCAAATCCTTTTCTCAATGCTTGGATTTTTATCTTTCATCTACTTTTGCATAACACAACACTTATTTTTTTATTAAGGCTAGGTTTTCGTGCAAGGAAACTAGTGTTTCTTGGGTATAGGGTTTTCTCCTGGTCATCAGATTTTTCCATCCAAGTTTTTCCAACTCTTGTATTTTTCTCTCTGTTAGGGTGCTCATAAACCACATCCAAAGGTGAAGGTATTAAATCTCCAAATCAAGATTTGGAAGATGACTTGTTTGTGGAAGTGTGAATTACCATATTGTATGAATTTAGTAAAGATGAATGTAGATTAAGTTCTCATTCTGGGGTCTTATATGGTTTTCATAAGATGTAAAGCAATTGTGTGAAGAGACAAGAAGTATTGAGTCTCCTGCAGCACTCTAAAGTGCTAGATCTTCCTTGGAGAACAACCTGGGAGCTATTTTCAAAACAATGAAAGGCCTCCACTACTTAATCAACCATACAAATGAAGTAAACAATAATATTTGGTATGGAAGATGAAGTGTGTGTTATGAGGTCCTCTCCTTGTAGTTATTGTGTTGTTAACCACTTTTCAGTTGGTAATCACACTTTAGGTGTGGTTGAGGATAAACCAAGGAAAACGTAGTGATGGACCTAAGGTAATTTATCCAATGAGAGATGAAAACCAAAAAAATGGAGAGAGTATGCTTGTGAGGGGAAACCTCTAGCTATTAGAGGAGATATACGGTCCAAGTAGCACAAGAGTTTGGGAAGTAGATCAGATTGCTTTGTGATGCAAATTTGATAGAATCTCAATGCTCTAGAAATGTTTAAGAGAGGCCTAAAATGAACCTATAGGAAGATGAATATGACATCTCCTTCATCTCATGGCTTTATATTTCTCATGTTATTTTTCCATTGTTGATCCAAAATGGGTAATGTAGATGGCTGCTAGTAGAAGTTTCTTTGTTTAAGCTTTCAGTTCCATCCATTATTTTGTATTCTTTCTCAATTACATGGCTTGTAGGGTTAGATGCACATCTATTGGATGCCTTCGAGTTCTAAGATATCTCAAATGGATGGTAGTGATTGGTTGGGAATGCCCAACATGCATTGTCAGCAAATGGATGAACAGTGAAAATAAGAGAAGTAGCTCAATATGAAAAGGACAAAAATCAAGATGTAACCCGATCTACTCAAGGAAGATGAGATATAACAATCACTTATACATAAAGATTAATACATGTGATGAAGGGGAAACCAAACATATCTATATTCATAAGAAGAGGAAAATACATGTCCCTAGTCCCTCGTCTAACAATAGAGATAACCATAGTGCCCTTCATTTACATAGTTGGTTGTGACACGTTTCTACAGTGAAATAACACAATGCCAATACAAAATTCTTTGAGATGAGATTACTAATAGTGACTTATATAAGTGAATTGCACTATGTAAATACAAAAGGAAGCAAGATGCAAGATGCACAGGACACCAAAAATTACAAGAGCAGCCCATTATCACTTGCATATGAGGAAAAAATGAAATATAGGAAACCCTTAAGGTATGAGAATGACTTATTATGAATTTTAAATGCTTCTTAAGGTATTTCCTTACTGTTGCAACACATATATCAGACTCAGAAAATTATACATCGGACCTTGAAAATCACTTAGAACGCCTTAAGAGAAATGATACAAGTATTTCTAGTTACTTGAGATTAAGTGTGAAATGAGTATAGACTTATGCCAATGTATTTTAGAGCTTAATAAGGTGTTTGGATCAGATTTATGCTACTGTAAATGAGATGCTTCAAATCTGATTTTAAAAACAGTGAGGAGAGTATGAGGAAAGAGAGAAAACCCTTAGTCCTAGAGGCCTAGTTTGATGGCTAGTTGATCTTCCAATGGATGACGACTCTATCAAACACCTGCAACACAATTATTAGCCTTCAAGTGAAACATATCAGCCCTATAATGACTGAAGCTAGGGCTTGTCTAAAATCAATAAATTGGCAGATTAGAATAGAAAAAGAAAAAGCAACTATTGCAAATTCATTCATTTTCAGAGAGAAACAAGGAAGCATAAAGAAAATTAGAAGAGTTTAAAGAAGGTGATATTAGTGGCACAGTCATTGTCACTAGAGTTATCTTTCATAGCAACAGTATCAACAACATTATTCTATGATATTAACATACCTTTGGACAACATCCCACCAATTAAAATCATCAATTGACATCAAATTTTCCTTTGAGTGGATTGCTAGAGTAGAGTTGGTAGCTGCTAGCCCTTTTATAGGTGAATTCATATTTTATCTACTAGGCTATTCTGTCATTTAGTGACTTTTTACTTATTTGTATTTAATTAAATAATAAAGTATATGTCGTTGATAAAATTATATTGTGCTAAAAAAGGTAAGTTGTTTAATGAATTGTATACATGTTTGGAAAGTTAAATGGCCATAATAAGGAAGTCCTGATTGGTTGGGGATTACACAGTTTCACCTCTACTATCATATGTATGTCCTCAATGAGAATAAGAACCCCCACCTTGAAAATTGAGTTAACATCACAAGTGAATGTATGATTGCTAGTATTTTTCTTCATACTTGTCCCCATTTTTGGAATAGTCATTGTCTTTGCAGGATTTGTTGATTCAATTTTTTTGATAGGGACATCATATCTAGTTCACTTCAAGATTTTCTTGAGATGCAAGCAAAGTTACTTGCAGGAGTTGGATTGATATGCAAGCAAGGTGATAAGAGCTTATGTTGTGGTTGGGTGAGGATTATACCACCTATATTTAGTTTGTTCTAGGGGTTATCTTATCATGATGAGGTGATTTTACATAACACATATTTTTTCCATTTGGTCTATTGTTATTTTTGGCAAGATCAAAGTTACAATTTGATTATTCACTCTTCTTCAACTTCTAAGCTTTCTTGTTTTTATCCTACTAGTTTTTTGAGTTTGTAGCAACAGTTTGATAGCTTGATAGGTTAACAAGATCTTGAGTAGTCTCTGTGACCTATGCCCCTGCCAACTACTTGGGGCAGATTTGTCTTGTTTCCTGCTAGAAATATCTAGTGGAATCCCTGAGATGTTTTATTGTCGAGAATTCTAGATTTTCTCTTTGCTTATGAAATTTGTTTTTAGGGATTCTAATTAGCAAGACATAATCTTGTATTACCTTTCTCATTTTATTCTCTTCCCTTTTCTCCATTCAATTGGACCTTCCTTAGAGGATTACATCTTTCTTCCTAGTGTTCCCAGTGGATTGGAAAATATTTGGAGAATCAAAGATACTTGTGACACTGGTTTTAATTAATTCCACCTCCTGACATTGTTTTCTAGACCATCAGTTAAGTCTATATTTTGATTTTGGGAGTTTCCTTTCCATATTGTTTTTATATTAAGATCAGAAATTTTTTCCTTTCTACATATGTGAGGCATTACAATAGACAATTGACCTTACAAGATTTATGTAGATCTTGTTTCACCAAATTGATCTCCTCCTTCTAGCCTATCTCGGTAATTGGAGGTGCTAAACACTATATACATGCCGTAGCCCCAAACATTGATGATATTAGGCTAGTGAGATATCCACATTTCCCCCTTCTATTGGTATGCAACTACGTTCACGAGGCCACAAAAATGTATCTTCTTTTAGTGCAGAGTTGTGTCCATATCAAGCAACCAAATGTCCGTCACTAGATTTTTCTCTCTGGCCTCAAATGTTAGGAGGGGTTCAGCTGATCACCACCACATTGCTCCTCCCATGATGCCCTGGCTAAATATTTAGCGTCAGTAATTCTATAAAGGACATTATTTTTGGTCTTTGCATTGATACCTTGGTGATGGAGATGAGGATGGCTCTTCTCCCTCCTCTACATCTTACCTCTATATCTAGTATGGAGTATTGATTTCCACAATTTAAATTTTTCCTTCTAGATTCACCTTTTCTTTTAGTACCACTTGTATCTCTTTATCTTTTAGCTTTCAAGAATCAAGAGTAATCTGGGCACTTCAACAATATTTATATGTCTCATTGCATTTTCTAGTCCCATTGACTTACTGTTTATTGTATCCTATCTTCCCCCTACAAAATTTTTTAACAAAAGAATTATGGTTCAAGTTTGATATGATGTTGATTGTGTTCTAAGTCACTGCATTCATTTTTTTTTTTTGAGAGGGGTGGGGGGGGGAGGGGGGGTGGATTAAAAAAATGAAATTCATTGAATCTCATGCACTAGTGAATTTAACAGCAAATTAAATCAGCCAATTATGTTTTTATATAAAATTTGTGAAAAATAATCAAGATTAATTTTTATTTGTTTTAAAAAATATATAATAATATATGTATATATTTATGTGTGTGTATGCATTTATGTATGTATCTATGAGTATGTTTTTGAAAAATATATGATGGTTAACATGTTTTAGTCTTGAGACAATTTTGGATCAAAGTTGAAGTTATAAAAAGTATTTGTGTCTTTTGTTTGAATATATGGAGTTTATCAAAATCTGCTTAATTCATTTTCCAAATTTAATGGGAAATGCTATCATATTTTTTTTCCCTAGTGCCTCATCTAACACTTCCTTGGCCCTCATACAACTTGAGAAGTCTGATATCTGAAGGTTGAATAGTCTCTTTTAAAACGAAAAACACATGTTTGCAAATGATTCTTCCTCCTTTCTTCCTTGAGAGACCTTCCTTAAATAGATTCATGGAGGAGGCTAGAGGATGGTTGTAGATCTCTCAAACTTAAGGAACTTGAGTCTAATAAGTTCAAAATCTCCTAGTGCAAGAGAACGGATTCATTTAGTGTTGATTTCCTCAACTCATTCAATGTTGGTCTATGCAACGGGTCCTTAGTGAGATTCAAGGGTGGAAAATAGAGTTGTAACAACACCCCATAATGTGTGAGGTAAGAAGAGGAACCAATGGTCGAAACACATTCTAATAAACATAAGTTATGAGGAATTCCAAGGAAAGAGCTAAAGATCAAGGAACTAGTGAGTACATGCAAATGATTGTAAACAAATAAATAGGTATACCGTTGCTTAGAAGAGAAACAAAGCATGGCTGGCAACATAATACACTATGAATCCATGTAATAATATGCAAGACCATGGCCATGAAAAAATTACACAGCGGGTCCATGTCATAAAAATGATCATAGCCATGAGCAAATGCAATGTGGATATGTCATAATATACATCAAGAAGACAACTAATACCAATGGGAAGACGTAGTAATTGTAAGATAGTGATATACTTCATCACAACTTAGGAGGGGTAGCATGAGTGATGTGCCTCCAAAGCTCAAGGTCTTTGTTCCAACCCCGATGGTATGATTCTACATCATGTGAATGGATTAAAAATTGGCATACAACAATGTATCAAGTATCAACACTTACTTCTATTCTTGCCTCTCAAAAATGGGAACTAAACATTTTTTGATCCACACTTAGAAGCTGAGAAAGCTCACTTGAGATCCTAAATATTGGGGATAAAAAACATGAATGGAATCCCCATCAAAATATGCACAAAGTGGCCACCATATTATAGGGTTAATAATCATTGTAGAGCCCTGGTGTACGTATGATTATAATCCATGTAATGAATGTTTATGGACACTTGGAGGACCATTAATCAAAACAAAATCCTTATCATGCAAATCTATTTAAGCTAATCTCTAGGAAAAAATTTCCTCCCTTGAAACATTTGAAGCCCTAAGAAGGCAAGTTGTTGAACCACTTTCTTAGCAGATCTTGCATTTCCACTATCATTTCCTAGCTCATTCATAAATATATTTCTTTGAGAATCATAACAAGAAAGAACCATATCATCCAAACATGCACTAAAAGAATCTAAGGATAAAAATTTAATCAAAAAAAATTCAACTGAATTCAAGCACTTCACTGCCGCTCCTGAACCTTTTCACTTAACAATTGCATTACAAATTTGAGTAAGAAAACTCAACAATTGTGTTTTAACACCATTGAACAATATAATTTCACTATTTCTTATGAGAAGCCCATTCTCCTCATAGTTCAAATAAAGAGGTAAGTCCATCTAAAGAAGTTGCCTAGCTGTCCAAAATGGCCCTCCATCATGCACTTTAGTGACTTCTGGTTCATGCATGTTTCCATAAGTCCGCATTGATAGCTGATTCAGTGTATTTTTATCCAAAATAGATTTGATATATTATGACGTAATCAAATTTTGGAGGCCCATGTGTAACCATAGTTTTAAAAACACACAACCCAAGATGACCTTGAGCAGACTACTGATTGGGAAATTTAATCATCCCAGAAGTAATGCGACCACTCGTTCTAAGGATCTAGCAAGGGCAGATAAGAAAGCATTGTCTTAATATATAGTTCATAGCCCTTGTCTGCCATTTGATTATGCAACTTCAAAGCCTCTAAGATTTTTTTCTCTTTTATTAGCCCAAAAATTATGATACTGTATGTAATTATTTTAGGCATGCAGTCATTCTCATTCATTTATTCGAGGAGAAGGAAATATTCATCCAACATCCCTCCCTTGCAATATCCATTGACCAATTAATTATAGGTAACTACAATTAGCTTTATTCCGCTCATTAAAACTTCACTGAAAGTCTCTTTAGCCTCGTCTAATCTAGCTACTTTGCAGAAATTGTCTACTAGCAAGGTGTAAGTATAAAAATTTGGCTTACAGCCCTTACTTTTAATTATACTCAACCACTCCAGGGCCTCTTTAATGCACAAATTTTGTGTATTAGAAAGGTAAATTTATAAATTATTTCATTTTTCATTTTGTGTTTCCAAGTTATATATTGTTTTCAAGTTTTCACATTTCTAATTTTATTGCAATGTGGCAGACTGATCGTGGTAGTACAGGAACAACCCCAAGACAAGATGATCGCGGAAAGGGGCCAGCCGAAGAACATGTAAATTTCCAACCTTGCTCTATCTTTAAGTATTTTAGTTCTTTACATAATTGAAATAATGTTAATTTTGTTCAAATATGCAGACGCCTGGCCATGGTGCACCTGATGATTCCCTCAACGAGGAAGATTTTTCTTCATCCCAATGTCCATTGTTGTTGCTTCAAAAAAAGTCGTGAAAAGCAGCCATGGAACTTGAGTGTTTGCTAGACGTTGTGCCTTAAACACCTGAATTAGGAAAAAAGATAAGACAAATTATGACCCAACTAGAAACATATAAGGTAATAATAAAAAATCAAAAGGATATTTTTTTTGTTCTGCATGAGATCAATTGTGATAGTTTGATTTTTAATTTTAACATTAGCTAAACTAACAAAAAAATTCTTTTGTGTGTAGCAATTTCTGACACCTGCTGCCCCCGGTGTTGGTGGTAGTGGGACACAAAGGCAAGAGATTGCCGAGGAACCCTCTCGTACACCTTATATGCCTTTAGGTGGAAGCCAAGAAATGCACCATGCCCAAGAAGACACACAGCCAACCGCTGAACATGTTGGCAGTGATGAGGCTGGTATGGCCAACTATATTGTTGCATTTCCTGGAGCTACATGTGTCACCTCCACGGGGACCATTAAAGGCACGTTTTTGGTGAATGATGAAGGTGTTCCTATAAAGCAAGTACAACTCCCAAGTAAGTTTTAATATTTTAACTATTTCATGTACTCTATCTAAAACATATTTTATCATGATTTTTATTTTTAAATTAATGAAAATGTCTTTTTTCTGTGTAGGAAACAACGATTTCTACAAGTTTTTGGAGAGCAAGGCATTGGTAATTTTTGGCCCAACCATACGCACAAGGTGGAATTCCCAAAATTCCATCCTAAAAAAAGAACTTCTAGATTATCTAGAAGGCCTTTTTAGGGTGGGAACATTTGATAAAACAACGGTCGCTCGGGTAGTTGGAAAATATTTGAAATATACCAGGGACACCTATAGGACGCACTTGAAAATTAACTCTAAATACGAGTGTCCTCTCATAGTTCTAGAGAGGGAGTGGAGAGCACTCATCGATGACGAGAAAGAGAAAAAGGCCAAGAGAGAAGGAAAAATGCTAACTGGACCCGCAAGATAAATTACAACTTTAATTCAACAGCTTAAATTTTCTCTATGTCTAAAATAAAGGTGTGTTGCGTCATATATGACTTTAAGCTTTTGATGATAGGTTTCCTGACACCTCAAAGGAAACCAAAGCTAGGATTGAAAAAAAAGGCCATCACAATCTAGGCCAGGGTGGCTACTTGAAATTAGCCGCAAGAATTGTAAGTAGCTAAACATCTTATAATTGATTGTATCACCTTCCAACATTTTTTTAATCCCATCAAATAACATTAAAAATACACAATCATATGTAATGTAGGGTAATGACTTTGGAACGGAAACCATAGAGCAAGATAGAAAGATCGCTTTCCGTTCCGGCTATCAAGTCGTAGTTGAACGTCGTAGAAGCTTGGGACGGGTCCCAAGATCTAGAATGCCTGATAAGGTAAAACTTTAACCTTTCAATATGTTTGTTTTCATCCATAAATTTAATGTCTAACAACTTTGTTTAAATCAAGGGAGCAACACTTTCAATGGGCCAAATAACCCAGTTGTAGAGCAGTGCGTTGAGAGTGAAATATTTCCAGAAGTACATGGTCCTCATGTGCAACCTGATCATTGTAGTGGGGACCAAGCCGACAATGCTACTATCAGTGAGGGCCATGACGGTAATTAATTTCTACTTATAATTTTTTCTAATTATACCTTGATGGTTGTGTCCTTATAAAGTTTTTTGTTTAAATGACAGAGAATGTTGTACTTGAGCATCCTACCACCAAAGAGGAACACAGGGCAACGATTCCAACGATGACAACTGGTGCACTAGGTAAATAATCTCATTGAATTTATTTTTTATTAATATTATCGAACTAGTTCAATGATATTAAAAATGGAAAATTAAAATTTAATATTATCTGTTTTTGCAGGCGATGCCCCGTCACTACATGAGACCAGACATCGTGAGTACGCAACTAGGTCAGCTATGCGGGAAAGGCACAAAACATAAGTAGAGCACAATGATGTTGATGATGTAGTTAGGAGCTTTAGAAGTAGGAATAAGAAAAGAAAATTTGATAATGTAAATTATTGTATTATTATATGACAAATGTTACCATACTTGGAAAAAAATTTGTGTTATATAAAATTTCATTTAACATACTATTTTTATGTCAAGCACTTTCAATGTTTTCTTGCATACTTTTTGTTGCATTTCTTTTTTATTAGTTATTGAATTTTTTTTTCTTCTCATGAAAGTAAAAAATGAAATATAGATTGGGTATTGGGAAATTGAGAGTGATGTGAGGGGGGGGAGGGGCCATAAGAGCTTCCACCTTCACGTGGTTGGCCCTGTTTAGTAGAGAATAATTTATTGGAGCTATTTAAGCTTGGAGTAAACTTCTCTCAATCCAACGTAGCATCAAAAATGTCACTGTTGACTTAGTTGCTACTCTTTCAGATCATGTGAGGCTTGTTCCAAGTTCAGGCGACTCTAATAAATTGTTCTTGAAATGAAGAGGAGCTTATTCAGGTATGTTTTGACATTGTCAACATATGTTCTAACATTATCATAAGAATGCGTCTTAGAGTAAAAAATACTACATCAATTACTTGTATTTATTGTATAAATAATTATGGATTTTGAAATACTTGGCAGCGCAGGTACAAATCCCCTTGCATCATGAGCAATACTACTTGTCAACCAGGGTCATGTCCAGGATATTTTTGCTTGTGCGCTTGATGAGGTTCGTAGTGTCACATTTTTTAAGTTCCTTTATAGTTCATAATTCAATATGAAGCTTTTTTGTATGTGTTTTTTCATCTATTTGATTGTAAGTTTGAACATGCTTTTAAACATTGAAACTTTTTTTATATACTATTTTTATACTTACTTGTTCTAGAAATGGTGATATAACCACCATTGTATCGTATCCATCTTATCGCATTCCCTTGGGTTGTAATTAGGTACAAAGGAACTCCAACCAGTTCCAATTCCCTCACATTCTTCTTGGCCAAGAACATAAATTTAATATATGTGGGTTCCCTAGCCCAATGATCCCTTTTGTAGTAGAATGAGTGCCCCTGTTCTGGTAACTGACCAGGTTCGTAGTGTCACATTTTGTAAGTTCCTTTATAGTTTATAATTCAATATGAAGCTTCTTCATGATTATTATCTAGTTTTTTGTATGTGTTTTTTCATCTATTTGATTGTAAGTTTGAACATGCTTTTAAACATTGAAACTTTTTTTTTATACTAAGTTTATACTTTCTTGTTCTAGTTATGGTGATATAACCACCATTGTATCGTATCCATCTTATCGCATTCCCTTGGGTTGTATTTAGGAACAAAGGAACTCCAACTAGTTCCAATTCCCTCACATTCCTCTTGGCCAACAACATAAATTTAATATATGTGGGCTCCCTAGCCCAATGACCCCTTTTGTAGTAGAATGAGCACCCCTGTTCTGGTAATTGTATATCTTATATATTAGCCTAGGAGTGGACCTAGAGTATTTGCAGCCAATTGCTCCCTACCACCATTTTCTGGAAGTCTATTCTGTTAGGTCATAAATTCCCTTGGGTCATTTATTTCCAAAAAACATGCCAATTATTTTGAGCTGAAATCTTATATCTCATATGGAAAAAAAAGAAATATTAAATACAAGTTTATTTAAAAATGCTTAAAATTGCAGCAAATTTACTTGGTATGGTGGTGCTATAATATGTGTCAAGTTTCGAACCTTTATTTGTAGGTCCAGGTGCAGGTTAGAAAGTTGGACCTAGATCTAACAAATTACATTGATTCCTTGAGTTTTTTCTCAGGAGTTACTCCATGTACGTAAAATGATTTCCACCTGGGATTTAAATCTCCCCACTCAGCCCAGTCTTGCAAGGTTGAAGGGTTCACCCAACACAAGGTTTATCGTACTAAGTGAACACAATGAGATCTATAGATAACCTCCTCCTCATTCTGATGATGATAAATTTTCTTGAGGATCACAATCTCAATTTTAGCCAGGTTGACCTAGTTTTGTGGTTACTTAAACACTAATAAAATTATCTTATTGCATCTTATATTATCTCCTCACACTCATCATCCTAGAAGGGGATAAGCCACTGACCAATAGAATGATCGATAGGACATTTGTCACCCCCAACTAGGGGGGCTGACTATGAAGGCTAGGGGACAAACCCCAAAAATAAGGATGGCTTTATGATGTAAAATTGGCCTGGACACTTCCTACAAACATCAATCTATCATCACTAACTATTTATTCTATATATGAAAGGTATCTAAATATGCTCTATCGATTCATTTTAATGCCAAGAATTCACTACACGAAACAAAATAATTGTTATTTTTTTCGAGTTAGGATACAATTTATAACATTAAAAAGTTGGCATTGGTTATAGGTCCACAGTGTTGCATATTTTCTATTTGAATTACATCAATATTTATAATAATTACATTTATGTCTGTGTGTGTAATCTCTGTGTGTGTATGTGTGTTGGCTCACATACGGACACAACGTTGAGCCGTCAAAGATGAATCTCAAAGATGTTTTTCAAAATATAAGTGCACATGGGCATTATTGAGCCAACAATTCCTGCATATTTCCTTCTCACAAACAAGTCTCAATGTGGAAAATCCATGAATTATAATTATGTCAACTTTTTCATGTAATTCTTCCACATTTTTCCAAAAAAACACATTGCCACGTGCTCTTGTTTTCTCATTTTTTCTAAGCAAGGAAATGGGAGCATGTTATGCTATTGATGGTGAAGGTTGTTGTGTCTACCTGTAGGTTCCCTCCTATGGGTCAAGGCCTACTACTTATGTCTTGTCATTGAAAAACCTCAGAGATAGGTCACTGAAAATCTTAGAGAAGATGTCTGAAAATCTCTGTTTGTAGATTGTTTAAAGATCAAAATCTCAATTTGCAATGAAGAATAGTAATATATTCATTGGTATGTGGAACACCCACATCAAAGATAACATGTCATTGTTATTTGGTTCATGATGTTGTGGCACTAAAGTAGAATGATGTGACACACCTATGTGGTAGATGGTGTATCATCATGACATGGCTCATTGGTGATGTGGTGATGACATGGTGAAAATATTGCACTAACGTGGCACTGACATGGAGAGGAAGTGGAAGGTGATGTGGAGCGCATGTTGAGGAATTGATTCCAAGAAATTTGGAATCCAATATTTGTCCTATCTCCCAATACTAATAGAACCTAAACTTTTTCAGTTATATTAATCATAGCTACAAATCCAAAATAAACCTAAGACAGTATGAAATACTTGTAGCTTCCTAATTATGTAGCCATCATGTGATATTGTTATGCATTACATTGTTAGAAGCATTTATACAAACTGATAATAAATGAAAATAGGCTATCCCAGTTGGGCATGATTTCAAGGTGTTTCCATGGTGTATTCATGTTTAGGCATGATGTCAAATATTAGTCTAAATTTAACATTAAACATGGTGTACTTTTTAATGGACATAAATCTTTGGTGGATACCCTAGATTCTTCTTGAATGAGAGGAATTACAACCCAAAAAATTGATCTTGATCTCTTCTTCTTGATATGATGAAGGAGTGGTTCCCAAGAATGCTTCAAGTGTAGAATGATTCAAGAGATATTCTCAAGGTGACTAACTGTAGCTTGTTTTGAATATGAATTTATATGTCGCTACAATGTTTCAAGCTATTAGCTTCAAAATTTCCTTCTTCTCAAATCAATAGGTCTGAAGCCTATTTATTTATATATTTGAAGCCCTCTTAGAGATGTCATACTCTGTAGGACTTCTTCTTCCATTTGTTAACTTTTGAAGTAGATCTAGCTCAACCTTGAACCCTTGAATAGGGCTTAACGTAGTCACTAGAGACAAGGACTTGAAGGCTTCTAATATGAACTTCTAGAATAGGCATAGTTGAGATATCTTCCCTCAAACTAGTCCTTCACATTATTCACTGTATAAGCCTTCACATTATTCAAACTAGGATAGTATTTTTTTTCCCTCCTTCTGTTCACCTATTCCATTCATCACAAATGACAGACATTTGGACGAAGAGAGTAGCAAGCCAATTTATAGCTCACTAGGTTTTTCCCTTGTCATTTGTTCTTTGTGTACATAATTCTCTCAATGGTTCCTTGTGCTCACAATCCCACAGGTGTACATCCAACAAAGGAGAAATGGAAGGAAATTTCTTATCAATTTAAGGTATATATGGGTGCCACTTTATTTTTTTTTCTTAGAACTGACCATATTCGACTTCTTTGGCTTTCTTATCAATGTATCTATGTTAAATTTGGACAGATGAAAAATCACTATCCCTTATTTTACATGGCTTATCAAGGTTTTGCATGTGGTGACACTGTATTTTCTGTTGATTCTTTCAAGTATATGGTTGCCACCGACCTTGGATTGATGTCCTTATAGCTTCACAGGTCCTTATGCAAAACTGATAGCTATAAGCATGTCATTGTTTCTTTCAAGCTTCAACATTTTATTGATGACTATATTGCTTCAGGTTCGTTTTCCTTGGATCTTTCAAACTTCATGACAGTGATCAAATATATATGAGATTGGTGACTACCACATGTACTCGGTCACCACAGGATTTTAACTTTGTAATAAGAGTACAGTACCAGTGTCACAAGGACACATATTTTAAGAAGATATGTATTCTATCACAAAGATAGAAATATCTATGCTTTAGATTTTTGAAAAGTTTAGAATTCTTGACAGGGATCAACTGTATGCCCAGAAGAGGACCTTAATTAATTTGGATTGGTGCTTCTTTTTGGAGTTTCCCTTTATTTGTATTGGTGCTTATTTTAGTCATGTTTTATTGTTGGGAAGTTTGTCTTGCTACAACAGAAAGAAATTGGAGTCATGTTTTAATGACTAGGCAGTTTTCCTTGCTACAACAGCAAAGAAATGGGGTTGTGTTTTAAATATTGGGGAGTGTGTCTTGCTACAGTAGCAAGGAAGTGGAGCCATGTTTTAATTACTGGGAAGTATATCTTGCTACAGTAACAAGGAAATGGCCATCGCTAAACTTCACATCTAGTGGCTCAACACTATTACCATCACTAACTTATTGCCCATTGACCACCAAACTAGTGGACTTATCCAAATTTGGTGTTTGTGTTAACCAACATAAATTATTTGTGCATTTTTCCTTTAAAATTTTGCAAAATATAGTTGAGTCATGGATTCTTTTACACTGTAATGGTAGCATAAGACTAATTGGTATAATTGGTGCAATTATCATATATATTTGGTCTTTATATGAAATATTTCCATCACTTGAGTGTGTAACCATGCTAAGCACTAGTACAAATAAATTCTATTCTTGATATGGTAAGATTCTTTGACATGTTAATTCCTTTGTGACTTGGCATTTCCATCGTGCTTTTGATGTTTATTTCACAAGGAAAGATTCATGGATGGTAGATCATAATAGGAATGTCAATTATATGTACACTCGGATATGAGATTAAGATTTTCATGTTATTGGTTTTGTTCTATCATAATACCTCTCTTGTATGTACTACAAGAGTAATCACCCTATTTAATGGTTTATAATTGGGTATACACTTGATGACCCTTCCCACATGCACCATGTATTAAATTAATGTAGGTATAGCAACGTATAGGGGCCTCCCTTTGAGGAAAAAAATAGGACTTCTTTAGAGGTAGTAGTATGAAATTATAGTTGTAGGTTTCATTTCCCTCTTTACAATCCTCTTGTGTTGACTCCCTTGGAGGAATTTCAAGCATAGCCTTCCAATCTTGTAAATGCAACCAACAAGTTTCAAACCTATAGAACACATCTAATAGAACAATTCTATGGTCCTTTACATTGGGTTGAAAAATAATTATAAGGACTCGTCTTATTCATGCATGCATAAATCCTAGATCCTTATGTTATCGCTGAGTAGGGTGCCATTGTAGGTAGATCAAACTTGAGGTGATAAAATAAGTTCTTTGACATATGAAAAAGTATCTAGCACCCATCAAGCACAAATGAATATCACAACCATCAAGTACTACCAAGTGACATATCACTAATGTCTGATACTCTATTGAGTATCAGTTATTACCTTGGATCAAGGACACATCGGACTATAGAATGATTGCATTTATCCAACATTCTTTAGTCCAATATCCTTTCCATAACCATCTATCATATTTTCAAAGTCTTCTTTAGCACTATGATCTATATCAATAGAGAAAGGTACATCACATCACTATGATTTAACTTATAGGATCAACCTAATTGGTAAATAATTTCTTTGGCATAAATGATTCTTTGAAATTACTACTCTCGGCCTTGTGGTGGAATATTAAATCAAACGAGAGATATTTTAGAATGATTTACATCTGTTTTGGCTCGTTAGTCTTTTTTTCTTTAATCTTTCTTCTATCCAAAACACTCTTCAACCTCTTTGGTGAATGATATTCCTTTATTAGCAAACTGTGTGGCAAGGTATGCCACCTTCTTTGGCATGTTTGCAGGCTCTCATCTCCCAACAATCTAAAGGTATCTTCAAAATGAATTTTTTCCTACTCCTATTTTTTTTGTAGAAAGTTGTCATCGGTCGATCTTCTACTATAATCATTTGGTTAATAGTGATAATGCAAGGGCCTTGTAGTTATTCCATGATCCAAAAAGGTTATTAATCTCTTTTTCCATGTTTCTTTTGATTTATTCTGCCATGGTCTCTTCACGGATCATCCAGGAGGCTAAAGAAATAAATTTTCACATCACCTAGCTAAGATTTGGGGTCCCACACATTCATAGCAAGCAGTATTAAATTATCCATATAAAAGTCTGTCATCTTATCCCTATCTTGAATGTTACACCTAAGAAAAAAATCAATGAATGTTTTAATGTTTTGGAAAGGAGGGGATCCTTGTTGGGCTAATACTCTAGTCTAAAATTGGCACCATTAGTATTTGACGAATAGAGAGTATGTTTTTAATGGATGTCTAGAGTGTGTCTACTAATTTTTCCAACCTTGCTTTTGGTCATCCAAATATATTTCTTGAAAATTTTTTAGTCACCTTATTGATGCCTGTGAAGCTACCCCCAACAAGCCAATTTGTGAAGAAGGTAATGATCCCATCTCTGTTGATATAGACCTCAGAAACTTAATGGAAAGTGTCCATCCTCATAGGATGATCATTGATATGTAAATTCATTGGGTTGCGTGATAATCCGATTACAATATATATATGGATCTTAGATTTTTGGGCTCCAAATATATAGTTACAACTCTTTGTTTTTGCACTTTGAAGAGGTGTATTTTTCTTTCTTGTTCATATCTGAAGAAGATTAGGATTTAATATTTTTCTCAAGCTCTTATTTTACAGGATTCCAGGCACTGCTGCACTATATCTAAATCCTTGGTCTCTAAACTTCAATCCAATGGAGGAATTCTCCTCGTTTTGTAATGGGTTGCATCTCCTTTTTTTGTTGATCTTTTGGGACAAGGCTGTTCTAAAGGATATCGATGGTGACTTTGGGAAGTTACTTGAAGTGGTAGAACAAAAGGGATGCCAATTTTTGTGTCTTGTATTTTTGTTGAAGTCAAGTTGGATAAAGGTCTCGTGGAGGCCATTCCTCTATAGCTGGATGAGAGGATCGTCCTCCAAGAATTGTATTACTATAAACTACCTTTCAAGTGTAATATTATCCACAGATTTGGGTATTTTTTTAGGAATTACTAGCAGGATGCTCATTCTGCTCCTAATCAATCTTAGGGGAACAAGGAACAAAGAAATGAAGAGGATCAATATCAATTTAGGCTAGTGATGATTAAGAAGAAAATAGGGTTGAAATACATTGGATGTCTGAGTTCGATTTAATAATATGGCCGATTACACTTCCCTCTCGTTTTTAATTGTTTACTCTTACTCAAAATCGAGCTCTGGCTTGATACCTCTGATAACAGATTTAGGGTGTTGATCCCTTCAGTTTCTATCCAATATCCCCTTAATGTTATCTACCTCTCTGTTATCAACGATATGGAAACTACTTGCAATGGAAAACAATTGATTTACCCTAGGGTCAAAACCTATAGATTTATTTCGGAAATAAAATATACTTTATAATAGTTGAAAAATGTCTATTTTAACCCCAGAAAAATGATGATAAATATTCCTGAAGATGCTTATAAAATATCACGAGTAATTGTTGGCATGAGTTTGCCTATTATAAATGCCAAAAAAGTTTTTGTTTCTACATATTTAGATTATTGCAACTTTAGCTGCAATATGATTGTTTATTCTTTGCTACTCTTGTGCATATTACTATGTGTGTAATATAGACAAAATTTTCTTAAAAATCAACGTGGCATAAATTTGTCTTGACCTTGGCATGCAGGAACATCAAGATGCAGGCAATCCAATCCTATAAGTTGAATGCAATGGTGTGACCTTCAAAATATCCAAGGATAGTAGAGTCTCAAAAAATTTGAAAGCTGCTGAGGTGTGATATTTTCCATTATTGCAGTTAGTATAAGGTCTGAAAATTCACTAAATTTGTAGATAAGTGAATGTAGCATTGTTCTCAATTTTCTACCTTGAAAGCTGCAGGATTCTTGCAATTTTTTGAGTCCATGGTTCTCTTTCGGTGGTAATAAAAAATATTTCTAGAAATAGAAGCAGATTAAAGTTACAAATAATCCAAAGATGAAGGTCAATTACATGTTCCAGTGATGGAGACCTCGTTTATGTATCTTTGTTTGTTGAGCTAGTATTGAAGCATATATTAACACATAAGTACGATGGACAAATTTGATCAAATCATTCTCAAAAATGGCAGGGACCTTCACATGTAGCTATTCCCTTCCCATCATTAGCAAAAAAGTATGACACTTCTGAAAAAAAATGCAGGGGTGAAAATTCAAAATTATCAAACACTCCAAAGGTAACATACACTTCCGAGTAAATATGTTCAACAATGAATATGCATAAAAATATTTCAATTGTAATACTCAGTGAAGGTTTCCCCTGATAGATGATATTACAAGTAGAGGAAGGTTCTCTACTTGGCATTACAAAGTTATTACATCCATCTATAATTCAAAAAATTAAAATTTTTTCTTGTCCCTGCATTACAAATTGTTTACATCCATCTAGAATTTGAAAAATCATAAATCTTTCCTTGTCACTTCTTTCCCCAGTTTCCATGGTGCTTTTGATGTTTATTTCACAAGGAAAGCTTCATGGATGGTAGATCATAATAGGAATTTCAATTATGTGTACACTCGAATATGAGATTAAGATTTTCATGTTATTGGTTTTTTTCTATCATAATACCTCTCTTGAATGTACTACAAGAGTAATCACCCTATTTAATGGTTTATAATTGGGTATACATTTGATGACCCTTCCCACATGCACCATGTATTAAATGAATGCAGGTATATAAATGTACAGAGGCCTCCCTTTGAGGAAAAAAATAGGACTTCTTTAGAGGTAGCAGTATGAAATGATAGTTGTAGGTTTCATTTCCCTCTTTACAATCCTCTTGTGTTGACTCCCTTGGAGGAATTTCAAGCATAGCCTTCTCAATGTTCATAGTTAAGAGTCTTTAAAAGTTAACCCATAAATGTCAATTTCATCATAGGATGATAGAAAATATTTCCCTTAAGAGGCATTAAGGAAAATCAGACAAATACCACCATCTACCTACAATTCTCTCTGCCCTTTTTCTACTCTTTTTCCTTCCAGCATGAATCTAAGGTGCTTTGTGCACCAACTGGTGGACGGGTAAAATCATAGATTAGTTTGTCTATTACTTGAGATGTTTGCATTAGAATGTTGCTTTGATAGAGGGATATCTGATAGGATTGGTAGAATTGGGTTCATCCTCCCCACTGAGGTTAAATATCCTTGTCTTGTAGTTTAGTTTATGTTTCAGCTTATTGTATAATAACAATTCCCGGTCTTTTGCCTTATGCTTCAAACTTGAGTCTTGACAAATAAATAGGATGGACCAATGGGATTTCTAACTTCGTCAGTGTTGATATAAGGTAAAGGTGTGAAGGTTGTCCCTGATAGAGGATATTACAAGTAGAGGAAGGTTCTCAACTTGGAATTACAACATGATTGCATCCATATAGAATTCAAAGAATTAAAAAATTTTCTTCTCACTGCATTACAAAGTGTTTACATCCATCTAGAATTTGAAAAATCATAAATCTTTCCTTGTCACTTCTTTCCCCAGTTAGGTAGGACAATCTAGAAGTATGAGGTGTTGCTCTTTAGGGCTTCTGTTTAGAGCAAAATTTGAATAATGATAGATCTTTGATTATTGCTTGTTGCCCCAAATAGATGCAACAACTGAGAAGTATGAAGTGATCCTCTTGAGGGCATGTTGTTAGGCTGATACAAGTACACATGGATTTCTGTGTCTGAATACTTCCCTTATGCGGAGAGAAAGGCATCATTTGTCAGTGTTGTAGAACAGGTGGAAAGGGAGCATCCCAAGTCATGAATGTGTGAATCTATTTCTCTTTCCAAGTCATGAATAGGTGAATCTATCTCTTGATATTGGGCATTGAAATATGGGATGCTCTGTCAATGGAGTAAGTGGAAAATCTTGTTTTGTTGCAAGATGTGGTGATTTGTGTCAATCCAGAGTCTTTGAGAGCCAACTTGAAACCAAGGTCATGTATCTAGTCCTTGTGTATGGAGGTTGGATCATAATGCTATCTTTCAACTCCAGAAAGTGATTTACCAATAATACTTGAACTATCTCCTCAATAATACTTTACCAATTCCTAAAGAATGTATCCAATACTGCTCCAACAATGCATCACATACCACTCAAATATTTACTTCAACAAATTTTCCTAGAGGTGCCACAAATGGCCTCCAAGATAATTCAAATAAGCTTTAATGGATTGGTTACAAAGTCTTCAATGGTATTCTTGACATATCTTCCAATGTACTTAGGTCAGGGATCAAGTCTATTTTAAGATGTCTCCAGATTCTACTCCAAAATATCTAAGATCTGTTATAGATCATATCCCAAATTTTTATAAAGATTGCCATAGGTCATTTTACTCATCATCAAGGGATTTATCATATATACATTTTACTAATCCAAAAACGATTGTCAATATCTACTATCAGGGGGCTACTTCAAGGGATTTCAAGTTTGCTCAAATGAGGCTTCTTCAATAGCACTTCAAGTCTTCAACAAGATCTTCAATAATGCTTCAAACAAGGTCTTCTATGAATTCTCCAAGAATGTCAGCTCTTATAAAAATAGATTTCACTCGTCAAATCACATAGTATCCAATCTCCAATGTAGAGACTCATAAAATCCTTTGTTGAACTAGTTCTTCACTTTATCCCCTATATAGCACTCATGTTCATAAGCTAAGACTCGACCCTCTTTGGGATCATATAATACTAGTGTGAATTATTGAGGCTATGTTGCCCTAAAACAAAGAATAAATAGAAATAATAGTCCCTTCTCAATATGGTGACAATCTTAAGAAAACAAATAATTTTGTCTCCCTCTTCCACAAGTGATGCAATACTTTTTCACACGTAAATTCAAACTTAGGATCTGAGCTTTTTCTCACAAATTTTTGGTCTACTTTCTCAAAGATAATCCACAGGGTCTTGGCCCCATAGAGATACCTTTACCTCCATGCAAAAAAAAAATTCGCTTAATTTTCACAGAAATTACTTCATACTTTTGGTCTTATGCCTCAGAGATGAATCACAAAGACTTCGGTCTTTTTAGTACAGAGATGGATCACAGATAATTTCAATCCTTTAGGAGATATACCACAAAATAATCCTGTTTCTAATTTTAGTCCTTATTCATGGTCTTCTTTTCACTTTATTTTCTCATCTTTGACTTAATTTTTGGACGAGTGACGGCTGAAATGGAGGAAAGTTCAACCTCTATTTATACTCGTTCGAACCTATTAAACTATCATGTCTTTTTGAGGAAGCGAATATATCTTTAGTGGAGGAGCCAACCTGTCTATGTTGGAGCTAACCTATACAGGTCTAAAATAGGCTTCAAATTTGGTTCTTTAATCTAGCTTATTCCATCCTTAACAAATTGTAAGAGAAATTAAACCATTAGGTGGAAAAAAGTACCCAATGAATTCATTTGCCATCACATTCCACATTTTTTATTTGTTGACATATGTGAGCTCCAAGAAATGTATTGGTATTTATAACAAACACTTTGATAAAATATGGTTATAGTGCATCCAAAATATACTTTTATGTTTCAAGAACGTCTCTTTAAGTCTTTGTACAAATTTTTATTCAAAACAAGTTACAAATTTCTTTAATTTTTCTTGATAATCCTTTTGATTGGCATGTCAGGGGTGTTATGGTTCCATGCATAATGTTGGATCCAGGTGGAAACCTCACTACAGGTAAGCTTTACTTCAAAAAATTCTTCTATAGGTGGTATAGATTGCCTCCAAGATACTTCAAATAAGCTTCAATGGATTTATTCAGAAGTATCTTCCAATGTACTTAGGTCAATAATCTAATATATTTCAATTAGTCTCCAAATTCTACTCCAAAATATACAAGATCTGCTACAGATCATATCCCACATTCTGTCTCATATTTTCATAGTTCATGTTTCCCATCATCAAGAGATTTATCATAGATAAATTTTACTACTCCAAAAAGGGTTATCAAGATCTGTTACCAAGAGGATACTTCAATGGATTTCAATTCTGCTTAAATAAGGCTTCTTCAACAAGGCTTCAACTATTCAACAAGATCTTGATAAATGCTTTAAACAAGGTCTTCTATGAATGCTCCAAGAATTTTTGATCATATAACAATATATTTCACTCCTCAAATCACTTAGTATCCAATCTCCAATTTAGCAAATCCTAAATTCCTTCGTTGAACTATCTCTTCACTCTGTCCCCTAGCTTGCACTCATGTTCATAAACTAAGATTCGACGATCTTTGGGAACATATAACACTAGTGAACATTAATGAGGCTCTACCGCCCTAAAAAAAAGAGTAAATAAAAATAGTAGTCCCTTCTTAATATGGTGACAATATTAAGAAAACAAAGAATGTAGGATCCTCTTCCATAAGTGATGCAATAATTTTTCACACAGAAATTAAACTTCAGGATCTCAACTCTTTCTCATAAATTTTCGGTCTGATTTCTTAGACATAATCCATAAGTTATTGGCCCCCTCCCATAGAGATACATTTATTTCCTTGCACAAAACATTTCAATTACTTTGCATAGAAATTACTTCATACTTTTGGTCCTATATTTCTTAAGAGATGAAACACAAAGGATTTGGTGTTTTTAGTACATAGATGGATCACATATAAGTTTGGTCCTTTAGGAGATATACCATAAAATATTTTGGTTTATGATCTTTGTCCTGATTCCTTGTCTTCTTCATAATTTTTTTTTCTTGTCTTCTACTTATTTCTTCAATGAATGAAGGAGAAAATGGAGGAAAGTTTAGCCTTTATTTATACTCATTTTAACCTATTTAATTTACATGTATTTTGAGGAGGCTAACATATCTTTAGTGGAGTAGCCAACCTTATATGTATCTTGGATCCAACCTGTACAAGTCTAAAATAGGCTTAAATTTTGGTTCTTTAATCCAAACTTATTCCATCCTTGACAAATTATAAGAGGAAGTAAATCATTAGGTGAAAAAAAGTACCTATCAAGGTCATCTGCCATCACAGTACACATTCCTTGAGATGCTTGGATATCATTGGTATTCCTTGAGCTGGAAGACTGCACCCATTATTTTTTTCCATATACATTTTTTTTCGTCAGTATTCAGATGCTTGCTATCCACTTATAACAGTCGGACTTGCGACAAAGTCTACAAGACGTCGGACTTCCATCAAATTCTGCAAGACGTCGGTAGAGCGACTAAAATTCACAAACGTCGGCATAGCAACAACTGTTGGACGAATTCTGAACCGTCAGACTTGTGACAAAGTCTTCAAGACGTCAGATGTCCGACAAAGTCTGCAAGATGTCGGTAGAGCGACTAAAAGTCACAAATGTCGAACTTACGACATGATTTTCAAAACCTGAGAAACGTCGGAAGAGCGACAGTAATGGAAAATTGGTAGAGCGAT
Source organism: Pinus albicaulis (assembly GCA_034641835.2). Classification (NCBI taxonomy): domain Eukaryota; kingdom Viridiplantae; phylum Streptophyta; class Pinopsida; order Pinales; family Pinaceae; genus Pinus; species Pinus albicaulis. Next base: position 623,702,083 of record CM076571.1, read on the forward strand.
GCTTTACTAACGTCAGACTAGTGGCGATCTGGCTAGCTTCGGAATAGCGATTATTTTGCTAACGTCGGAATAGCGACAATCTGGCTAGCATCATAATAGCGACGATCTTGCTAACATTGGAATAGCGACACTCAGTATGTAACGTCAGAAGCGTGACAACCATCTAGAAACATTAGAAAAAGTGTCGCTCTTCCGACACTTAACTAAACTGTCAGAATTGCGACTTAGGAGAAACCACGTTTTTCCCTTGGGACAAAGTGTCACTCTTGGGACGCTTATGTGTTGCAAGAGCGACATTTTGGCGGTCGAAAATTAGGCCAAATGTGCTAGTGATTTTAATACAGTTACCAGTCAGTTAAGTTCTGTAGGGGTAAACCTTGATGATGAATTTAGGGCTCTTTTATTTCTATGCTCATTGCCAGAAAGCTGGAATGGTTTAGTTATGGCCATTAGTAACTCTATCTCTAGATCTAGTACTTTAAAGTTTGATGATGTTGTCGGTGCTATCCTTAGTGAGGAAATGCGACGAAAAAGCTCCGATGAGACATCGGGTAATGCTTTGAGTGCAGAGTCCCGGGGAAGAAAAATGGAAAGAGGAAAGAGCTCAGGATATTGCAGTAAATCAAGGAAAGGCAGATCCAAGTCCAGATCATGGATAGTGTGCTGGAAATGCGGAAAGAAAGGACACCTGAAGAAATACTGTAGATCTCGGAATGGAAAAGAAGGAGATGCACAACAAGAAAACAATCATGAAGAAAATGTGACAGGTGATGTATTACAATATTTTTTGATTCTTTCTTTCGAAAATGTTACTGATTCCTAGGTGGTAGATTCAGGGGCCTCATTCCATGCCACACCTGATAAGAAATATTTTCATGACTATTTTCAAGGAGATTTTGGATAAGTCTGTTTGGGTGATGATAAACCCTGTAAAATTGTTGGAATGGGTAAGGTTCTTGTAAAACAGAAAGATGGAAACCAATGGCTATTAAAGTAAGTAAGGCATGTTTGAGATTTGAAGAAAAATATAATTTAGGGCAGTTAGGTGGTGAAGGTTGTGTGACAACTTTCACATATAAAACTTGGAAGGTCACCAAAGGAGACCTGGTAATAGCAAAAGGTGAAAAGGTTGGTACATTGTATTTATGCAATGGTATTTATAACTATGTTAATGCTTTAATTTCCAAAGGAGTAGATGCAGTATTATGGCATCATAGGCTCAGACACATGAGTGAGAAGGGGATGAAGACTCTTCACTCAAGAAATTTATTGCCATGTTTGAAGAATGTTGATTTGGATTTCTCTGAAAATTGTATTTATAGAAAATGGAAGAGAGTCAGATTTCTCAGAGTTGGGAAAGAAAAGAAGAGCGAAAAAATAGAACTTAGGCATACATATGTATGGGGACTTGCTCAGGTATCATCTCTCGGTGTCTCTCGTTATTATGTTACTTTTATTGATGATGCAACTAGAAAAACTTTGATTTATTGTATTCATAATAAATCTGATGTATTTGATAATTTCAAGAAATGGAAAGCTTTGGTTGAGACTGAGACAAGAAATAAGTTGAAGTGTCTCATATCAGACAATGGAGGTAAATATTGCAGCAAAGAGTTTGATAGGTATTGTTCAAAGCATGGAATTTGCAGAGAGAAGACAGTTCCAAGAACACCACAAGAAAATGGTGTGTCAGAAAGGATGAACAAAACAATCATGGAGCGTGCAAGGTGTATGAGATTACATGCAGGATTGCCTTTACAATTTTGGGTAGATGCTGCAGATATTGTTGTTTATCTAATAAATACAGGGCCTTCAAGTTCCTTGAATGGTGGTATTCCAGAGGAGGCCTGGACAGGTAAAAAGGTAAACTACTCCTTTTTAAAGCCTTTTGGTTGTGAGGCCTTTGTCGATATTAATAAAGAAAATAGAACAAAGCTTGAGGAAAAATCAAAGAAATATACCTTTATTGGATATCGTGTTAATGATTTTGGTTATCGCTTATATGATTATGAAAATCCCAAAATCATTAGGAGGAGAGACGTAATATTCAATGAAAAGGTCTTGTATAAGAATCAATTGCAGGAAACGAATCAAGAAAAAGAAAAAAAAAAATACACAGTTCTTGATGAGATCACAGAAAAATTAAAGGTGCCTAAAAATAATAATAATCAACAACCACCACAACAGCAACATGCACCTCAAACACCTGAAATTGGTGTCAGAAGATCTACCAGGATAAGTACACCCCCTGAACGATACTCTCCTTCATTATATTATTTATTTTTGACTGATTTTGGTGAACTCGAATGTTATGAAGAAGCAATGCAGGTTGAAACCAGGAAGAAGTGGGAGCTAGCCAAGGAAGAAGAGATGGACTCCTTAATACATAACCAGACTTGGGATTTAGTCAGGTTTCCTTTAGGCAAAACTACATTGCAAAATAAATGGGTTTGCAGGCTGAAGGAAGAAGATGAAGGAAAAAAAAGGTACAAAGCTAGACTTGTGGTGAAGGGGTTCACACAAAAGAAAGGTATTGATTTTTATGAAATATTTTCTCCTGTTGTTAATATGACGTCAATCAGAACTATTTTAAGTCTTGTAGCAGCAGAAGATTTACATCTTGAACATTTAGATGTAAAGATAACATTTCTCCATGGAGATTTGGAGGAATAGATCTATATGGAGCAACCAGAAGGATATGAGGTCAAAGGGAAAGAAAAGTTAGTATGCAGGTTAAAGAAGAGCTTGTATGGCTTAAAACAGGCTCCAAGGCAGTGGTATCTAAAATTTGACAGGTTTATGTCTGAACAAAGTTATACTATAGGTCACTTTGATCATTGTGTTTATCTGAAAAAGAAAAATGATGGGAGCTATATTATATTGTTATTGTATGTAGATTGCATGCTTGTTGCAGGGTCTAACATGCAGGAAATAAATGTGCTCAAAATAAAATTAGCAAATTCATTTGCAATGAAGGACTTGGGAGCTGCAAAACAAATCCTTGGTATGAGAATAACTAGATACAGGAAAAATTGCAAATTAACATTTTCTCAGAATGAGTACATACAAAATGTGTTGAAAAGATTTAATATGAAGAATGCAAAACCATTTAGTACACCTTTTTCTAGCCATTTCAAACTTAGTAAGGAGATGTGCACCAAGACCCAAGAAGAAATGGACTATATATCTAAATTTCCATATGCATCAGCAGTTGGAAGCTTAATGTATGCAATGGTCTGCACAAGGCCTGATATTTCACATGCAGTGGGAGTTGTAAGCAGGTACATGAACAATCTAGGAAAAGAACATTGGATGGAAATGAAATGGATTTTCAGATATTTGAGAGGTACCACAAATCAAGCATTATGCTTTGGTGGTTCAAAAATTTCTCTACAGGGATATGTTGATGCAGATATGGTAGGTGATAGAGATAACAGGAGGAGAACTACAGGATATATATTTACTGTAGGTGGAACAGTTGTCAATTAGGCTTCAAAAATCCAAAGTGTTGTTGCACTTTCAACAACAAAAGCAGAGTATGTTGTTGCTATAGAGGCTAGTAAAGAAATGATTTGGTTACAAAGGTTTATGGATGAATTGGGTAAGAAGCATGATTTGGGCATGTTATACAATGATAGCGAAAGTGCCATTCATCTTGCAAAGAACTCAGCATTTCATTCTAGGACTAAACACATACAACTCAAGTACCATTTCATACAGTCAGTATTGGAAGATGGACAGTTGAAGCAAGAAAAAATACACACTAGCTAGAATCCTGCGGATATGCTAACAAAAGTTGTAACCAGGGAGAAATTGAGATTATTCTTAGTTTCAATTGGTCTTCAAGGATGATGATGAAGATGAGAAATAG
>CM076571.1:623706053-623963324 GCA_034641835.2 Pinus albicaulis
CCCCAATTGAACACCATCTCCACCTTGCAAAAAACTACCCTATTCTTCCCTGCCTTTTTCACAAACATAGCTATAGAAAAGACAAAAACTAAGATGTAATATTTAACTACCGTAACATCAACAAGTTATGAATAAAAAAAATAAACCGATAAAGTAGTGAAACACTAGTTAAACCTTTAACCTTCTATTTCTTATTCATTCTTTCTACCATCAACTCAAAGACAAAAACTAATATGTAATATTTAACTACCATTGCATCAAAAAGTTATGAATAAAAATAAATAAATTGATAGAGTAGTGAAACACTAGTTAAACCATTAAACTTCTATTTCTTATCCATTCTTACTACCATTAACTCTTTTAGTAGATTGTTTGAGGAATTTTCTTCACCAAATCTGTATTGAGAGAAAAAAAATTCATCGTCGCTTCTTATTCAATCTTCGTAATTTGAAAGTATTTTAAACATGGTGGACTCCATGAAATATATCACCATTTGTTTCAACCCCAACTCGTACTAACCTGCATAAATACTTGTCGCATTAAGATTTCCCAAAATTCATTGATTTGATCCCTTCTTGACAAATATTGCAATTTATAGAATTTTCTTTGCTGAATGGAGTCTGACATGTGAAGAATGGAGTCTCACATTGTTATGTAGTAAGTCTATTATGTTATATGGAAATTTTCCATTTCAATTATTTGAGTGTGTCGCTACTGTTGTTTATGGCCTTGAACTTGATAATGCTGGGCTCCTCAAAAAACTATTTGTCTGTTCAGATCTCTATACTGTCATTAGATGAAGAGACTGGCTTTCAAAATACAAGAAAATCAGTCATATCTTCATGAAAGCAATGATGGGAGTGAGCCAATTAATGAAATATGTGGAAGTCCATTACGGTCATCAGCATCTATTTACTCCAGTGATGACTCTGATAGTCCACATAATCCCTCCCGGATTGGAGATAAGTATCAAGTCAACGTTTCACCATTTAAGCTGCAAACGGGTTGTGATCAACTCGGAATAAAATACAGTAGGGATTATAAGGATGAACACTCTCATATAATGGAACACTCTCAGTTTTTTTTCATATAGGGATTATGTTGAGAGTGTTCCATATGAGCCCAGCATTTTTTTGAGGAGCCCAACATTTTTGAGGAGCCCAGCATTATAAAATACAGTAGGGATTATAAGGATGACAAGGCTGATTCCAGTAATGTAGATAAGTTTTTTTTCACATTTTGGAAATGGAACACTCTCATATAATGAGTTCCCTTCAAAGAAATCTTCCCCTATTGGATCCATAAAAAAAGATTATGAATTGTGTCATATTGATTTATTTGAACTGGAAAATGATCAATGTACCCATGCGATTAGTAACAGTGACCAACTCAGAGAAGACAATATGTATATTACAAGTTTGAAGACATATTTATTAAGACCAGAGGATACCCTGACAGAATCTACTGTGGTAGCTAAGAATGTGCTTGATACTTCTTCCTATTATCATGGGCGTTGAAGAAAAAGGGGTAGGGTTGGTTGGAAGATGGTCAAGAAGATGAAAGCTGGTTTTTTGGACTTAAACAAGAACTGCATTGATTTCAATTGCCAAGTTCAACAGAAAGGAATACATAATATGGGAAAGATGCAAGCTCAAAAGGTTACATGATAGTGCTTGGCAACCCAAGTGCATCCTGGAGTAAAAGTGAGGAAGATTTATTCATACTTGGGCTGTATATTTTTGGGAAAATTTTTAAAGCAGTGAAAATATTTGTGGAAACTAAAGAAATGGGGGATATATTATCACCCTATTATGGCAAGCTCTTCAATACAGAGTCATATTGTAGATGGACAGAATCTAGAAAGATAAGGAGCAGAAAGTGTATCCAAGGCCAATGCATTTTCTCTAGATGGCAGAAAACATGAATTGTTGGCATGCCTTATTCTTGACATACTCGAGCATTTGAAACATGAGATCCCAGAGGTAAAGTTTTCTCGCCAAAAATTCAATTTGTTATGTAAATGTAAAAATGGTATGATGTTGTTAATCATACATCAATGTGTTAAAACTAATTCTGCAGGATATTCGTTAGTTATAACTAAATTATTTTATTCTCGTATGGAGAGAAGTTACATAACTATCTCCCAGCAATCCGTCTTTTGTATGTATAAATATTGGAGATTAATGAATAATATATATCGACGGTTTTTGTTTTTGAATTTCTAGGTTGTCGGTGGTATCAAAGCAAGGTTGGGAGGTGTTGTGGGAGATTTTTACTGCGTGTGGCAGCAACAAATTCTCCAAAACTTCTATCTGCACCCCTAAACGAATTGTGGCAGCAGCACCCTTTGCAGCATTGGAGATCGAAGGCTAATAGAGGCATTAGTTCTGTTTTGAAGTTTCTTTGTACAACGAATTTCTTTTGGGTGGTCGGCGAAGTCTTGCTGACGTATTTGTTGTGACATCGGGAGCATCATTCTTTTGTAACATATTCAAACCCAGTGTAGTAGCATCGGTTTTGGATCAGTAAGTTTAAAAGAAAAAAAAAACTCAATATTTTTTTAAGAAATATGTGGTTGAAATTTGAAACATAGCTTTTTTTTATTAAATAAAAACCTCTACAAGTTAAATTTTTTTTTTTTTAGAGAAGTATGTGCCCACTTATGGTTAAAAATAGAAGTACTAAATCTGTTAGTGAAAAATAGATTTTTTAAAATCTCTGCTGGTGATTGCATAATTTTTTTGTGTGGTTGAATCAAAATTTTTTAAGATCAAATCATATTTTTAAGATCAATTCCTTGGTATCTTTAATCGGGGTTGTTTTTAATGGAAAAGAAAATTACCAGGAATGGTTTAGAAAGGTTAAAAATACTCTCATTTTTAATGATTTATGGGATGGAGTTTGTGAAGGAGAAGGAGAGAATGCACTAGAGCAGCCTAATGATCTGAAACAAATCACAATATGGAAAAGTAAGGATAAGAAGGCCTTTGCCTTAATATCCACTTCAGTCTCAGAAGAGGTAAGAAGATACATTACTCAAAGTAAAAAAGCTTATGATGCCATAACAAAACTAAAAGAGCTTTATGATTCACATTCTGAATCGGAGATAATTCAGTTATTGTTGAAGTTATTTAATCTGGAAATGAGCGATAATGATCCTCTAAAACTTGCCTCTGAAATTAAATCCATCAATCATGAAATTGAATGTACTGGAGTTAAAGTTGATTTGCCACTTACTGCCTTTATAAAAGCTCTTTACCCTAGTTATTCACACTACTTGGAATCTCTCCAAGCTAGTGGGAAATTAAAAGATATAGATTTTGACAAATTAGTAGTGAAAATTTCAGAAAGAGAGAAGGCTTTTGGCAAGAAAGAAGCATCACATAGTTCTAATACTGAAACCCCATGTCTTGCTCAAAAATACCAAAAACCTCAGGAGGAATATTTCAGAAATACTAGAGGTAATAGAGGTCGAGGTAGGAAGAATTATGGAGGCAGGGGGGCAGAAATATTCAGGGAGATAGACAACAAAATGAAAAAAAAAAGAATTTTTTCTGATAAACTAGCTGTAAAATGTTTTAGATGTGGTAAACTTGGACATACTACTGCAAATTTTAGAATTCCCTGGGATAAAATTAATGAAAAAAGAGAACAATTGCTTGAAAAGAAAGATCATATAATTCCAGACAGAGGACAGTATTTTGAGAATGCACATTATGTTGTTGCACATTGTAATTTCCACATGGAAGATGTTTGTAGTACTTTTTTTTCTTCATGGTATGATAATTGGGTTCTAGAAACAGGTGCCACATGTCATATGACCTTTCGAAGAGATTTGTTTGATCAATTTAGTGATAATATTGACGGAGTAGTGTATGTTGCTGATAAGTCCCAAATCAAACCATCAATGATTGGTTCAATTCAGTTAAAAATTCTTGGACTTCCAAATTATATTTTGAATGATGTTCTTTACATTCTGCAGTTCCAAAGAAATTTGTTATCTCTTATACAAATAAGACAACAGTGACATTCCATTCACATATTTGATGGTAAAGTAGAAATTAGAAGAGAAACTGATAATAAGACTGTAATGACTGGTGTGGAAGAAAATAAATTATTGAAGTTGCATGATATGTTGTCTGTTGCATTGAACACAACTTATTTGGTTAAGCAAAATGATACTTTGTCCTCTTATTTATTATGTCATGCACGCTCCGGTCATGTTAATTATGAAAGTATTCAAATTATGAAACAACAGGGGATTAAGGGACTTCCAACAGTTCCCAGAAAATTAACCCCATGTAATGCTTGTATATTGGGCAAGCATCACAAACAGTCTTTTCAAAATTCTAAGTCTAGAGCTACAAGAAAATTAAGCCTAATACACTCTGACTTATGTGGTTCAATGCTTGTATCAACTGTGAATAGAAATAAATACATACTCACTTTTATTGATGATTATTCGAGGATGTTTTGGGTTTCTCTGCTTAAAGAAAAATCAAAAGTTTTTGATGTGTTTAAGAAATTTCATCTTTTGATAAAAAATGAAGCACAACTTACTATTGGTACTATAAGGACTAATAATGGAGGAGAATATACTTCACATGATTTTGAAACATATTTGCAAGAGAATGGCATCAAACACCAGACCAGAATACCATATAATCCGCAACAAAACGGTGTTGCTAAAACAATGAACCGAACATTGCTTAATATGGTAAGGTCAATGATGTTTTTTAAGAATGTAACATTAATGTTTTTGGGGGAAGCCGTGCTCTATGCGACATACATTAGAAATCAGTGCCCTTCCACTGTCATTAACAACAAAACTCCATATGAAATGTGGTATAGTCATCTTCCTGCTGTTAAAAATTTCCAAAATTTTGGTTCTCAATGTTATGCTTTGATTCCTAAACATCAGAGGAATAAGCTGAGTGAACGAAGCAGAAAATGTATATTTTTAGGGCATTCCATGACTTCTAAGGCATACCGATTATATGATGAAGAGAAAAAAAAGTTTATTTTGTCAAGAGATGTAATTTTTATTGAAACTGATAAAGATTCTCTCACTGTTGATAGATAACTTAATCGGATAGAAAATTTTGTGCCTCAAAAGTTTTATTATGAATCCGATAATATACTTCCCCATCCTGAAGGGGGGATTCCTATATTATATCAGTCTGTGGAGTTTCCTTCTCTCAATGATGAGAAATTTGTTGATGATGATAATTTCGTTGTTGCTGATGAGGAATTAGTTGTTGCAAGTGTTTCTATAGAAACAATGATAGAAATGGCAAGAAATGAGCCAGATGAAGAAAATGAGCAACTTCTTGAACAACTTCCTACACAACCTTTGCGAAGGTCAACTCATATTTGAACATTTCCAAAGAAATATGATGAGTTTAAGGCTGGAAGCTCCTCATGTAACTATTATAATTGTGAATTTAATTTTTCTGTGGATTGTGAACCTTCTTGCTTTGAAGAAGCTGCTAGTATGAACAGTGGAAAGATGCAATGCAAAAGGAATATGATGCTCTCATAAAAAATAGCACATGGAGGCTGATGGATCCTCTTGCTGGCATCAAACCTATTGGTTGAAAATGGATTTATAAAACTAAGTATAAAGTTGATGGTTTGCTAGACAAACACAAAACAAGACTTGTAGCGAAGGGATATGCACAGAAAGAGGGTATCGACTATACAGATACTTTTGATCCTAAAGCTAAATGGGGCACTATTAGATCTTTGTTTGCTATTGCAACTTAGAAAGAATGGAAAATTCATTATATGGATGTCAAAACTGCCTTTTTAAATGGAGTTTTGAAAGAAGATGTTTACATGTTTCAGCCAGAAGGTTTTTCTGTTAAAGGGAAAGAACAAAATATTTGCAAACTAATGAAGTCTTTATATGGCTTGAAACAAGCGCCACGAGCATGGTATGAGAAGCTAACTGAACATATTCTTAAATTAAACTATAAAAATTTTGACCTAGATGATGTAACTCTTTTCGTTAAGAAAGTCGGAAGATTATTTGTATATCTCGATGATTTGATGATCATAGGAAACAATGATGAATATATATCATCTGTAAAGAAGGAATTGAAAAAGGTTTTTGATATGACATATTTAGGTTTACTTCATTATTATCTTGGTATTGAAGTTAATAAAAAACCACAACATATTTTCATCTCTCAGAAGAAATATGTTGATAAGTTATTGAACATATATAGTATGAAATAATGTAATCCTGTTGCTACAGTTCCAATGGAGCAGAACTTGAAACTCACTTATGAAGAAGGAAAGTCATTTGAAGATCCAACAAAGTACATACAAACTTGTTGGAAGTTTGATTTATTTGTCTATTACTCGTCCTGATATAACCTTTGTTGTCGGAATGCTTTCCAGGTTTATGCATCATCCTTGTGAGGGGAATTAGGTAGTAGCAAAAAGAGTTTTGAAATATTTAAGAGGAACTCAAACTTATGGCATCAAATATTCCAAAGTTTTAGACTTCCATCTTGCTGGTTATTCAGATTCAGATTTTGATGGAGATAAAGAAAATGGAGTCTCAACTTCTGGATATTCAATGAATCTTGGATCAACATCCATCAGTTGGATAACGCGCAAGAAATATTTTCTTGCTGATTCTACCACCTAAGATGAATATGCTGCAGCAGCTCAAGCCACTAAGGAAATCATTTGGCTTCGGAAAATACTCGAATATTTGCAGGAGAAACAAAAAGCATCAACTCCTTTATTTATTGACAACTCTTCTACAATTCAATTGACCAAGAATCCTAAGTTCCGTGATCGAACCAAACATATCAACACCAAGTATCATTTGATTTGACATCATGTAGAGGCCAAAACAATTCATCTGACACATTGTCCTACTTCAGAAAAAATTGCAGTATTTACCAAAGCATTAGGACGTGAAAATTTTGAAAAGTTTAGATCTTTACTTGGCATGTCAGATATCCCTTCGAATTAAGGGGGGATGTTAAAACTAATCCTGCAGGATATTTGTTAGTTATAACTAAATTCTGTTATTCCTGTATGGAGAGAAGTTACATAACTATCTCCCAACAATCCGTCTTTTGTATGTATAAATATTGGAGATTAATGAATAATAGATATCGATGGTTTTTGTTTGTGAAGTTCTGGGCTGTCACAATGGAATGCTGATATGACATTTTAATGTCAATAAAACCAATTTGGTTTAATTGGGGTGAAAATAGAGTTTGCATTATGATGTGATGATACACCTTGTAAGTTGTAACTGATACATATAAACTGAATTTCATAATCCAGTTGGACCAAATTAGTCTTCTTGGTTTTGAAATAGATTTAAACTAAATGACAAATTAACCTAAATGAGAAACATGTGGACAACATTCACAAAATTGAACTCAATTCTTTGAGTAAGAACAATTTCTTTTTAAGATCTGGGTTATGAACTTTAAGGAATTTCCCCTGCATACTGTATAGGCAGAGTTGAGTGATTTTCTTGCCTAGGCACACGCTGCTCCCTTGTATGTTGCCCAAGACACTATAAAGGGATGTTTTTATTTAATTTTTCCAAGCTCAGGCTTCTTCCTTGTATAAAATCCCAGGGATTTGTAAAGGGAAGCTCATTCGCCTCTGCCATGTTTTGTCTCTCATTAGATTTGCTGTTCTTGGGAGTCTGGTTTTAGATTTTGGGCTTTGTCTTTTAATATTTTATCCCTTGATCCAATTTGTGGTGATAGCCTATCTGTAGTCCTTACTTTTGTAATATTCTCAATTTATGTTTTTTTTGCTCAATGTAATTATGAAACACATTTAAAAAAAAAAAGTATCCTAGTTGCAAAGTATATTGCCTTACTACTATTATGATATTTTGAATGTTTTTACAGGTATAGGGTCTCATGGGTTTTTATGATAAACAAGTAACAAAGGCATTCAATGATGGAAGAGTTTCTATGGAAGAGTTTGTTGCAAAGCTGAAAGCATTAGTAGGACCAAATGCACTTGTTCAAGCCATAGGAATTGGAAAAGGCAAGGAATATCTTACTTGCGGCTGTTAGATACCCAAAAAAAGACAAACCTAGTAAGCACTTCTCGTTATGAAATTCCTAGAGGCAAGGCACGTTCTAGACTTTCTACTGAAGAGATTATTAAGTTTGTAATTGGATATTTTAGGATTAGCAAAGCTTAAGAAGATGACTTATTTTGGGAAGCAGTATGGCCTCATCTCTTGGGAAAGGGATGACATTCTGAGAAACCCTACAAATTTGCCTATGAATTGAGGAAGACTTTAGTGTTTCTAATCCCTGGTGTACAAAAGTTTTCAAGAAAAGATCTAACAAAATGAATTCATTATTTTGATTCTGTTAGTGAGGTTTTAAGCTGGGTGGCATTAGATCCAAGGCTGCTCGAACTAGACACATATGGTATAACAGGAGTCGAAGTGAAGCCATAATGCTTCCATACTTTTGAGAATGCAGATGAAGAAAATGGGCATGCAGGCCATCCTTGTTCCTATCTTCAACCTAAACAAGTAAAATCCTTTATCTTTACAATTTTTGACACCAGTCTAACACCTAGGATATGAGAAAGAGTGACATTGCCTCTAGAGGGGGATTCATTGAACTATAATTTGGAAAAGTCAGCTTGTGTTGGAGTTGAGAGGAATGAAATTTTTGGAATGTGCAATGAACCAACCCTTGATTGGAGGGATTCCCTGCTCTTTGCCTTGAAGCAGAGGGAATTAAGCTACAAAGAGGATAAAAGTGCGGCTGGTTTGGTAGAATATTGTGAGTCAAAAGATCAAACAACAATGATGAAATTTGACCCCAAGCGAGAATCTTCTGAGCCTGAACCTCTTTTAGGTGTTAGTTCATAAAAAATAAGCATATCCCTACCATCTTCAACTCAAGTAAGTGCCAAGAGAAGCATCAATGCTACTTCTTTGAGTACAGATTCGCTTTTTGGAAATAAGATTAATAACGATTCTGAGAATTCTAGGATATGCAAATTGACACCTGGGATAGTTCCTGATTTAAAATTACCCTACGATCAACCAATAAACATGACGATCAATTCTGTCTCAGAAATGAGCATATCCCTACCATCTTCAACTCAAGCAAGCGCCGAGAGAAGAATTAATGCTACTTCTCTGAGTACAGATTCCCTTTCTGGAAATAAGATTAATAAAAACTATGAGAATTCTTGGATACGCAGATTGACGCCTGTGATAGTTCCTGATTTAAACTTACCCTATGATCAACCAATAAACATGACGATCAATTTTGCCTCAGAAATAAACAGTCAAATCTCACAAGCTTCAAAGTCTAAAGAAACTTCTTATTCTAAGGCAAATTCTGGGCATTCTCATAAAGTGTTTAATAATATAGGAGTTTCACAGTCCTCAAGTCTTGATACAGATGAAAGCCATTCTATCAAGCGACAATAAAACAATGAAAGTAATCTACAGGAAAATGTACGAAGGCAAAGCACAAGGGTTCGCCCCTTGACTACAAGAGAATTGGAGGCTTTTTCTTCTGGTTTTTTCTCTCCTAAATGACGAAGAAAGGGTAGTGAGAAAACGTTGAATCCAGATGTTTGCTGCATGAAATCTATCTCCAGGCCGATTCAAGATGACCTAATGAGTTCTTTGAATACTCATAGTTCGGAAAGTAGTGACTTTCTTTTCTAGGTGGAGTCGGTCAAGGATGATGATAACACAATAACGGTTTCCAACGCTCATAGAAACTTCTTAAAGAATTTATTAATAAAATAGCACTTCAGTGGCGCATATTTCAAGACAGAAAGAATGACAGACAAGAACGGGAAGACGAAGCCGGCAATTACATTTGTCAAATTTTTACTCGACAGAAGGGCGATGAGAAAACGTTTTGATTGGGTGGGGTGAATAGTGTTTTCTCACCCCACTCCAACAAAGATAACACCTGGGGTGTAATTATAACTAACAATTTCTCTAAAAGGCGCCTTTCAACACATACTTCTAACACGGTTTGTATGAGTTGTAGAGTAATATATTTATTTTTGCTAGAAATATATTACAAAATTATATCGGGTAGAAATGGAATATAAATAATAATATTAAAAAAATGAGAATTAAGCTGCAAACCAGATTAACATTTACTTGAAGTTGGTAATTAGAGTAATATTTACTTGAAGACAAATTAATATTTAGACTTTGAAGGTGTCGGAAATTGAAAATTGAACATTATTATGATTGATTTTTAAGTGCTTTACACTTTGAAATGGATAGCATTAGTATTGGATAAATAATTGTTGGATAATAAATCATTTTACACTTCAATCAATTTGTTTAACTTATTCTTAAAAATATAACTCATTTTTAAGCTTAACTACCTGTCAACTACATTTGGATTGACTCAAACTTATAATAACATATCAAAGACATAAATTACTATACAATACATTTCATTCTAAATTCCTGGATATTAGATATAAATACCAAAACACAAATCTCAAATATATAATTTTAAAAACATAAAAAAAACTTAAATTTAATATATTAATGGTTATTATTATGAAAACCAAAATACGATTTTTTCAATTTATTTTGGGAAAATTAGTTTGTATCATTTTTATAATTAAAACTTAAATTTAATACATTGATCGTTATTATGGAAACCAAAAATACAACTTTTTCGATTTATTTGGGGCAATTAGTTTGTATCATTTTTATAATTTTGGACACTGTGATGGTTCAACGGCCATAGATATCATCGAGGAGAATCTGACTCGGATGTCCTGTTTAAATGCACACTGAGACTTCCATTCATATTCAAAACTTCTGGACACTGGAATCGGTCAACCCACCTGAGCATCATCTAAGACTTAACGGAGCTGCGCCTTAAATCTCTCGATTAAATGCACGCGGCTAGACCATAGACTTTTCCTCGGAAGAAACGTCCAATATTAAAGAATAATTATCCGCCCCTTCTCAAAAGTTTTAAATTCACTTTTCAATGGGAATCCGTGTACTTCTCAAAATACGGAAAACGTGGCGTTAGGTTCAAACTCGGCTGTATATAATTGTTAATTATAAATTAGTCAGCTTTGAAAGGTTTGCAAAACAAGAGTTCGTCCTCGAAAAAGCAAACGTGAGTTCCAAGCGGCCATTTTGACTTGGATCCCAAGAATATGCAGAAAGCCCAGAACTTTCTGGACCTCTATCGACGTCTCCGATGGTGAGGAGACGGAATTTTTCTTTTGAGCTCTTCACAAATTTGGCCCTCCTTTCAATTTACACAGCAAGAAAAGGATTTTTATACTCTCTGTTTGTTGAAAGTTGGTAATGGTAATCTCATGTGTCTGTACGCATAAGAATAGACATTCTCTTACCTTGTTACCCTCGGGGGGGCTAAAGGCGACTGTTTGTTCAGTCGCTTCTGCTACCTAATAACTCTAGAAGAGAAAAGGAGACCCGCATTAAGTATTATTTGGTTATGAAAGTCCATGCGCCAAAATGCAAGGGAAATAACATGGCACCCCTCTCCCGTAGACAAAGTCACCGGCGTCCTCCTTCTCCTTTGGCTTGCCGCTCACTTCACAGTTCACACCATTGCCAATAAAAAGGCATCGATTTAGCAGCCAAACTTATTATCAGTTATAGTAACAGTTTCCTCATCAGCAATCAGTAACAGACTCCCTACAGGCTTTAAGATTCCAAGGCATCTGAAAATTTGTGAGATTAATTAGAATGGAAATGCAACTGCAAACGCATTCAATAGCTCGCTCATCGTCAGCGTCATCTCTGGGCATCAACATGGCGGGGACCTTTTTCAAGTCGATCCACAGCGCCGCTCCGCCTTCTCCGAGCACCCGAAACACAAAGATAACCGTCGTCGGCGTCGGAAATGTGGGCATGGCGGTGGCTCAAACGATTCTGACGCAGGAGCTCACACAGGAGCTCGCCCTGGTAGACATCCAGGCCGACAAGTTGCGGGGCGAAATGCTCGATCTACAGCACGCCGCCGCCTTCTTGCCCCGCACCAACATCGTGGCCGGTACGGACTATGCCATTACGGCGGGCTCCGACATCTGCGTCATCACGGCCGGCGCCAGGCAGCGGGACGGCGAATCCCGCCTCAATTTAGTGGAGCGTAATTTCCATCTCTTCAAGTCCATCGTCCCGGAGCTTGTGAAATACAGCCCCGACACCATCCTGCTGGTCGTCTCAAACCCCGTGGACATATTGACATACATCGCGTGGAAGCTCTCTGGTTTGCCGTCTAACAAAGTGATGGGCAGCGGCACCAATCTCGATTCCTCGCGCTTTCGCTTCATGATCGCAGATCATCTGGACGTGAATGCGCAGGACGTGCAGGCCTTCATCATCGGCGAGCACGGCGACAGTTCCGTGGCTCTCTGGTCGAGTATCAGCGTGGGGGGCGTCCCCGTGTTGAGCTTCCTCGACAAGCAGGAAATTCCGTATGAGAAAGAGCATTTGGAAGCCATTCACCAGAGCGTGGTGAACAGCGCTTCTGAGGTTATCAAATTGAAGGGCTACACTTCATGGGCTATCGGATACTCTACTGCTAACTTGGTGAAAAGTGTGATTCGAAATCAGAGGAGGGTTCATCCCGTTTCGGTGATGGCGAAGGACTTCCACGGCATCGAAGAGGAGGTGTTCCTGAGCCTTCCTGCTCAGCTCGGAAGAGGAGGGATATTGGGCGTTGCCAGCATTCACCTGACAGAAGAAGAAAGCCATTGTCTCAAGATGTCAGCGGAAGCCATTTTTGAAGTACAGAAGCACCTCCACATATAACTTCATCGCATTACATCACTGTTGGAATTTTCAGAATTCCAAAACAATAAAAAACTGCCTCTTTAACACAGAGAAACTAATTAAAAATTTCACTCACAGACAGAGTTTAACTCAGAAAATTTATATTCAATATATAAAAAAACTGCTGTTACAGACTTCCTCAAAAGAGGGATTACAAAATAATTGAGACTGCTGCAAACACAGTTCAACAATTATCACTCTGTCATTTACAAATGACACTCTGTCTCACTAAAAACAGTCACTGCTGTGATTACTCTGTTTTCAAAAATACTCTCTGTCTTTTACAAAATGCACTTTGCTGTGCATAAAACTCTGCTCACTATGTTTTACAATACGCTGCTGTGTATATATAAAACATTACATAAAATATGGCTCTGTCTCTACATATTACAAAACACAAAATATCTCAACCCTGTTTAATGCAATTAATTGACACACCCAGAAAAATTCACCGCTTGAATAATTCTTAATGGCTTCAATAAATTCTGTCAGGACCGCTTGGAACCGCATTGATCACAAACTGACTTTCTGGCATTGTTGTTCTTCTTATCTTCCCGCATTGCTGTGCATTAAAAAAAATCCTGTGTAATAACATTTACTGTGTTTTCCTTTTTTTTATTTACACTGCTGTGTAATAAAAAATTACTTCACGGCTTTTAATATATGTGCTGGGCACATATCTATTCACCTTACGGCTTTTTACAATGTGCTGGGCATAACTTTATAACATAAAATATATAACCCATTTTTAAAACAAATAACATATGCCGTGTTAAAACTTTAACCATAAGTCATATTAACATATATGTGTGGCCGTATAATATATATGTGGGCCCCTTCCTGTAGTGATGTCAGCATTCCGGGGGGGTAAGAACCTCTGCCCAAATCTTTTCATCGACCCCCGCGGACTGTTATTTGAACAAGTGGTGTGGGCCAGTCCGATGGGGTATGTTGCTCCCCTGGCCAAACTCTCCGGACCCCATCGGAATTACCTTTGCCGCCTTGACTGTTGGGCAGTTGGAATTAATTCCAACACTCCCCCTTAATTTCAACTGCTGGGTTTTCTTGCATACCCAAGCATTCCCTGAAATATTCAAAGCTTTTCTGCTGTAGTGGCTTTGTGAGGATATCTGCAAATTGATCCTCCGTTCTGCAATGCTGCAAAACAATCTCGCCATTGCTAACCAATTCCCGTATAAAATGAAACTTGGTGTCAATGTGCTTTGTTCTTTTATGAAAAACAGAATTTTTAGACAATGCAATAGCTGAGCTATTGTCACAAAATATCACCGTCCCTTTTACCTGTTCTTGACATAAGCTTCTCAACATTTTTCTCATCCAAACTGCTTGACACGCTGCTGCTGTAGCTGCCACATATTCTGCTTCTGCTGTAGACAACGCTACAACGGGTTGTTTCTTAGAAGCCCATGAAATGGCTCCTGAACTCATGTGAAAAACATAACCGGAAGTGCTCTTCCGATCATCTACACTTCCAGCCCAATCACTGTCCGTGTATCCAACTAAATCTGAATTTTCTGAAGTAGTATAAAAAATACCAAATTTCTTTGTACCTTTAACATACCTCAAAATCTTTTTTGCTGCTTGCCAATGTGCATCCTTTGGCTTTTCCATGAACCTGGAAATCAAACTAACAGCATGCATTATGTCCGGCCTAGTTGCAGTCAAGTACATAAGGCTGCCAACTATGCTCTTGTACAGACTAGGATCAAAATCCTTGCTGCTATCCTCTCTGCTGAGTTTTAATCCCATCACTGTGGGAGTGATTGCTGCTTTGCTTTCCTGCATGTTAAATCTTTCAAGAACTTCATTAACATACTTTGCCTGTGAGATGAAAATCCCACTTTCATCTTGCTCTACTTCTATTCCCAAGAAGTATCTCAGCAAACCCATGTCAGTCATTTCAAATTCTTCTTTCATGACTGATTTAAAATGTTCAATAAGGCAATCATCATTACCTGTAAAAATAACATCATCAACATACAAGACTACAATCAAAATTTTACCGTCTTGTTCTTTGATGTAGAGGGTGGGTTCTCCCTCACACTTCTCAAAACCATTTTCCAGTAGATATGAATCTATCCTACTGTACCACGCTCTTGGCGCTTGCTTCAGCCCATAAAGAGCCTTCTTCAACTTGCATACTTTGTGCTCTTCGCCTTTCTTCTCATAGCCGAGAGGTTGATCAATGTAAACCTCTTCCATTAACACTCCATTTAGGAATGCTGACTTCACGTCCATTTGGTAAACTTTCCATTTATTTTGTGCTGCTATTGACAACACTGCTCTCACGGTTTCCATTCTTGCAACCGGTGCGAAAGTTTCCTCATAATCAATGCCATGCTTTTGCTTATAGCCTTTGACAACAAGCCTTGCCTTGTGTCTCTCTATCTTGCCTTCAGCATTACTCTTGGTCTTGTAGACCCATTTAACACCTATGACATCTTTACCTTTTGGGAGTTCAACCAAATCCCAAGTTGTGTTCCTCTCTATGGCGTTTAGTTCCTCATCCATAGCTTCTATCCATTTCTTATCCTTGATGGCGTCTTCGAAATGAACAGGATCATCAACATGACAATATAAAGCAAACAAAGAATTGATACCTTCATTAGCTATATCTTGTTCATAAATTTCTTTCAAACTTCTGAATTTCTTACCTCTTTCAGTAGGTGTACAAGTGCTTGAAGAAGCACTTGAATTTCCTCCTTGTGGTGTGCTTGGAGAAGCACTCTCATTTCTCCTCAAGGGTGTACTTTGCGGTGTTGATGCTGCTGTTTGGGGATGTATTTCAGCCACCTCATCATCATTCTCATCATGAGATAAACAGTGTTTAACATTCACCGTTTTCTCTATGCTTCCATCCCAAGCTTCCTCTTCAATGAACTGAACATCTCTGCTCACAAGAAACTTCTTGCTGGATGGGTTATATAACCTGTATGCCTTGGATTCCTCACTGTATCCAATGAAAATACATTTCCCCCCCTTGCTGTCCAACTTCTTCCTTAGCTGATCCGGAATGTGTGCATAAGCCACACATCCGAAAACCTTCATATGTGTGACACTTTGCTTTGCGCCACTCCATGCCTCTTCCGACACTTTGTTCATAACTGCCTTTGTAGGACACCTGTTCAAGATATACGCTGCACAATGTACAGCTTCAGCCCAATAATCATTCGGCAAATGCTTTGCCTTAAGCATACTCCTCGCCATGTCCATTATGGTTCGGTTCTTCCTTTCGGCCACTCCATTTTGCTGCGGTGTATATCTAGTTGTAAACTGTTTATGTATTCCATTTTCTCTACAAAACCGTAGAAAATCTTTAGATATATACTCACCTCCTCTATCAGTCCTTAAGACCTTGATATGCAGCCCACTCTGGTTCTCAACAAGTGCTTTGAAATTGCGAAATTTTTCAAACACTTCACTTTTCTTTTTCAAAAAGTAAACCCAAGTTTTTCTTGTAAAATCATCTATGAATGTTAAGACATAGTGGCTGCTAGCAAGTGATGGAGTTTGCATCGGTCCACATACATCCGAGTGGACAATCTCTAAGGGTGCTTTCGCCCTTATGCTTTTCCCGGAAGGAAAACTTTCTCTGTGTTGTTTCCCAAGAATACAACCTTCACAAAGGCTGTCCGGTTTCTTTATCAATGGTAAACCACTTACCATTCCTTTTCTGTTCAACAAATTAAGACCTCCAAAGTTGAGATGTCCAAATCTCAAGTGCCATAACCAATTATCATATTTTGGTTCACTTTGGAATGTCTCCTATGCAACTGCTGCTTTCTCTTCATCATTTTGCAAATCTGCTCTCATTCTGAGAGGGAACATCCTGTTCCTTGTCATCTTTACTTCAGCAATACATTGTTTGCTGGGTGGTTTATCCATGATGGTACAAACATCATTATAAAAGAAAACATTATACCCCTTATGGACAAGCTGTCCAACACTTAAGAGGTTACACTTCATTCCTGGAACATAATAAACATCTGCTATGGTTTTCTTTGCACCTAATCTTGTTAAAACATTTACATCTCCTTTTCCCATAACAGAAACTTTGCTATCAGTTCCTAGTGTGACTTGTGACCGCACACTTTCATCTAACATAGAAAACATTGCTAAGTTTCCTGTCATATGGTTACTACAACCGGAGTCTAGAAACCATATATCCTTTCATTCTTTTCTTTCAAATGATACAAACTAAAAAAAAATTACCAATGCCATTTTCTTTGTAAATGAAACAGTTTTCACTTGCTATCATTCCTTTCTTTTCTACATTCATTAGCATAATGACCATTTACAATTATAACATTGGACATTGGACCTATCATACCTTTGTCCTTGTGCATTCTGCTGACCACTTTGCTGGCTGCCGCCTTGGCCTTGATGCTGATTTGGATTGCTGCCCCTTCCTTGAGCATTTGCTGGACTGTTCCTTCCAC
Organism: Pinus albicaulis; assembly: GCA_034641835.2. Classification (NCBI taxonomy): domain Eukaryota; kingdom Viridiplantae; phylum Streptophyta; class Pinopsida; order Pinales; family Pinaceae; genus Pinus; species Pinus albicaulis. Next base: position 623,723,340 of record CM076571.1, read on the forward strand.
CTCTGTTTTGGCTTCTGCCTCTTCCTCGTCCTTTGCCTTGCCCTCTTCCTCTTCCGAAAGACATCTGGGACTTAAAAGCATGTTCAAGAGATGAGTTCTCACTCCTACCCAATCTCTGTTCATGGGTAATCAGTGATGCTTGTAGTTCATCCACTGAAAACTTTGTGAGATCTCTTGTCTCTTCTATGGTGGTGACAATCACATCGAATCTTGAGGGTAAGCTTCTCAAGAGTTTCTCCACAATCCTCTTATCTTCAAGAGTCTCTCCATGAGATCTGATTTGAGTGACCATTCCTATCACATGAGTGAAGAATGAGTCAATGTTATCTGACTCTTTCATACATAGAGTCTCAAAGTCTCTCCTCAGCAACTGAAGTTTTGCTGTCTTCACTCTCTCCATACCCTGATAGGCTGTCTTGAGAGTTTCCCATGCTTCACTGGATTTCTTAGCTGCTGCTATCCTTGGAAACACACTCTCATGCACTGCTTGATACAAGAAGAAAAGAGCCTTGGCATCTCTCTTCTTATTGTTCTTCAACTGTTCTCTTCCAGCTTGATTTAACATAAGAAACTCTGCTTCATCTGCTGGCTCTTCAAAGCCATCCTCAACTAATTCCCATAACTCTTGTGAGGTAAATAAAGCTTTCATGGTTATTGACCAGTAATCATAATTTTTTCCATTGAATTGTGGGAGATGGACATTTCCCAAACTCATACCTGTGCTAGAACCAGCCATTCTGCACTTCTAACTATGATTTTAAAAACACTTGACTGTGTATTAAAATAGCTCACTGTACTGCAACAGTAACACAACAAATTTTAATAGAGAAATACCTTAAATCCTTTATGGCTGAGTCTTCACACTGCTGGAGAAGCTGCTGCACCAAAGAATTCGTTTCCTTCAGCTTATTTGACCTTCAAATAGCCTGGATTGGCTCCGATACCATGTTGGAATTTTCAGAATTCCAACAAATAAAAACTGCCTCTTAAATACGTAGAAACTAATTAAAAATTTCACTCACGTATTTAGGTTTAACTGTAAAATTTATATTCAATATATAAAAAATTGTTTATATGTGACTTCTCAAAAGAATTTTACAAAAATGAATTAAAATTTTAACACAAACTTTCCAACAATTATCACTCATTATTTACAAATGACACTCTCCGTCTCACTAAAAACAACATCATTGTGATTAATTAAGCTTTCAAAAATACTGCCTTTTTACAAATATAAAATGCACTTTGCTGTGCATAAAACTCTGCTCACTGTGTTTTACAATACGCTGCTGTGTATATATAAAACATTACATAAAATATGGCTCTGTCTCTACATATTACAAAACACAAAATATCTCAACCCTGTTTAATGCAATTAATTGACACCCCAGGAAAAATTCACGCTTGAATAATTCTTAATGGCTTGAATAAATAATCGGGACCGCGGAACCGCATTGATCTGAGTGACTTTACGGCATTGTTGTTCTTCTTATCCTTCATATTTCTGTGCATTAAAAAAAATCTGTGTAATAACATTCTTGTGTTTTCCTTTTTTTATTTACCTTTCTTTGACATATTAAAAATTACTAAACTTTTAATATATGTCTTTGGGCACATATCTATTCACCTTACGGCTTTTTACAATGTGCTGGGCATAACTTTATAACATAAAATATATAACCCATTTTTAAAACAAATAACATATGCCGTGTTAAAACTTTAACCATAAGTCATATTAACATATATGTGTGGCCGTATAATATATATGTGGGCCCCTTCCTGTAGTGATGTCAGCATTCCGGGGGGGTAAGAACCTCTGCCCAAATCTTTTCATCGACCCCCGCGGACTGTTATTTGAACAAGTGGTGTGGGCCAGTCCGATGGGGTATGTTGCTCCCCTGGCCAAACTCTCCGGACCCCATCGGAATTACCTTTGCCGCCTTGACTGTTGGGCAGTTGGAATTAATTCCAACAATCACACCGCACGACACTGAATTGCTAATTTTACTTTTGTTACTGTAGCATCTCTTTAGAGAATTATCCAGATAACCCCCATTGTAATTGGCAAGAGAGGTACTGAATCCCTGGATGGTGTGGGTTGGACGATTGTCGTGTAGAACGCATAAACAGAAATGTGGTAAGAATAGACATAGACGAGTTTCCTGTTATTAATATTCAATAGGTATGTGGTTGGGTGTGTACAATAAATTTTGTTCCAAATTATTTTCTACTTTGAAGTTTATCTGTTCACATGAGTTTAGGTATACGTAATCGACTTGTGACCTCAAAAAATACACCGTAGTTTAATTTTTGTAAGTTTTGGAGACTGTGGTGTATTTGGGTTAAATTCTTTTGAAATTTAGTGGGAATTTGTTGGTATATGAATTATGAATTATTTTTATATTTTTATTAGTCAAATTTGTTTGAATTTTGATAATAAAAAAATTTAAAATTTAAAATTAGAATTTTTTATAATTAAATATTCTAAAATTTTTAAATTCTAATTTTCTATAATCTAGTAACTCTTAAAAAAATTAGAATATTAAATTTATTTATATAATTTAAAACATATTTTAAATAATAAAAAATTACAATTTAATGAAGATTTATTTCAACGCCACTAAGATCTCCAGAAAATAACTCTTTGACATGACTAATCAAATAATTAAAAATGGTTAGCATGAAATTGTCTTTTTGAATATAATTGTTAAAACATATGGATAGTTGATCAGAAGGGATCACCCATCGGAGGTTACCAGTAAATTCACCTTGCTGCTAGATGTCTATTCCCAACACCTGAGGTTAATCTCAATACTAACTGGATAAGGATGGTTTATTCTCATTTAGCCCCAACAGCAATCCTAAAGGAGTGGCGGATGGATGGCAAAGCATTCAGAACCAGGGCCACACAAGTGTACGAGACATCCTTCCTCAAGAAGCCATACAGGATTACTGTGTTTTTATTTTCCAGGTTATATGGGGAACCAGATGGAACCTCTCGCAGAGATTACTGGATTTCTGTCATCAGTGTGATTGTACTGAGAGGATCACGGATCATATAATTAAAAATGCGTAGTATGAAATTGCTCTTTAATATAATTGTTGAAGGGATCATATCACAAGTGTTTGAAGTATTAATAACTTCTTTTAAAGAAAATTATAGTTTTATCTAAAATGGAAAGGAAATTATGGTTTTCATCTTTAATATTACATGATAATTAAATTTTCAATTTTGGTTTTTCAATATATATATATATATATATATTTTAAATTTGGTTAATAATAATTCATAAATAAAATGCAGAAGACTAGTGAAAAATAAGAATAATTCATAAATCAAATCTAGAATATTGGTGAAAAATAATATTATTATGCTGTGTTAGTTTTTTTTTTTATCAAAAATAATAATTGTAAAATTCATGAAATTTTTTGATAGAGCTTTACTTATAGCTATCACTTCCGAAGTATTTTTTTCTTTTTCTAGGATTTTTTGATAATATCCATTTATATAAATTCATGGGGAAACACCTTAAACTTGTTGATAAAGTTCTGCAAATACTTGAGAATGATCAATATTAAGAAAAAATTGTCACTACATGATTTTAGGAAATATGAATAAAGTATTTGGGTCATACTCTTTCACATTAAGAGAATAAGATTAACCCCAAAATATTTTATCTACTAGCAATTGCACTATATGTTGCAAAGAAAACATTGTAAAGCAGTAACATAGGAAAGAGTTATATAAAGGAACAAATATGTGATATGTTATGTGATTTAATTGAATATTTAACTTATAAATATGAATTATTTTGTTTAAAAGAAATTATAGGTTTGGAGAATTGTTTGGATAAAAAATTTGGTTTTTTTATAACCTAATAAATTGTGAGATTTCAAAATAATCAAATGCCTAATAAAAAACAAAGTGTTTACATCTTATTTTAAGATTTGGATCTTCAATTGTAACCATTCATTCTTATAGGGTTTCAAAACAATTCAAAGTGAGGAATTGATGGATGGGTTGAGCTCGTACTCAACCATTCATTCTTATAGGGTTTCAAAACAATTCAAAGTGAGGAATCGATAGATGGATTGAGCTCTTAACCAATTGACACATTGATTTTGACCACTGATTTTATGGATTGAGCTCATACTCAATTGACAAGATCAATTTTGAAAAAAAAAACCTTCTTATCACTATTATCACTAAAACAATTTGACTAGATCAAATCATATTAAAATAAAAATAAAATAATAAAAAGTAAAATTAATAATTATAATTATAATTATTAATTAAAAAACTTAGATTCATCTTAACTAGATCCAAGGCTAAGATAAATTTTTATTTTTATTTTTTTTAATTTTAATAATATGAAACAACTATTAATACCTATTTGATACTTAAAATTTATATGGCTATAAACTATTTCTTTCCCCACACAATATTTCTTAAAAATAGACCATTAAAATAATAGTTTTTTGGAAAGGAATTTGCGTTTTTCCTTGAAAACTGAAAATGAATATTTTAACGAATTCACTGTAACTACACAGGAACACGTAATTGTAGGACAATCGTAGTGAAACCAGAGGAGGAGTGGGAACAACTGTTTACAACAAAGTTGTTTTTAGTGAGATTGTTTGGAAGTTTTTCTAGAGGAGGAGTGGGAATAACTGTTTATAACAGAGTTGTCTTTAGTGAGATTTTTTGGATTTTTTTTTTTTGGATAGCCAGAGGATTCAATCATACAAAACACAAGTACTTCACACATGAAACAATGAGCCGCAGCTCTTCAATTAATCTCAATCACTCTAAATCATAATCTGAATACAATGAACCCAATGAAGGGTATTTAACCTAAAATGACATGCACACACTCTCACATAACTGAACTTGATCAAGTCACTTAACTCACTCACCAAATCTATCTATAACTCGACTCAACTGATTCACTTAACTTTTTGTCTAACTCTGCATGCAGGAAGTAATTATATATTTTAACACACCCACTTAATTACGACCGCTAAACTAAAACATAACACATGACAACTCAAACATGCTTGTTGGTCTATGTCTTAGCTAGGCTTATAACACCCAAGTTTATTTTGTGAAACTCAAACAAATCTACCACTAATGGCTTTGTAAAGATATCAGCCAATTGATCACTCGTTCTACAAGGCTTCAAGTGAACTTCTCCATTGCTCACAAGTTCTCGAATAAAGTGATATCTAGTATCAATATGCTTGCTCTTTTGATGAAACACACTATTATTGGATAGTGCAATCGCTGATGTGTTGTCACAGTTTATCGCTATTGATCCTTGTTGTTGCTGCTTGAGTCCATCCAATACTCTTCTTAACCATACTGCTTGACATGTTGCTGAAGCCGCTGCTACATATTCTGCTTCTGCTGATGATAATGTCACAATAGGCTGCTTCTTAGATGCCCCTGCTATCACTCCTGAACCAAGATGAAAAACATAACCGAATGTGCTCTTCCAATCATCCAAACTTCCTGTAAAATCACTATCTGTATATCCAATCAATTCTTTCTTTTTTGTACTTGCATACATTATGCCATAATCTCTAGTTCCTGCTATGTATCTCAGAATTATTTTTCCAACACTCCAATGTGTGTCTTTTGGAGTCTCCATAAATCTGGAAATCAAACTTACTCCCTGCATAATATTTGGTCTTGTCGCTGTGAGATACATGAGGCTACCAACCAATCTTTTGAATAATGTTGGATTGACATTTGCTCCTTTATCATCCTTGCTTAACTTTGTACCTGTTGCAACTGGTGTAGGTACAAGTTTGCAATTTTCCATCCTAAATCTTTTCAACAAATCTCTTGCATATTTATTTTGACAAATAAATATTCCTTTTCCAGATTTCTCAACTTCAATGCCAAGAAAGTATTTCATGAGACCAAGATCTGTCATCTCAAATTCTTTCATCATGGCTGCTTTAAATTCATTTAACTCAAGATCACCTGTAAAAATCATATCATCAACATATAAGAAAACTATCAAAATCTGTCCATGCTCATTTACCTTTGTGTATAAGGTAGGCTCAATGCTGCTTCTGCAAAATCCATTCTTGATCATGTAGCTATCAATTCTGCTATACCATGCTCTAGGTGCTTGTTTCAGTCCAAAGAGCGCTTTCTTCAATCTATAAAATTTATCCTCTTTACCTTCAACTTCATAACCTAGAGGTTGCTGCACATAAATTTCTTCTTCTAGAATTCCATTCAAGAAGGCTGATTTGACATCCATTTGATATACTTTCCACTTGTTCTGAGTTGCTGTCACTAGAATTTCTCTTATAGTATCCAATCTGGCTATCGGAGAAAATGTTTCCCCAAAGTCTATTCTCGATTGTTGCGAGAATCCTTTTGCTACAAGTCTTGCTTTAAATCTGTCAATATCACCTTTCTCATTCACTTTAGTCTTGTACACCCACTTCACACTAATGAGATTTTTATCGTTTGGTAAATCAACCAAATCCCATGTATCATTCTTTTCAATTGAATTCATCTCTTCATACATGGATTACACCCAATTTTCATCTCTGATTGCTTCTTCAAACAAAGAAGGTTGGAATGCCAACAATGCGAAATTTGAACTAACATCCAAATCATCATAAATATCTTTCAGACTTCTCATCTTTTTCTTACCATTTCTTGATTCATTACCTAATTTGCTGCTTGGAGAATTATGGTCTGTTGATCTGCTTGAAGATCCATGTTGCTCTGAAAATCTTGGAGTCATTGCTGGTGTGACTATGTTTGGTGTCTGCTCTCTTGATTCTTGTTGCTCCTCTTCTTCTACATCCTCCTCCTCCATCAATGGTGTTTGTGCATCGGTTAGTGTGTCTACAGTCCCATTCCATGACTCTTGTTCTTTGAACACAACATCTCTGCTAATGATTGTCTTCTTGGTGATAGGGTTATACAATTTGTAAGCTTTTGATTGCTCACTATAACTAGTAAATATGCATTTTTCACTTTGATCATCTAATTTTCCTCTTATTTTCTTAGGCACATGTGCATAGGCTACACATCCAAAAACTCTGAAATGAGATACACTGCATGACATACCCGACCATGCTTCTTCTGGAACTCTATTCATCACGCTCTTTGTAGGAGATCTGTTTATCACATAAACAGCACATGCAACTGCTTCTGCCCAATACTCATTAAACAGGTGTCTTGCTTTCAACATGATCCTTGTCATGTTCATGATTGTTCGGTTCTTTCTCTCTACTGCACCATTCTGCTGTGGTGTGTATCTGGTTGTAAACTGTCTTTGGATTCCATGTTGTTTTCAGTACTCATGGAATGCCTTCGAATCGTATTCACCACCACGATCAGATCTCAATACCTTAATCTGTCGATCACTTTGGTTCTCCACTAAGGCTTTGAACTCTTTGAACTTTGCAAAAGTTTCAGACTTATGCTTCAAAAAGTAAACCCAAGTCTTCCTGCTATAGTCATCAATAAAAGTGAGGAAGTAACAGCTTCCACCAATCGACTGTGTCCTCATAGGTCCACATAGGTCGGTATGCACAAACTCAAGTGGTTTCTTTGCTCTGTAAGAAACTCCTTTCGGAAAACTTTCACAATGTTGCTTTTCCAAGATGCAACACTCACAGGTGTTAGCAGGTTCTTTGATGGGAGGTAAATCTCTGACCATCTGTTTCTGCTGCAACAATCTTAAACCAGAAAAATGCAAGTGTCCAAACCGAAAGTGCCATAACCAGTAATCATCAGAACATGCAGTTGTAAAAGAACTAACCTGATCATTGTAGTTCATAATTAGAGGAAAGAGTCTATTCCTCATCATTTTCACCTTTGCAATCAGCTGCTTGCTTGGGGATTTGTCGTAAATAACACATTGTTGCCCCTGAAAGATAACTTTGTATCATTTCTGCGTCAATTGACTAACACTAATCAAATTGTGTTTGAGTCTAGGGACATAATATACCTCTGATATGGCCTTTGGCTCCCCCTTCTTGGTCACAATGTTGACCACTCCTTTGCCATCTACATCCACAGTCTTGTCAGTCCCTAACTTTACCTCTATCTTCACGGAGGCATCCAAATTTGCAACCAAATTCTAGTTTCCTGTCATGTGGTTACTGCAACCACTGTCTAATAGCTAGAACTTATCAGACGGTGCATGCATAGTGTTGCATATTAGAAACATGGAGTCAGTATTCTCTGTACTAACATTAACTCTCTGATTTCCTTGATCAACTATCTTCTTTCTACAATCACGAGCATAATGACCAAATCTATTGCAATAATAACACTTCACCTTTGATTTGTCAAACCTTTGATTGTTGTGAAAGTTTCTGCTGCTGCTGCTTCCACTTTGATGATAATGCTCTCCTCAGCCATCTCTGTGACTACCATAGCTGTTGCCTCGTCCTCTGCCTCTTGATCGACCTTTGCCTCGACCTCTTGAAATATAAAATTGAAATTTGAAGGTGGTTTCTAGAGTGGAATCCTTATTTCTGTCTATCCTTGCTTCATGCGATAGAAGGGATCCCATCAACTCATCAACTGCCAGTTTTTCCAAATCCTTCGCTTCTTCTATGGCTGCTACCACAACATCAAACTTGGTAGACAAAGATCGAAGAACCTTCTCAATCACTGTTCGATCTTTAACATCTTCACCATAGATTTTTAATTGATTGACGACATACATGACCCTATTCATGAAGGAATCAATGTCCTCTGTCCCCTTCATCTGCAAACTTTCAAAGTCTCTCATAGTATTCTGCAGTTTAACAATATTAACCTTGGCCATACCTTGATAGCTTGTCGCCAATGTTTCCCATGCTTCCTTTGCTGAAGAAGTTATCATGATCTTCTGGAACACTGCTCGGTCCACTTCTTGCTGGATAAGAAGCAATGCTTGTGCATTATTTTGTTTGTCTTTCTTCCATTGTTCCTTCTCTGCATGACTGAGGGCTTGTTCCTCTGCATTATTTTGAGGTTCTGCAAACCCAAACTTGACATGATCCCATACATCATGTGCTTTTAGCATAGTCTCCATTTTAATAGCCCACACATCGTAATCTTTCCCAGTGAAAAATAGAAGTTGTGGCTGAAAACTTGACGTGGCCATCTTACCTAAAAAAAAATCAATCTTCTTTTCTAATAAAAACCCTAGATTTTTTTTTTTTTTTATTAGAGCTTTGCAAAACTCCTTAAAAAAAATCCCTTGTATTTTCTTCATATAATAAATCCTTTTTTTATAAAAGAAATATCTAAATATATATATAAACTTTTATAATAACCTTCTCCCTTTTAAAAAAATATTTTAAAACCCTTTGAAAAATACTTCTATATAAAAGCCCTTTTATGAAACCTTTTAAAAATGCTCCTCTTTTCAAGCTTTTAAAAGGATTCGTATATCCAAAACACCCTTTTATAAACGCTCTTTTTGTGAAGTCATTTTTTTTAATGTTTAAAAATCTTATACTAACCACGTGACTTTCAAACTTAAGTAAAGCATGCACCTTTTCAAAAAGGCTCACGTATCAAAAAGAAACTTGGGTGTTGACTTTTGTTTTTAGTAAAAACGGTGTCAACTTCTTTTAAAACTCCACGCTCGCACGCGATTAATACAAAAACCGCGGACTAAACTTGATTTTCAAGAAAATTGTACGCTAGCCGAAATTTCCGCAGTTTTGTTTGGGAGAAATTGGGGACCCTCCGCAAGTGTTGTACCGAAAACATGAGGACCTTTGAGGGTAAGTTTTTTTTGTTTTTTTTAATAAAAAAAATTGATGGCCTTTTGCTCTTGGGCCTTCTTCACTCGCTGTGAACGCCCATGGATCTTCTGATCCTTCCTCAGCGTTGATACCAATCTGTTGGATAGCTAGAGGATTCAATCATACAAAACACAAGTATTTCACACATGAAAGAATGAGTTGCGACTCTTCAATTAATCTCAATCACTCTAAATCATAATCTGAATACAATGAACTCGGTGAAGAGTATTTAACCTAAACTCACATGCACACACTCTCACATAACTGAACTTAATCAACTTACTTAACTCACTCTCTAACTCACTCACCAAATCTATATATAACTTGACTCAACTGATTCACTTAATTGTTTGTCTAACTGTGCATGCGGGAAGTAATTATATATTTTAACATTTTGTTGGATTTTTTTGATTTAATTTCTCTAAAATCTTGAAGGAATTCATTGAAATCGCAAGTTTGATAGAAATCCCCTCATAATCAAAATGCCCTAGAAGCTTTTGAAGGTGCTGATTCTATATATAGAATGGATTTCAGCACCAAAGCCTCCAAAAAAAAATCACACTAGAGACAATTTTATTTAAAACTTGTGAAAAAAGGCTTGAACCCTTTAATTTGGCTCAGAATTTAAAATATAACATAATTGATATATAATTTTCCTATATAAGTTTGTAGCTCATAAAACAACACAACAAGCTCCGTTATTAAAATTTAAAATCAGGTGTTGAACTTGTTGCAACATTGAGGCACAGTGAGGTATTCCATTAAATTTCTGTTTTATATTAAATTTTGAATGAATGGATTTTACTGAAGTTTATGAGGTCAAACTTTTATAAGAATCCAACCCATCAGAATTTCAAACTTTTCTCTCTGAAAGCTCGCAGTTCTAATAAACCTCACTTCCTCAAACAACTTGTCCATTTTTGTAGCGTCCATTTCTACTCAGACCACATGTGCACTCATTATCATGACCCCATAGACCATAAAACCAACCTTCGTGCATACAACATCGCTCCGTTTGGCGCAGAAGTCAGAGCCCTGGTTGGCCACTTGCATTCGCATATAAACAAAAACGAGGAATACAGTTATAAAATTGAATGCGTACATTCTTGGGCATTCGTGACCACGCCAAGATAATCTCCGCGAATGGTGCCAACGCAAGAAACATTCGTGGTGTCGAAACGAGTGCCAACCACGGCTAACCTCACCTCTGCCGCGGGAGGAATCCACTCCCCGAACTCGGTGTCCACGAACTGGAAGCCCCCGTCGTGGCCCCGCCCGAGCTCATAGTGACCCTCCGACATGCAGAAGGAGGAGACAAAGAGGTCCAATGGCCCACACTCCGCGAAAAAATCGGCAGTTTTCATATCAGAGAATACGAATGTCGAGTACAGGGTTGAAAACGAATGCGACCCTTTTAAAAAGCAACCCTAAGCCCAGAGTATCCATGTTCGATACTTTGTAAGGCAGTCGGGTAAATTTTTTTGCAAGTGCTCATAATATGCAGAATCTCGGCCCTTTGCAGCCGTGTTCTCGCGAAAGCTGGACGAAGCAGTATTGGGCAGCCGAAAGTCGCGGGGTACTCTCAGACATGCATGTGTATCTAAAATTTTAGAGTTTAAATATTCGAAATTGCCACAAACTAAACTAAATTGAATCGAAATTCATGGAGCAAGTAAACCAGCAACCCAACAGAAAAAAATGAAAAGATAAAATTTGTTAATGGAATACCACATTTCTGATAAGACCTTCACAGTGCATTTGCACTTCATCATAATCGGCTGGATCTGTTTAGTCACATCTTCTATGTTAAAATATATAATTACTTCCTCATGCAGAAGTTAGACAAATAGTTAAGTGAAGTTAGTTGAGTTGAGTTACAGTTAGATTTGGAGAGCGAGTTAGACAGTGAGTTAAGCGAGTTGATTAAGTTCAGTTATGTGTGAGAGTGTGTGCATGTCAAATAGATTAAATACCCTTCAAGGGTTCATTGTTTTCAAGAGAGTTTTATGATTCAGAGTTTTGTGATTAATTGAAGAGCAGCAGCTCATTGTTCGTGTGAAATATTTGTGTTATTTGTGTGATTGAATCCTCTGCCTCACCAACAGATTGGTATCAGAGCTGAGAAAGTATCAGAGATCCGTGGGCAAGCAAAGCCAGTGAAGAGGCCAAAAGCAAAAGGCCGTAATTTTTTTTACACAAAAAAATATTTTTTTTGCCCAGAGAGAGGCCCACACGTCTTCAGTGAATTACCTGCGGATCCGACTGCAACCTCTCCCAAAAAGAGCTGTGGACATTCGACAAACTTACGAAATTCGGAAAATTCCGGTTTAGACCGCACTTTCCCTTTATCGGGGGTGCGGAACCCAGTTCAGTAAAAAATTAAACGGGCGATGGCAGTGAAAAAGCAAACAAAGCAGGCGTGAGCCTTTTTAAAAGGTACATACGTGTTGTATTGTTCAAAGTCACGTGGGTGAATATCTTTTGGGTTTGTTGAAGTACGAGAATCCGTGGATGAGCCGTTTTGTTTTATTAAAAAGTCTTTCTAAAAAGCAAAGAAAGACAATACGTGCATGCGAATTTTTGATTAAAAAGGAAAGCAAGGGTATTCATAAGTTTTTATAAGATTTTTTTTATATAAAGTTTTTTATAAAAGATTCTTATAAAACAAAAAAAAATCAAAGGGTTTTTATAAAGTTTTTTTTTTATAAACTTTTATAAAAATACAAAGGCCTAGTTTTTATATAAAACCTAGGGTTTGGGTTTTATTGAGAGATTTAAAAAAAAAAAAGAAAAAAAAAAGAGAGCTTTGCAAAGCTTTCATAAAAGAGAGAAATTTAGGGTTTTTTGTCAGAGACAATTTTTTTTGAGGCAAGATGGCCACATCAAGTTTTCAGCCACAACTTCCATCTTTCAATGGGAAAGATTACGATATGTGGGCCATTAAGATGGAGACCATGCTAAAAGCGCATGATGTCTGGGATCATGTCAAGTATGGGTTTGTAGAACCTAAAGATGATGCAGAAGAACGAGCCCTCAGTAATGCAGAGAGAGAACAGTGGAAGAAAGATAAGGGGAAGAATGCACAAGCGTTGCTTCTTATCCAGCAGGGAGTCGATCGAGCCGTGTTTCAGAAGATCATGATAACCTCGTCAGCAAAGGAGGCATGGGACACCTTGGCGACCAGCTATCAAGGTATGGCCAAAGTTAACATTGTTAAATTGCAGAATAGGAGGAGAGATTTCGAAATTCTGCAGATGAAGGAGACAGAGGACATTGATTCCTTCATGAATAGGGTCATGTCTGTCGTCAATCAGTTAAAAATCTATGGCGAAGATATTAAAGATCGAACAGTGATCGAGAAAGTTCTTCGATCCCTGTCTACCAAATTTGATGTTGTGGTAGCAGCCATAGAAGAAGCAAAGGACTTGGAAACACTCACAATTGATGAGTTAATGGGATCCCTTCTATCACATGAAGCAAGGATAGATAGAAATACAGATTCCAGTTTGGAAACTGCCTTCCAAAGTCAACTCTATATTTCAAAAGGTCGAGGAAGAGGTCGATCGAGAGGCAGAGGACGAGGCAACAACTATGGCGGTCACAGAGATGGCCGAGATGATCATGAGCATCAACGTGAAGCAGCAGCAACAAAAGCTTTCATAACAATCAAAGGTCTGACAAATCAAAGGTAAAGTGCTTTTACTACAATAGATTTGGTAATTATGCTCGTGATTGTAGTAAGAGGATTGCAGATCAAGGCAATCAAAGAGCTAATGTCAGTACAGAAAATACTGACTCTATGTTTCTTGCATGCAACACCATGCATGCACCATCTGATAAGGTCTGGCTATTAGATAGTGGTTGCAGTAACCACATGACAGGCAACAAGGATTTGGTTGCTAATTTGGATGTCTCAGTGCAGACAGAGGTAAAGTTGGGCACTTACAAGACTGTGGCTGTAGATGGCAAAGGAGTGGTCAACATTGTGACCAAGCAGGGGGAGCCAAAGACCATATCAGAGGTATACTATGTCCCTGGACTCAAACACAATTTGATTAGTGTTGGCCAACTGATGCAGAAAGGATACAAAGTTATCTTTCAGGGGCAAAAATGTGTTATTTATGACAAATCCCCAAGCAAGTAGTTGATTGCAAAGGTGCAGATGACGAGGAACAAACTCTTTCCTCTCATTATGAACTACAATGATCAGGTTAGTTCTTTTACAACTGCATGTTCTGATGCATACTGGTTATGGCACTTTCGGTTTGGACACTTGCATTTTTTCGGTTTAAAATTATTGCAGCAGAAACAGATGGTGAGAGGTCTACCTCCCATCAAAGAACCTGCTAGCACGTGTGAGTGTTGCATCTTAGGCAAGCAACACCGTGAAAGTTTCCCGAAAGGAGTTTCTTACAGAGCAAAGAAACCACTTGAATTGGTGCATACCGACTTGTGTGGACCTATGAGGACATAGTCGATTGGTGGAAGTTGTTACTTCCTCACCTTTATTTATGATTATAGTAGGAAGACTTGGGTTTATTTTTTGAAGCATAAGTCTGAAACTTTTGCAAAGTTCAAAGAGTTCAAAGCTTTGGTGGAGAACCAAAGTGATCAACAGATCAAGGTATTGAGATCGGATCGTGGTGGAGAATACGATTCGAAGGAATTCCATGAGTACTGCAAACATGGAATCAGAACACAGTTTACAACCAGATACACACCACAGCAGAATGGTGTAGCAGAGAGGAAGAATCGAACAATCATGAACATGACAAGGAGCATGTTGAAAGCAAGACACTTGTCTAATGAGTATTGGGCAGAAGCAGTTGCATGTGTTGTTTATGTGATAAACAGATCTCCTAAAAAGAGCGTGATGAACAGAGTTCCAGAAGTAGCATGGTCAGGTATGTCTTGCAGTGTATCTCATTTTAGAGTTTTTGGATGTGTAGCCTATGCACATTTGCCTAAGCAAATAAGAGGAAAATTAGATGATCAAAGTGAAAAATGTATATTTACTGGTTATAGTGAGCAGTCAAAAGCTTACAAATTGTATAACCCTGTCACAAAGAAGACAATCATTAGCAGAGATGTTGTGTTCAAAGAACAAGAGTCATGGAATGGGACTGTAGACACACTAACTGATGCTCAAACACCATTGATGGAGGATGATCTTGTAGAAGAAGAGGAACAACAAGAACCAAAAGAGCAGACACTAAACAGAGTCACACCAGCAAGGACTCCAAGATTTTTAGAGCAGCATGGATCTTCAAGCAGATCCACAGATCAGAATTCTCCAAGCAGCAAATCAGGTAAGAAAAAGATGAAAAGTTTGAAAGATATTTATGATGATTTGGATGTTAGTTAAAATTTTTCATTGTTGGCATTCCAACCTTCTTCCTTTGAAGAAGCAATCAGAGATGACAATTGGGTGCAAGCCATGGATGAAGAGATGAATTCCATTGAAAAGAATGATACATGGGACTTGGTTGATTTACCAAACGATAAAAATCTCATTGGTGTGAAGTGGGTGTACAAGACTAAAGTGAATGAGAAAGGTGAGATTGACAGATTTAAAGCAAGACTTGTAGCCAAAGGATTCTCGCAGCAACCGGGAATAGACTTTGGGGAAACATTTTCTCCGGTAGCCAGATTGGATACTGTTAGAGCAGTTCTAGCGACAGCAGCTCAGAACAAGTGGAAAGTGTATCAGATGGATGTCAAATCAACCTTCTTAAATGGAATTTTAGAAGAAGAAATTTATGTGCAGCAGCCTCCAGGTTATGAAGTTGAAGGACAAGAAGATAAAGTTTACAGATTGAAGAAAGCGCTCTATGGACTGAAGCAAGCACCTAGAGCATGGTATAGCAGAATTGACAGTTACATGATCAAGAATGGATTTTGCAGAAGCAGCATTGAGCCTACCTTATACACAAAGGTAAATGAGCATGGACAGATTTTGATAGTTTTCTTATATGTTGATGATATGATTTTTACAGGTGATCTTGAAATAGATGAATTTAAAGTAGCCATGATGAAATAATTTGAGATGACAGATCTGGGTCTCATGAAATATTTTCTTGGCATTGAAGTTGAGCAATCTGAAAAAGGCATTTTTATTTTTCAAAATAAGTATCCAACAGATTTATTGAAAAGATTCAGGATGGATAATTCCAAACCTGTACCTACACTAGTTGCAACAGGTACAAAGTTAAGTAAGGATGATGAAGGGGCAGATGTCAATCTAACTCTATTCAAAAGATTGGTTGGCAACCTCATGTATCTCACAGCTACAAGACCAGATGTTATGCAGGGAGTGAGTCTGATTTCCAGATTCATGGAGACTCCAAAAGACACACATTGGAGTGTTGGAAAAAGAACTCTGAGATACATAGTAGGAACCAGAGATTATGGCATAATGTATTCAAGTACAGAAAAGAAAGAATTGATTGGATATACAGATAGTGATTTTGCAGGAAGTTTGGATGATCGGAAGAGCACATTCGGTTATGTTTTTCATCTCGGTTCAGGTGTGATAGCATGGGCATCTAAAAAGCATCCTATTGTGACATTATCATCAGTAGAAGCAGAATATGTAGCAGCAACTTCAGTAGCATGTCAAGCAGTATGGTTAAGAAGAGTATTGGATGGAATCAAGCAGAAACAGCAAGGATCAACAGCGATATACTGTGACAACACATCAGAAATTTCACTATCCAAGAATAGTGTGTTTTATCAAAAGAGCAAACATATTGATACAAGATATCATTTTATTCGAGAACTAGTGAGCAATGGAGAAGTTCACTTAAAGCCTTGTAGAACGAGTGATCAATTGGCTGATATCTTTACAAAGCCATTAGCAGTAGATTTGTTTGAGTTTCACAAAAGAAACTTGGGTGTTGTAAACCTAGCTGAGACATAGACCAGCAGGCATGTTTGAGTTGTCATAAGTTATGTTTTAGTTTAACGGTCGTAATTAAGGGGGAGTGTTAAAATATATAATTACTTCCTCATGCAGAAGTTAGACAAATAGTTAAGTGGAGTTAGTTGAGTTGAGTTACAGTTAGATTTGGTGAGCGAGTTAGACAGTGAGTTAAGCGAGTTGATTAAGTTCAGTTATGTGTGAGAGTGTGTGCATGTCAAATAGATTAAATACCCTTCACGGGTTCATTGTTTTCAAGAGAGTTTTATGATTTAGAGTTTTGTGATTAATTGAAGAGCAGCAGCTCATTGTTCGTGTGAAATATTCGTGTTATTTGTGTGATTGAATCCTTTGCCTCACCAACATTCTAGAATATTTCTAGCCTAGACAGTTTTAAATTTCAAGACTTACATACATATCCCAGAATTTTAGTTTGTCTCTATCCATAAGTTAGGCTCTAAACTCTCAGACAAGCATGTGTATCTAAAATTTCAGAGTTTAAATATTTGAAACTGCCACAAACTAAAATAAATTGAATCGAAATTCATGGGAGCAAGTAAACCAGCAAACCAACAGAAGAAATATAAAACGTGTTAATGGAATACCAGAATTCTGATAAAACCTTTACAGTCCATTTGCGCTTCATCATAATCGACTGGCCCTGTTTAGCCACATCTTCTAGAGGCTTTCTGGCCTCGGCATCCCTGCTCTTCGATAAAAGTTACAACCCATTTTGTAATTGGATTATTTTTAACACTGTTTTTTTTATTTCATTATTTCTATAGCTGATTAATAATAATATATAATTTTAAGGTAGAGACTATTTCAATCGTCTAACATCAAAATCAATGGTATACAATGATACAGTTGAGGGGAATTGTTTTCAAATATATATACTTTACAACGTAATAAAAAAATAATTTATTCCTAATAACATTAAAAGTCTCAAAAAAATTTCTTGAGTGTAATGAGATATATTAAAAAGTTTAATAAGAATTATACAATCATTGCATCTCTACTTATTTATTTTAAAGAAGAAAAATGTAAAGAACAAGAATTCATTTGTATGGAATGAATAACCTATCTTGATCATTCTCAAACTTAAAGGACTTTATGATGTATTTACGAGGGTTCGAAACACCTCATTTTTGTAAAAATTTCATGGTATAGAACTTGATTCATTAGTTTAAATAATTAAAGAAGTAATATTGATAAAAAAGGAAAAACTTTTATTTTTTTAAATTAAACAATTTTTAGGGAAATGTTTTATAAAAATTATTTATGAAAAAAGAATTATAGTTTATTAAAAAATGGTGACAATATCTCACTAGTAAACATTTTAATATAAACTATGATATCCTAAAGTAATTTTTGAAGCAAAGGTTGTCTTCAAAGAGCAACAAAAATAGTTAGCTAAAATGAAAGAGTTTTATTTTGAAATAATACATAAAAGCAAAAGGATAATGTGTTAGCATATGCCTTTGAAGAAAACATCTATCTTATATGGAATCATAGCTACCAAACCTATTACATAGTTGGAATTGAATCTCATCAAGAATGGTAAGAAAAGAATAATCTGAATTCAAAAAATATGATATGATGCACAAATAATGAAAATACTCTACAAAATTGGAATTGGAGGGAAGTAAATCTTTGGCGCAAGGATAATTTCTTTTAAAGCTCTCAATTGACGTTGAAATTCAAATTATTAGTACAAATTTGTAACACTTATATGGTAAGACATAGAGG
Source organism: Pinus albicaulis (assembly GCA_034641835.2). NCBI lineage: Eukaryota > Viridiplantae > Streptophyta > Pinopsida > Pinales > Pinaceae > Pinus > Pinus albicaulis. The sequence continues at coordinate 623,741,791 of CM076571.1, forward strand.
GTTCCTTAAAACATATCAAAGGATAAAAAATGATTTATTTTGGGAAGGATTCGACAAAGATATTAAAAAAATTGTAAAAGAATGCAAAGTGCGCCAAATAATTAAAGGAGAGACTTTTGAAACTCTAGAGGATGTGAAGAAATATCTACATATTTCATTGAAAGACTATCAAAATCAAAAGGTAAGGATTTCATACTTGTTGGGTATGTGTTATATTCATTGCACCACTATATGCATTGTACATTATGTTAGACACAGTGGGGGGAGGGCAAGGGCGTTTAGGGGCAACGTCTCCAAGGTTTTTTTTCTTGGGGAAGTTTATTGCATCCATTTTTGGTAGTTTTTGACACATGTTCTTTTCTTTTAGAGGTTTTGTGTCACATGGTGGTTTAACCCATGGTTTTTTAGTTTTGGTTAATGAATTATGGTTGTATTTTGATCTAAGGTAAATATATTGGAAATTTGTGGATGCCACAAGGTTTGTGTGTGTGTCTGTGTAAAATATAATATAATGAAAATATTTTTTGTTTTATTCGTTTGGGTTTCTGGGGTAAAATATCTTTGTTAATGTGTGTGTTTTATATTCCATCTTTTTTGTTTTATTAAGATTTTTTTTACAACAATTAATTATACACGTTTAAAAACTACATCTAGTTTTTAAACAATTTTGGTTTCAAGGGGACACTTTTGTGGCTAAGGGTTTCTTCTTGGGTTGTTGGTAGACCCTAGTATAGTGGGATATATATGGAATCAATTCTTGTAGTGAAAGGAATTGGTGAGTGGTTCAATTATAGAGATAAAAAATTTCAATAGGTAGAGTTTTGAGCGATGAAAGCTTAAAATGGAAGATATTTTTGTGGATAAAGCTTAGCACATGACTATGGATCTCGGTACTACACCAACAATGATGTTAAAAAAAGACTAGTCCAAGTTGGATCAAAATAAAAATAGCACAATTCAATTATGTCTCTCAAATCTAGTATTTAACAACCAAAAGTCGTATACGCAGAGAAAATATTTAAAATAATTCAAAGACATAAATGTACATGGTAAGACATGTAACTATATATTGAAATTATTGTTTATTGAATTGATATAATATATGAGATATGATTACAGTGAGAGTGAGGGTCTGCTTATATACCTAGGGAGGTACCTCTTTACAATGGTCATGTCCATAGAGACATGACTCTTCATTAATAACTATTAGTTACTTAAACATTAAAAATTATTGTTTTTATTTACATTATTTATGTTATTTTAATATGTATGTATCCATCATATTTCTTTCCTCTTCGGAAAGCGTTATCCTCAAAGCTTAGTAATGAAAAACCTTGATCTATTTTTCAGTTCGTCATGGAATTGTCATCTTTGTTGTTACAAGATGATATAATCCTTGGATCGATAAATACAATTTTTCGAATAAAAAATGGTTCTGACCATCCCAAATTAATCCTCCATGGAATCTTCCGGTCTTTGGAAATTTTCAATGAATTGTTATCATCACACTAGATTCTGCAAACTTGAGTATTCTTTGGAACATAAATACGCAGTTTTTTTTCTAAGTGATATTGGTGCATAAATTGATTGGAAAGTTTTCTCTTGTGATTTGGATGTCGATAAGGAGTTCTTCTGGTTGGAATTTTCCTTATGATGTTAGTGGCAGTTCCTTGATTTCCTTCAGGGGTTGTTGTTGTTGGGTTCGCATCATGATTCTGAATTTCCATTGTTTGAACTACAACTTCTGAATATGTTTTAACTTCTTTTGTTTTTCATCCTCTTGAGTTGTGAAATTAACTGGATCAGTGTTTATTCCTTTATCTTAAACTTGGACTGAAACTATTGGAGACTTTAATACTTCTTCTTGAAGTTGTTCTAACTTGTCATTTAGTGTCTTCTTGTCACTTTTAAGCTTATTTATTTTCGTAAGGAGGTTTTTTGTTATCATTCTTTAGATGTAAAATTTTGTCATTTTCTGAATCGTTGGCTTTGTCCTTGGTATCTTGCTCTTTATCTTTTATATTTTGGACTTGTTTTAATAGCCTTTGATTTAGACTTTTTAAGCATAAATTTTCTTCTTCCTTCTTCGACAAATCCTTGTTAAATTACTTCTTAGAAATTTCATTTTCTCTCTTTAATTTTTGCTTCTTAACCTTGGATTTCTTGATCTGTTCAAGTAACTTTTTATTATGGTCACTTAGGCGCAAAATCTCCTCATTACTTTCTGTTAATTTTTCATGAAACTGATTTTCGAGATATTTATATTTCTTTTCTAATGCTTCATTCTTTTTTCGAAGTTTTGTGTTTTCTTACTTTAATTGTTTTATTTGCATATGCTCAATCTCTTGATGTTATTTTGTAATAAATATTTTTCCATACCTTGGAAATCTTAAATTGCATTTTTTTAAATATAAGTATATCTAATTTCATCTAAACAAAATGGACATTTAGTCCGAAATAGTGATTGTTGTGTGGAACTCATCTTGACAACTTCTTTCAAATTAGGCTATTTGATAATATTTCTTGATAAATTTTTTTTTTAGTATTTTTTTTTTTTTAATTCTCAACAATTTTTTTTCTTCTTAAATTATATATATTTTTTATTTATTTTTTAACTTTACATATATATATATATATATTTCCTTTTTGAAAAGTTATAACCCTAGTGAAATGTGGCTATTCACCTCTTTGGGGTATAATATAAAATATATGTCCACGTATGTGCCTTGACTCAGTTAATTTTCTCCATGTGAAAATTGAAACTTGCCATTTGCATAAAGATATTTTGTATTCCTTTTGTCTTCTTTTACATTGAAAATACCGTGGGAAATTACCATGGGTTGCTAAAACCACGAGCTTTTAAACCACTTAATGAATAATCAAGATAATATTATCTACTCTTCCTTCTCTTACATATAGTTTTAAAGATAGTTGGAAAGATTCTTTTTTGAATTTATCATGCATTTTTTATCAATAATGTAGAACCTATATATATATATATATATATATATATATATATATATATATATATATATATATATATATATATATATATGAATGTTCTCCTTCAAAATTTACATCGGACTATGAATCATTGAAATTTCAAAGGCCAAAGGACTTTTTATTTATTTAATTTTTGGGGCCAAAGGCCTAAATAGTGATATGGAGAATCTCCAAACTCTGAGCGAAATGATTCAATTACACGAAAACAAGGTTGACGGAAGGTTGATGGCCAAAGGCCTGGTGATCAGCCAACGTGCCTCTAATACCGATGTAACGACCAAAAGTCGTATACGCAGTGAAAATATTTAAAATACTTTAAGGACATAAATTTCCATTGTAAGACATGCAACTGTATTGATTATTGTATATTGAACTGACGTAAGATATGGGATATGATTACAATGAGAGAGAGGGTTTGCTTATATACCTAGGCATGCACCTCTTCACAATGGTCATGTCCTTAGAGACATGAATCGCCATTACTAACTATTAGTTAATTACACATTATTAATTATTATTGTCATTTACATTATTTGTGTTATTTTTATATGTATTTATTCATAACGTAATAAACAATGTTACCGATGAAATAGGTAACCGCAATGTTACCTACTTTTTTTTGGTAGCATAAAAAGCACCCGATTTTGAAAAGTGGTGATGCAGAATCACCATTTTTTTTTTTGGTGCACATTTTTGACACTCTAAATTTTTTATTTATGAAGTATGAATATTTGTTTTAAAATGTTAGTAATTTTCATGCTAATTTTGAAATGTATTGATGTAGCTTCAAATTTTTTTTTTTAGAGAAGTGATTTTCATGCTAATTTTGAAACGTATTGATGCTGCATCAACCTTTTTTTTTAGAGTGGTGATTTTCATGTTGGTAATAAAACACAAAACTTAGATAAAAAAATATATATACAAACAATAAAAAAACCAATAAAAATGTTAAAAAAAAAAAGCTCATAAAAATAAAAAATTTAAACAAAAATAAATTAAAAAAACAAAAATATTTAAAAATTATATCAAAGGAAATGACAAATTTTGAAAAAAAAAACACATAATTTAAAGAAAAAAAACAAAAATTGACCCAAATTTTTTTTAAAAAAAACATCAAAAACATTTTTTTTCTAACTTATTAAAAAAAACAATATAATAAATATATATATATATATATATATATATATATATATATATATATATATATATATATATATATATATATATATATATAATAATTAAAATTACAAAATTAAAATTTAGATTAAAAAAAAAAAAAATAATAATTTAAAAATAATACTAATAATAAGAAAAAAAAATTACAAATTTTAAAATTAACAAAAAAAACAAATTAAAAAAAAAACAATTAAAATTGAAAAAGAAAAAGAAAATAAAAAAATTAAAATAAAATAAAAACTATCATTAAAAAACAAAAAAAAAGAAAAAAACCACGTGCAAATATTAAAAAACAAATATACATAAATTTAGTGTTTTTTTTTTTTTTAAATGAAACAATTTATAGATTTTAAAAATGAAAAACTAAATAAACGAAAAAAATTTAAAAAACAATTACATTAAATTAAAATTTAAAAATTTTAATAAATAACTTTTAAATTTTAAATTAAAAAAAATAATTAATCTATAATATTAAAAAAAAAAAAATTAAAAAAATTGATTTTAAAATAAAAAAATTGAATTAAAAAAATAATTTTAAATTTTTTGAAATTAAAAAAAAATCAAATTAAAATAAAAATATTAAAAATTAAAAATTAAAAATAAAAATAAAATCATATATATATATATATATATATATATATAGATATATTAAAAATTAAATTAAAAAAAAAAAACAAAATGAATTTTATTTTAAATTAAAAAAATTAAATTAAAAAAAAATTAATTTTTTGAAAAAAAAAAAAATTTAATTTTTGGGAAAAAAAAATAAAAAAATAAAAAAGCAAACGGGTGGTGGTGGTGGGGGCGCAGCCCGCTCGCTGGGCGCCGGGGGCCGGCCGGGCGGCGCCACAGGGGCGGCCTAGCCGGCCTCACGGCCCTCCTCACCCGCCCCCCGCCCTGCTGGGAGGCCGGAGGCTTCTACTGGCCCCCCGTGGCGCCGCCCGCCGGCCCCTACACTCAGCGCGTGTCGTGCTCCTCACCTGGCTTCCGCTGGGGGGAAATTGTTGAGGCCAGCCGTGCCGCCCGTGGCGCTCGCTCCGTCGGCCATCACAGCCTGAGTCAAGGTCACCACCACCACCACCCGTTTGATTTTTTTATTTTTTTTAATTGATTTTATTTATTTATTTATTTTTTTAATTTCAAAAAATTAAATTATTATTATTATTATTATTATTTATTTTTAAATAAAATTCATTTTGTTTTTATTTTTTTTTAAATTTTATTAATTTTTTTGTTTTAAATTTATTATTATTATTATTATTGTTAATAATTTTTATTGAATTTTGCTTCTTCTTTTTTTTAATTGATTTTTTTTTTTTTTTTTAATATAATTTTATAAAATTTAATAAATGTTGTATTTTTTTAAAATTTATTTGGATTTAATATTTTTTTTAAAAATGTTTTACTTTTTTATTTTTATTTATTTATTTTTCTGAATAAGACTAAATCTATTAAGTAAGGAAATATAGTACAATCAAAGCCTGCATAGAAGCAAAGCAAGAGAGCAAGGGAGCCGGAAATGATAGACTATCAACCTCGGTCCCAAAGAACATCCACGGCATAAGCAAAAGATAACCAGAAGAACATAAAGTAAAGAACTAGACTAGGGAGTCGATCCAGAGTGGGTAGAATCTCCCAATCGACATTTTTTCTTTTTCTTTTTACTGACTGTGACCCAGCTATTGTGAGCTGGCTGGACGGGAATCACCTGCAAACTATTCTGCGCAGAAGGAGGAGACTCCTTATCCGAGTCAGAGGACGAAGACCCATGAGAGCGTTTCTGAGAGATCATCGGGGCAGAGGGATCCGCAAGACCAGCAGAGGGGGCATCCGGCGGAGCTCCTTCATTCAGCTCATCTGCTACTATTTCCTCCTCATCCGAGCTGGAGGAGTCTGAATCATCCATGGGGGGAGGAACATAGGGATTCCAACGCTTAACTTTGGGTTTGCGAATCAAATTTTTCTTTTTGTCGAGGATCTGGGTGCAAGCCTTTTGGAGGTGCCCCGTTTGATGACAATGGCGGCAACGGAAGGCTGTATTTTCGTAATCCAGAGTTTGAGTCCAGTGGAAATCCCCAATCTTGAGGTTGATCTGATCCGGCAGTCCTTTGTTGATGTCTATTTCCGCACAGATTCTGCCATAGGTGTAGAGTCCATTGTCCCTTCTCGAGGTATCTGTGGCGAGGAAGCGTCCTAGTGTGTCTCCAATGGCTATGAAGACTGAAATATGCCATAGATGCATTGGAAGGTTCGGGAGTCTGACCCAAATGGGAAGTTTGGTGATGACAGCTGTAGAAGGGTCGAAGTCTGGAAACCATGGGGAAAGGAAAAGCCCAGCCATGCCCCAGAACCAAGGGCCTCCTGTAATGGCTTTCTGGTAATCTTCATTTAAATCAAAAGCTACAATGAAGAAGCCTTTCGAGCATAAGTATATCTGGCATTTTTTAGTCCAGTTGTTATGGATCCATTGGTATAAATCTGCAGTGCGTGGCCATAGACCATTAAATCTGCATATGATTGCAGATTCTGCAAAATTCTGGTGGAGTTCTTCAATCCCAGGATCAGAGAATGCTATAGAAGGAATTTCCTCCAATTTGTCCACCAAAAATGGCTTGGGAGCCATAGTTGGTTGAGCTGCTTTCGAAGAGGACTGAGGGTGGGGGATCTTAGAATGGACAACATCTTTGTAGGAGAAGGAGGGGGCTGAAGATGACTGTCCAGCTACACCTCCTCTCAGATGAAGGGTTAAAACAATAGAATCATTTCTCTTAATGCTGTAGACAGAGAGAGGAAGGAGGTCCTCCAGTTGTTTACCTTGGAATAGGATTCGCTGATGGACAGTGGGTATCCCAATCCTTTGTTCTAGGTTTAACTTAAGGTTCTGCACCAAGTCCGACGAGCTAACCCATTGCACAATGGTGTTGCCTGAAATAGATGAGATCAAAATCTGAAATGGGGCAGAGTAATCTTTGGATCCCTTCTTATTAGTGCAGCTCTGAGAAGAGAAGGAGTTAGATCGCATGAAATCCAACTTGACCTGGCCCTGCCGCGGTTTGAAGGAGGAAGTAGGAAATTTTTTGCCACTCAGAATCCCCACTGCAGGTCCAACGAGCCGAACCAAGGGTCGCCGCTGCCTTAGGGTGCTAACGGAGGCAGAAACAGAGCATTTGGTAAATATTACAGAATCTGCTCTTTGAAGAGCTGCACAATGACTTCGGGGCAGAGAGAAGCCGTTATATTCAAGGGAAGCCACCGCCGACACCAAAGGGTAGACACAATGATTCTTCGCTGCATTCAAATCTGCTTCTTCCCTGGACTAAGTGGATCGAGTGCCCTCTGAATGAACAGTAACATATGTAGAAGAGGCGTTCAAATCAGGCAAAGGCAGCGCTTGGCAAGGGGCTACAACGAGAGCATATCCAGAAGACTTCTCAACGGTAATAGCGTCAAGGCGGAGAGCAGGTTCTGAAGTCCGAGCAGCTGCGTCGGCGAAGGCGGCAACAGAGCAGAGCGAAACCCTAACGCTGGCCATCGTTCCTCTCCACCTCCACTCTACATGTGTTTTAGAACGATTAATGATGCAAAGAGATAGAAATTTTATTAATTTTTTTTTTGTTAATTACATAAAATTTTTATATTTTTTTTATTTCAATTAAAATTGTGTATTTAAAATTAGATTTTTTTTTTTTAATTAAACTTAATTTTTTAAAATTATTTTTAATTTAATATATATATATATATATATATATATATATATATATATTTTCAATTTTCCATTTTTAATTGATTTTTAATGTTTTTAAAGTTTTTTAGTTTTTTTTTTCAAAAAAAAATATTTGTTTATTCATGTATTTATTAAAATTTAATATTTTTGTTTTTAAATTTAATTTGTTATTTTAATATTAACTTCTTCCTCTTCTTCTCTTTCTTTTTTTTTTAATAAACTTAATAAAATTTGATATATATACATATTTTAATTTAAGTTCATATATATATATATTTTATTTTTTATAATTTAAATTTCATTTATTTTTTTATAGTTTATTTGTTTTTTTAATATATATTGTTTAAATTTAATATTTTCATTGTATTTTATTTTTAATTAATTTTTCATTTTTTTCCTTTTAATTTGAATAATGCTTTTTTTTTTTTTTTAAATTAATATATTTTCTTAAATTTAATTTTTTGTTTTAATTTTTTTTTTTTTTAATTTAATAAGCATTTTCTTTTTCTTTTTTAAATTTAATTTCTATATTTTATTTTTTATAATTTCCCTTTTTCTTTTTTTAATTTAATTTAATATTTTTATTTTTTAATTTCTATATTTTTAAATTTTAATTTTAAATTTTTATTTTTTAAGGTTTTTTTTAATGTTTGAATTAAAATTTTTATTTTGTTTTTATTTTGTTTTTTATTTTATCTTCATATATTTTTAAATTTTAAGCTTTTAAATGTTTTCATTTTTTAAATTTTAGGTTTTTTTTAATGTTTGAATTCTAAAAATTAAAAAATGTTATTTCTATTTTTAAAAATGCCAAAAGTATGACACAATTTTTTTTTGTTATTCCAGCATCAACTTGTTTTGTTTTGAGGGTGGTTTTTCAATCCTTTTATTTTTTAAATTTATTTTTTTTCTTAAATTTTAGGTTTTTTTTAATGTTTGAATTTTAAAAATTAAGAAATGTTATTTCTATTTTTAAAAATGCCAAAAGTATGACACAATTTTTTTTTTTTGTTATTCCAGCATCAACTTGTTTTGTTTTGAGGGTGTTTTTTCAGTCTTTTTTTCAAGAAACAATTTTGTTTTTACCATAATTTTATAAAATGTTGAAATTTGACCTTAAAAAAAAACGAAGTGCGTTCTGGAATACACACTTTTTGTTTTTGGGGTGTTTTTTCATGTTTTTTGAGTATTTTTGGGCTAGAGTTCCCGTTTTGAGGTCAGGTTACCTATTTGATCGGTAACAGTGTTAATATTATTGGATGTTTTAGGAGAAACTACATTGAAGGCCTTATGAAACAAATTAGAAACTTTGTATCTTCCTAAGTCCTTGGTGAAAAATTGTTCCTATGGAAAAATTTGTATTTAACCGAGATTCGGTGATAGAGCATCTAAAAACATTTAATATTGTGGGAAGTCAACTATTATTTGTTGATATTAAGATTTCAGACGAAGATAAGTATATCAATTTGTTGTGTTCTTTACTAGGCTCGTGGGACATTTTGGTTGTTGTCATAGGTAGTAATGAAACTACTTTGAGTTTTTATGATATAGTCTCATCCTTTCCATCAAAGGAGATGAGACAAAAAAAATGTAAAGTTAGAACAAAGTTGCCTTGTCTGTAAGACGACCTCTTAGAATAAAAATAAAAATAAGTTCTCAAGTGGGAGATCTAATCTAGAAGAAATTATCTAAATCTCCAAGAAAATTCATAAAATAATTAAAACAAATGCACAGCAGAAACACCAGAAAACGTGAGACAAAGCTCACTCAAATCAATGAATTCAATTGCTCAATTACATCACACTTATATAGGAAATTGCACTCACCTAATCTTCCTGAAGAAGAGGAAACAAACCTAAATATGTGCAACCAATTTCTAAATACACACTCTCGTTCAACCACTCAAAACTAAATCTATTTCTGCATTATTCTCACATCCTCCCTTAATGGAGAAATGGATTTTCTACAATACCTAACTGACTTCTAAAAACTTCAAATTTGATTTTACCAAGAGGCTTAGTAAATATATCAGCCATATTATCCTTGGTATTACAAAATATTAATTCAATTTCATTTGATTCAATTTTCTCACGTACAAAGTGGTACTGTAACTCAATGTGTTTTGTTCTAGCATGGTAAACTGGATTATGTGCTAATTTGATAGCACTCTGATTATCACAATTGATACATGTTGAACCACTTTTCACTTCTTCAAGATCTGCAAGAATTCTCCGCAACCAAATAGCTTCACAGGTGGCATTGGTCAAAGCTTTGTACTCAGATTCTGTTGATGATAAAGAAATAGTTGGTTGTTTCTTACTACTCCAAGATACGACCCCTGATCCAATATGAAATGCATAGCTAGAGGTAGATCGTCTGTCATCTGGATTTCCTGCCCAATCTGAATAAGAAAAACCTGTCAGTGCAACATCAGATTCATCAGTATACATAATACCTAAATTCACTGTTCCCTTTAAGTATCGGAGAACTTTCTTTGCAGCATTCCAGTGATTTCCTGAAGTCTTAGCCATGAATTGACTAAGGATACTGACTGAGTATGCAATGTCTGGTCTAGTAGTGGTGAGATAGTTCAAACTTCCCACCAACTGACGATACAATGTACCATCTGCCTCTTTAGTTCCATCTTCTTTGTACAACTTTGCATTCTGTTCTAAGGGAGTTGACATAGCTTTACAATCACTCATATTGAACTTTTTAAGAATTTCCTTTGTATATTTGCTTTGAGTGATCAATGTTTTACCAGGCTCTCTCCATACCTCAATTCCTAAACAGTAATGCAATTCACCCAAATCTTTCATTTCAAATTCTTGTGACAACTGAACTTTAATTTCTTCAATTAACTTGTGAGCACTGCCTGTGATAATGAGATCATCCACATACAAAGATATTAAAGCAACATTTCCTTTTTCATCTTTCTTAACATACAAGTTAGGATCATTTTTTCTTTTCACAAATCCATTCTGAAGAAAGAAGGTATCAATCTTTACATACCATGACCTCGGTGCCTGTTTCAAACCATATAATGCCTTTCTTAACCTGCAGACTAGATGCTCCTGTCCCTGTTTGACAAACCCTTCAGGTTGAACCAAATCAACTTCTTCCTTTAAATCACCATTTAGAAAAGCAGATTTGACATCCAATTGATGTATATTCCAATTATGTTTTGTGGCTAAGGCAATCAGTAATCTAATTGTATTCAACTTAGCTACTGGTGCAAAAGTGTCTTCATAATCAATTCCCTCCTGTTGAGCATATCCTTTTGCAACTAATCTTGCCTTAAATTTATCAATTGTACCATCTGCTTTAAATTTCGATTTGTACAACCATTTGCTTCCAATTGGAACTTTATTTTCAGGAAGTTCCACTAATTCCAATGTTTGATTTTTTATAAGAGAAGCATACTCATCATTCATAGCATTAATCCATTGTTCATGTTGTTTAGCTTGCTCATAATCAATTGGTTCTTCAACATTCATTATATTAGACATTAAGGCATAATCTCTATACCTTGCAGGAAGCTGAGTTTGTCGGGTTGACCTTCTTGGTGCTTCAATGCCTATGGGTGTTCCATCCATGATTCTTCGGCTTTGAGGTGAATCACCCTCTCGTGATGACTCACTGCTGCTGGATGTGCTCATACTGTTCTCATCATGATCCTGTACCTGTACCTGTACCTATTCCTACTCCTGCTTAATCAAAGTATCAAGTTTGACATGAGCATCATTAGATATATGCCATGCATCATTCTTTGTATTACTTTTATCAGCCTGCTCATGAAACAGCACATCACGACTTGCAAATAGTTTATGGGAACTTGGATCAAACAATTTATAGGCTTTCTGATCCGCACAATACCCAATAAAAACACACTTGATTGACTTGGCATCAAGCTTTCTTCTATTAGCCTTAGGAATATGTGCAAAGGAAGTACATCCAAAGACTCTCAAATGACTCACATCAAGTTTATAACCATGAAGAACCTCAAAAGGAGTTTGAAAAACTAATTGCTTAGTGGGACATCGATTCTTTAAATAAACAGCAATATTAATGGCTTCTGCCAAGAAACCATTAGAAATGTTCTTACCTTGAAGCATACTACGAGCAGATTCCACCAAGGTTCTATTCCATCGCTCAGCAACACCATTTTGCTGAGGGGTATGTGGTACTGTGAACTGTTGTTGAATCCCATTAGATTTACAATAGCTGTTAAATGCATTTGACTTATATTCACCCCCTTGATCAGATCTAAGTATTTTAATGTACTTGCCTATTTGTTTTTCAACCATAGTTAGAAACTCTTTAAAATACTCAAATATATCACTCTTCCTTCGAATGAAATAGACCCAGGTATACCTAGATCTATCATCAATAAAAATAACAAAGTATGAAGCACCACCAAGAGACCTAGTTTGCATAGGTCCACATACATCAGTGTGAATTAATTCAAGTATATCATACTGTCGTTTCTCAGTATGAAGAGGAAACTCTTCTCTATGCTGCTTACCAAGTGCACAAGCTTCACATGGTAAATGTTCACACTTCATAACAGGAAGACCTTCAACCATTGATTTCCTTTGCAACAACGATAAATCATTGTAATTTAGGTGCCCATACCTGTGATGCCATAATTCTGCTGTCGATGTCTCTTTGGATGTCAATGCAACATGACGCTTCACTATCACATCCAATCTATATAATCCTCCAACCCTGGTACCTGTAGAAACAACCCTGTAGTGGTCCTGAACATCTTTCACAATACACCCCAATTTACCAAATTCAACTTTTAAATGATTATCAGTGATAGTGGAAACAGATATCAAATTCTTTTTGAGAGCAGGTACATACATCACATTATGAATCTGTCGCATTTGTCCATTAGGTAAGCACACATTTATTATGCCATAGCCTTGAACTTTAAGTGACCTGTCATCTCCTAGGTAAATGTGTGTACCATCAGATTTCTCATAATATTTATCATACCATTCTTTATTACAAGTCATATGTGCCGATGCACCAGAATCTATGAACCAAGCATTCTCATCATCAGTTTCAGCAGACAATGCAGCATCAGGAAGAAACAACTTAAGATTTTTAAATCCATCAGTCACTGAGGTGTCTCTGTTTATGTAATTTCCATTATGCCTTCTATGTCTTTGATTTGATTCATTATTCTTTCTCCTATAGCAATCTTTAGCCAGATGTCCAGGTTTTCCACAATAATCGCATTCAATGTTCCTCTTAACATAAGAATCAGGAGGTTTCATACCTTTCTGTTTTGCTTGAAAACGACCTCTGTTCCTGTCCCATGGTCTCCCTCGGAATGGTCTTTTGCCTCTTGCAGTCAAAGCCAAATCAGAACCATTTGACTCGAGTTCAAAATTTTTCATTCGCTCTTCTTCTTGAAGAAGAATTCCAACCAATTCTTCAAATGTAGGAGGTGTCGGTCTAGCTGAGAGCGCTGAAATAAAGACTTTATAGTCTGGGACCAACCCCTTCAAAGCAACAGTTACCAAGTCTGTACTAGACACCTTTTCATCAATATCACCAAGCTTATCACTCAAGTCTTTAATTCGGGAAACAAAGTTGCTAATGCTTTCATTGGCTTCCATTTTGATAGATAGCAGCTTTGTTTTTAAAAATAAAATACGGTTTGCATTAGTAGTTTCATACAAACCTTTGAGAGTGTCCCATGTCGCCTTTGAAGTTTCACAGTGCCGAATGTGAGGAATAATATTGTCCTTCACTGACATGCGTAGCAGCACCTTTGCTTTCATTTCACGCTTATCCCAATCTTGAGTGGCAGCAGGAGGTGTAGGCTTGGGCTCGTCACCTTTGACAATCGTCCAGAGATTGTATGCCTCCAGAACTGTTATGAGCTTAAATTTCCAATTTACATAATTTTCACCATCAAGTTTAGTGGATTCATTTAAGTATGAATCGGCAAGAGGATTAGCCATTGTTGTGAGCAGAAATGACGAAATTCAAAGATCTAAATATTCAAAGATCTAAGTTGCAGTTTCTATTGAATGCAATGATGCACACTTGATTCCTCAAAGTGTCAATGACGTACTAAAAAAAAATATTGCGCCCTTTGTTTGGTTTGATTTTTTTTAATAAAAAAAACTTCAAACAAAACTTGCTCTTTTAAAAAAAAAATGACAAGAACAAATATAAATTTGTTCAACTCCCAAGCAAACCACATCAATACACCGCACCAAAAAAACCATTTCAAAAAACTGCACCAAATGGCAACCTCAACACATGTCACGTGCTTGGCACGAACAGCAATCTAACCAGCAACCCACGCACTGGCAGAGATGGCGAGGGGGCCAACGGATTTGGATCCAAGGCAGCGGACGTGATCCACGCTAGCCGCACCAAAAAACCGTTTAAAAAAAAAACGCACAACCTTTTGAATTTAAATCTGAACTTCACACAATCAAACTGATCAAACTGTCACACGATCAAACTAAATTTCACTCTGCGCACCTTATTCTGACTGCGGCTCAGCGGTCAAAGAGATCATATTGCCGCGCGATTATATGCCTCTACCACATCGCGTTGCCAAAATTGTGATGACTCTTCGGATGGAGGAGACGCTGCAAGAGTCAGCGGTGGTACTTCAGGGATCGGAAGCAAGCCGCAGCACAAATCCCCGAGAGCCTTCAAGGCAAAGGCAGTCGAATCTCATGAAACGGAAGGACCCGACGGCTGGAGATCTTTCGTCTGCCATTGGTGTGGAAACCTGCAACTTCTGATGGGTTTAGAAAGCGGAACCTTACTCCAATACCCAACACTTGCAGACACCTGTTCGCTCCGATACCAAATTAAAACAAATGCACAGCAGAAACACCAGAAAACGTGAGACAAAGCTCACTCAAATCAATGAATTCAATTGCTCAATTACATCACACTTATATAGGAAATTGCACTCACCTAATCTTCCTGAAGAAGAGGAAACAAACCTAAATATGTGCAACCAATTTCTAAATACACACTCTCGTTCAACCACTCAAAACTAAATCTATTTCTGCATTATTCTCACAAAAATTATGTTGAGCATACAGAAAAAGGGTATTACAAGAAATAGTGTAAATCCAAAATTGCTGAGAAAGGAAAGGGATTTGATAATGCTATTTTTATAAAAGCAAAAGACTCCTGAGATGAAGGATGGGATATGTATTTGAATTCTTCCAATACAAATGTAGATCATGAGGCATGGTTGGCCGACTCATGTGTATCCTTTCTTATGACTTGTTAGAGGGAGTAGTTCTGAAAGTATGAAAGATATGATGGTGGTGATTTTTTATTTTAGGAGATTCATAAGTGACTCCCCACCAACCAATTTCAGAGGGATTTGAAATTTTTCCAATTCTAATCAATTCCTCCATGATAATTTCTTCATTATTATTTATAATATTCATTTATATATAAGAAAAATTTCTTAACAAAATGGTCCATTACTTTTATTAATTTTAAAAAATTAGATTTGTGCCACTTTGCTCTCTACTTACCAATGTCCTAAGAATTTGAGATTATTCCAATTCTAATAATTTCATCTATGATACTAATAACATTTCGGAGAATGAAGCTAATAAAGCCTCATTGCCTCTATGGATACGAATCACCGTGGCTATCACGCGGAATGTGGCGTGCTTCCTTGCAAGTCACAATAAACGAGGTTAAAAATATCGGCCGAAATGTTGAATTCGATCTCGGTTTAGGGTTTACATCAAAGTCGTTGGTTCAATGTCCGAGTCTCATAGAATCAGATTAAGGGTTTCATTTTTCATGACGATGTCGTTTTTGAAATTATTATTATTATGGTTGATTTTTGGTATCACTTTGGATATATGTGTTTATTGGTGTAAAAAAAAGTGTTTAACTGCCTAACTGCTTTATTCCACGATATTTTGTTATTTTAAAGAAATGTGTAAAATATATTTAAAGCCTTCTCTTATTTTTTATAATGTTATCCTTACTATGGAGAATTTTGTTTATATTATTTAAGATGAGCACTTTTTAAAATATTTACTCTAAATGATGTTTTCATGATAAAATATTAGTAATTATTATTAAAAAAATTAGATATATTTTTATTATTAACAATTTATTTTTTAATTAAATATAAGAAAGAATTTACACAATAATAAATTTATTACAATATTTGAATGGATTCATTTTAAATGGAAATTTTGTACAATATCAAAATATTAAAATGAGTTTATTTTGATATTCCATTTTAAATGGAAATTTATAGTTAGATGATTAAATATTTTGAAATTTAAATTTAAATTTTTGAGATATAAATTTACTTATTATTTTATTTCATTTAATTATAACAAATAATATAATATTTTAAAGAATTCTATATTTCTCAAAATAATATGTTTTAAGATAAATTTATATTGATTTGATTATATATAAAATTATTATTATTTTGTTTATTATATATATATATATATATATATATATATATATATATTAATATTATTAAAATATATAATTTATTTTCCCAAGAAAAAACCATAATTTTCATTTATGTTGAAAGTTACATGATGTATATTCTTTGAGTATATTTTGTAATTGTGATCGCAATCACTCCAAAAATAATAATTCCATTAAAAATCTCCCAAGGTGTTACAGAAATAGTGTCCATCGGAGGAGCTATATATATATAGTCAAAGTAAATACAGAAAATATACTCCAAGGTAAGGTCGCAAAAAATATCATTCAATCATGTTCAGATAGCCTAGTGTCTTGCTGCATGCTAGTCCATGAAAGGTCTATGATAGTAGTTGTAGTGTTGATGTTCCGCTTGTTCTTGTATGTGCCAGAGCCCTCGATGTTGGACTACGACCTACTTGGATAATGCGTCGAAAATATGATTGTGTTCCCTGTAAATGTTTGACAAGAAATAGATCCAAAATGTGACTTGAGAAGTCATAAATCCCCCAATATACTCCGCAGTGTGTGTACGTGATATTCAGAAGTCTGATTGAACCAATTTATAATAATTTTAGAGTCCCCATATATTTGAATTTGATGACATCCATGCTCTAATGAAAATTGGAGAAGGTGACGAAGAGTAATGAGTTCAAAAAAATTATTAGTCCCAGGACCTAGACCCATTTTGATTTGAAAAAGTGGTGATGATTGAGGTGTAGGATAACAACTCCCCCACATCCATGAACCTACGACGACCGTCAAAATAAGCCCATGGAAGATTATAATTGATGACTTTGGGAACTATGGACCGCGGGGGGTGTGGGGGATCCTCATCCGGAAGGATGTGGTACATGGCTATGATATGAGCAGGAGTAATCTTCCAATGAGGGATATTGTCATGAAATATAGAGCCATTTCATAGTAGCCAAGTCCCCTAAGAGATAAGTAGGGGGGGATTACAAGCCTTATGAGGTGAGGCAGAGGTCCACCAATTCTACCATGCATCCAAGAGAGACAGACCTAACCAACATGCATTGATCTGTAGGGATGGAAGGATCGTGGACCATAAGGCCTTAGATGAGTTACATTGTCGGAACAAATGATCACAAAATTCTGATTCGACAAGGCACAAAGAACACCATGGTGGACCATGAAAAAAACACTTGTACAGGTTGTTTTTCGTGGGTGCGATATTATGGAGTATGCACCACATGAGAAATATTATACGAGGCGGAGCTTTAAGCTTCCAAAGAGAGCTCCACCACCAATTGATCTGCTACGGACAATGTTCTAAGAAAATGTAGAAGTAGACTTCCTTTGGAGTATAATGACCGTGTTTTGTGTAGAAATTATACAAACATATGTATATCAATGGATTCAATCTGATCAAGTAATGTACTAAATCTAGATACTAAATCCTTCTACAAATCAATTGCGGAAATTAAACATAATTTCCAATCACAACAAGTGAAGAAAGAAACAAATCAAACCACAACACATATAATTTCCCGGGGAAAGCTTGCTGCTCAAAACCCCTCTATAATATATTGTATATTCCACAAGGAATCATGAAACAATTACAATGCACTCTTCTCAGAAGAGTCTCCTACAATCTGCCTATCGTCTCACACTAATCCAGACAAAAATGGGCCAACACTTAGCCAATTCTCAACCTGTCTTCACCCTGGATTGCTCACACTCTTCCTGATGAATGAAATCCCTATTCTTTATGAATTTCAACCTTCCTCAACTGCGCTGAGTATCATGGGCATCCTATGGTGTTTTAACTGCATCTGGGCAGTCTGCTAATAACTGATAGTTAACTTCTCTTTAACCTTTGTCTCAACTGGGTCTCCACTGTAACAGACATGCATGCAGCTATTAATAGTAAATCATCAGTTGCATGGAATATCACTAATTGTGACTTAAATACGATTTAATTCACTTGATCTCTCACTACTACAACAAACCATTACAACTAGTTCAACTGACTTTAACTCACCTAAATGAATTAACTGATTACTCATGCATTAAAATCATACACTTAACTTCTACTTGAATTCTAAAACACATAGAATCACTCTGCATGCCTCACCAACTACCCTCGACTCAAAATTCATGAGCTAACTGAGTTTATCACACTTAATTAACTATTACAAGTGATTATGAGATAAGATTATATTTTATTGTCCAATTTAATTAAGGGATAATTAAATTTGACACATATCCAATTTATGAAATAAATTGAATTTCACACTAATGTATCACTAGGACCCATCATTACATGACTTGTGCTCCCACACTAGTGTAGGTGTTGTCATGTTGCTTCTGGATGTCAATTTCACTGTTTGTTGTTGCATCAACACTCCCTTTCAACAAGAAAGGAATGTCCTTGCATGCGCATATGCACCTCTTGCATGTGACATGCAACTCTTGCATGTAACACTTCTCTAGTGTTTCTCGCACATGCAACTCTTTCATGCAACACTTCTCTAGTGTTTCTCGCACATTCAAATTTTGCATGCAACACTTCCAAAAATTAATAGCCTCCAAACAACTGAATCAATATAATGCATATGTCATTAGAGTCTTATGACTACTGGTACCTAATGCACATGTCTACTCTAGACTCTCTGCATTGTTGAAATCTACATCCATCCACTTTTCATTGCTGCCAACTCTGATCTGTGCTCTAGTATCCGACACATGTCACTTTGATTTCTATCCTCCTGAAATTTGACTGCATCAATCTAACTGATCCTGCTACTATTGTACTGTGGGCTACTCGTAGCCAAGTTCGATCCATGAGACGCACCATCTCTAGGACCCTACCCAAATTTATTCTTGGGAGTAATTTTGCACATCGCCCCACCTCACACCTGGAGGTATAGATGCATGTACGCCCTCTGCCCATCTGGCTCGAACTTTCTTTGCTTGATTGGTTTATACCACTCCATGATCCTCCGCATGTGGCTGCTCCACATGTTGAGGTTCATTCTTTGGAACCAAGAGTTTCTCATTTGCATGCAAATCAAGCTCCCTCTCAAGGGACAATTTCATGGCTTTCTCACACTTCCCCATGGTACACCCCTTGCATGTGTCTATCTGCGCAAGAGTGCCCTTTGGAAGCTTCGTAGAATTCTGTTGCATGACCTTCAAATCTCCATGGTGTAACTCACCCTCATCCCGGCTCACCACTTTGTCTGCTTTACCCATCAATGTCGTGCAGTGCTCTACATCAAGTTTATAGATATTCTTCACACGAATCCAAATCTTCTTGGCTTGTCCTGTTTCTTTGTGTCGAAGGAAAAATTTTCCTTCACTGAAAAAACATCATAGCCTCTATACTCAAACATTGTAACTGGAAATAAATTTTTCTTCAAGCCTGGTACATACATTACATCTTTTAATAAAAATGATTTACCTAAATGTCTCTGGAAAGTAACTGTACCAATCCTGGTAGTGTTATACCTTCCGTCGTCACCCATTTCGATATGCATCTGGAGGTCCTTCTCCTCCAAGCTACTGAAAAGTTCTTTGTTTCCCATCATGTGAAAAGATGCACCACTATCCAAGTACCACCATGATCCCATCACGCTTGAAACCATGCATGCGATCAACGAGAATTCAAACTCAAATTACAAGGCCAAAACCTCACTAGCTGCAGATCCTGAAGCCTTCTTGTTCTTCTTCTTTTGTGGACAATTAGTGGCATCATGTCCATGCTCGTGACAGTGAAAACACTTCACTTTGGAAATGTCTCTCTCGTTGCCTTTTTATTCAGTCTTAGATTTGGAATAGGATTTATTTCTCTTCCCCTTCTTCGCCTTACCAGCCAAAGCACAATTTTCTTCATTCTTCCTTAGATGAAGATCCATCCCTGATATTCTGCCTGAATTCTTCTTCCACCAAATCCGACCAAAGTCATTCCCAATCTAGCAGCTTCTCCCTCCCATTGATAGAGTCCTGATAACTATGCCAACTCTTGGGAAGTCCTAGAAGAGATAGGCTCACCAAGTCATCATCTGCAACAGTAATTCTGACACTCCCAAGCTCATCCAGACATTGGACAAACTTTGTTAAATATATCGGAATATTGTCGCCTTTCTACATTTTTATTTTCCTGAGCTTGTCCTTTAGTGCTAATTTTTTATGATCACTGCTGCTCTGAAATAGATCTGTCAAAGCATTCCACATTGCATATGGATTCGCTTTGCCATGAAAACTTGAGACAATGTGGTCTCGTACTCCCTCCAGTAATATCCTCCTCGCCCTTGCAACCTTCTTTTGCCAAGCATCAAGATTTGCAGCATCTGCTACAACGGGTTTGGGAACATCATTATCAATGAATTTTTTCAACCCATTGTCCTCCAGTACTGCCTCCATCATGTCTTTCCATGCAATATAATTGGAACCACCCTTGAGTGCATACTCCAATCTCAAGCCATTGAAAGCCATTTCGATACTAATTTTCCTATCGCACCAAGAATACTTTTGCGAATTCGAATTCTATTCAGTCAAAAACTAAGCTTCACCTCTACTATAGAGGTTTCTTGTGCTTTGATACCATGTAGAAATTATACAAAAATATGTATATCAATGGATTCAATTCGATCAAGAAATGTGCTAAATCTAGATACTGAATCCTTCTACAATCAATTGCAGAAATTAAACATAATCGACAATCACAACAAGTGCAGAAAGAAACAAATCAAACCACAACACATATAATTTCCTAGGGAAAGATTACTACTTAAAACCACTCTATCATATATTGTATATTCCACAAGGAATCATGAAACAATTACAATGCACTCTTCTCATAATAGTCTCCTGCAATATGCCTATCGTCTCACACTGATCCAGAAAAAATCGAGCCAACACTTAGCCAATTCTCAACATGTCTTCAACCTACCTTTCTCACGCAATTCCTGATGAATGCAATCCCTCTTCTTTAGGAATTTCAGCCTTCCTCAACTGCGTTGAGTATCATGGGCATCCTATGGTGTTTTTACTGCATCTGAGAAGTCTACTAATAAAAGATATTTAACTTCCCTTTCACCCTTTGCCTCAATTGGGTCTGCACTGGAATCGACATTCATGCAACTATTAATAGTAAATCATCAGTTGCATGTCAGATATAGGTTGTTACAACAGGGTAGTTCGCTAGCCCTTCTATTTTAGGTCCGAAAGTTGAGGATGGACAGTGGAGGTTTAGCTCGGATTTGGGAGGAATAAAGACAATTAGGTCATTAGTTACGGAAGGTTTGAGAGTGGGGAAAGCTAGCCTTATGAGGAAGGAGCCCCTAGCCTCACGAGGAGATGGAAGCAGGGATCTCCATGAGTTAATAGAGTTTGACAGTTCAGTAATTGAATTCGAGAGGGGAGCAGGCTTAGCCAATGGAAGGCTAGGGTAGGGATATTAGGATAAGCTGCCGCCTAGGTATAGCCGTGATGAGATGTAGAGTAACACTAGGGTTTGGTATGTGACCTTCACCTCTGTTTTTTCTATTTCTGCCTTGTAACTGCTGCTTGTTTCCTTTGGAGTGGGATGGAATGGGATTGGATGGATACTCTATAGCTCTTTGAGGTTGATTGTGAATTAAATATGATTTAATTTTCTTGATCTCTCACTAGTGCAACAAACAGTTACAACTAGTTCAACTGACTTTAACTCACCTAAATGAGGTAACTAATTACTCATGCACTTAATTTCATCTTGAACTATAAAACACATAGAATCACTTTGCATGCCTCACCAACTACCCTCAACTCGAAATTCAAGAGCTAACTGAGTTTATCACACTCAGTTAACTATTACAAGTGATTATGAGATAATATTACATTTTATTATCCAATTTAATTAAGTGATAATTAAATTTGACACATATCCAATTTATTAAATAAATTTAATTTCACACTAAGGTATCCTTGGGAACCATCATTACACGACTTATGGTCCCACACTAGTGTAGGTGCTGTTAGATTCCTGTATTTTTACAGTATCAAAAGATGATTGCTTATTCCTTATATTTTTCATAATGAAAATAATATTCCACGACTATCATTTATTTTCAGAAAGGGAAGGAGATCCTAGGTGAAAAAGGGGTCAAATAAGTCCATCTACCATTTGATTTCAGTTAAAAGAGGAATTTTTTTTCTAATGAAGTATAATGGAAAACCAAATCTCACTGCCTTCATTATTTTTACATTTAAAATCTCCATTACCTTTCATTTTTCCTTTTCTGACATTCTCATGCTTTGAAACCCCATTTCCATATATATAATCCCTTCCCCTTTTACTCATTTCCCTTTCCCATTAAAAACATGTAAAAAACCCATTTTTTACAATGTTTTTAATTAAAATGACATGGGACCTCCACATTTAAAAAATCTTTGCCTCGATATTATTCTAAAACCCCCTCCTAAAGTATTTACATCCCTCCCCCACTATATTTATCCTAGGTCCCACTTTAATAAACCTTGTTTATTAAAAAACCCCGACCCTATTGTATTAAAACCACGACTCTTCTTTATATTAAAGCCTTTTCTTTAAAACGTTTGCCTCCGCGTTAATATGTACTCGGGCCCCACTATTACATTGCTTCCCATTAAACTCATTAATCCTCATGTTAATTCTTTAACCCTCCATCTTCGTTCAAACCTCGAACCCATCGTTCAAACTGACCTGTACTCTATCCGATGCCCGACCACCATCTGATGTCCACTATCTAATTCGACGGTCCCCAATCATTGTTGCAACCCAAAATGCCCGTTGTTTAGAACCTTCGAAGGGTTGCGAAATGGGAAGTTTTTCAACCCTCCCATCTGCCACTCGTCGTCCCCACACTTTATCGCATCCCTCCATCATAAAATGCAAAACCATTTATCCCCGTGCGATAAAACCACAAACCGCCTCTATCGCGCACAACGAAAACCATCCTCGGTTTCCAATTCAAATCACTTGCCCACCGTGCCTATATGATAAACCCATTTACCCTGCACTATGCCGATAAACCACCATTTCTTGCCTCCCTGTGAAGCTCTGTTTTGATAACAATTTTTTTTATTTTGCAGGTGATCCGCATATCAGAAGAATGGGACAAATAAATCTCGATGCTAGTTCCAAAGAATCGTTTAATCCAGGCTCTCTAGATTTCGATTTAGAATCCCTATTCTACAGAGGATTATGAGCATAAAGAAATACAATAATAATTATCAAGGATTATACATTTGCTCCAGCAACAACAAACTTTATTCAAAATAGAAGTTTTATTGTGATAGTGAAAGGTAAAAGAGGTAAACAGAGAAGTCAAGGTTAAAGATGAAAACAAAGGAAATACATAGTTAAAGGCAATAAAGAAGAAGATAGATAAAGACAGGTTAAAATTAAAAGGACAAGTTAGAAAACAAGTCAACGAGAAAGGCAAAGCCAGATATCAAAGACCACTCAGCATTTGCCTCTTCTCAACCATGCTGGCCACATTTAGTTTAATTTTGATTCAACGAAAGCTACCACAGTTAATAATACAGTTGGAGATATTTTAACATCAGTTTAGAAGTTATTATAAAAGATAATTTTCCACACAATTGGTCAAAGGTATTTTAAAATTAGCCCAGCAATTAATTTGAAAGTTATTGTTACAGTAGGTTTGCCAAAGATATTTTTGTATTGTACCTTGCATGGTCTCAATTGTCAAAACTTAATTTACTCTGTAGTAAATGAAGTATGTCACCCTAGATTAGTGCAACCTCCTCAGTTGCAGTTAAATATTGCATGTATTTTCATTATCAGTGTTGCTGGTTGGCTGGTTGGACTTTGTTTAGACTCGGAGCTGCAAAGATCATTGTATTGGATCACTGTAACTGTTTTTGAGCTGGACGTCAGTAACACAAGCACTTTCACAGGATCCTTGACCTATGTTAATGGTGGTATTATCCCTTTTATATTAATGTTTTCCCTTTGCTTTTCCATTCTGTACATCAATTTATCTGATAGAAAAACATAAATTTTAGATTGAGATATGCTGCTTGAGCACCTTAACTCTGTCTATTATTGATATCTTGATGTTTTCCTCTGGAAGTATAACTGAAGAATTCTTAAATTCTCTTTAGTATTACTAGATTGTTTGTTTTAAGGTTTTCTTTGTGAATTATAGCTAAATAATTCCTAAATTCTCTTTAGCTTTACCAAACTGCTGTCTTGAGGCTTTCTCTGAAGTTTAGTTAAAGAATTCTTAATTTCTCTTTAATTTCATTGAATTGTTACCTTGAATGTTTTTCTCTAAACATATGAAATGCATAATTCAGAGACTGTCTGCTCTGCATTCATGTTTTAAGTATAGTTAAAGGATTCTTAATTTCCCTTTAGTTTTATTGAACTCACAACTTTCTGTCATCTCAAATTTATCTTGCCACAAAGACCCATTTGATATAATTCACTTGCCCTGTGAAAACCCTTGAAAAGTTGATGTACAACTCAACCCTTTTATGAATCCATAGCCCAATGGATTAAGCTTCCCACATTCTATTTATCCAACCAAACAAAAAAAACAATCAAACAAATAACCCAAATATTTATAACTAGCCGAAAATTAGAAAGCATAATCATAAAGTTAAATCAGTTAATCATAAATACAAAGAGAGCCCAGGAAGTCTAGGTCTTCGACTCCAGAGTGGTTTGATGTGGTTCTCTGCTATTTTTTCTTGCCAATATTACAAATTACATGGAGCTAACATAATGGCGACCATACTGGGAGACTTATTGAGAAAAACTAATATTATCAAAACTCAAATAGAAACCCAGTCAAAATACTGTGTGAATTAATTATTTTTCTTCACGGATTGGTTTATTTTTTAGCTATTATAAAAATTTTAACCTCTCTGAGCCTTGGGTCTAAGTTCTGTATTCTCGAAGAATCTATACCAGATCCCATCTTGACCCAAACCCTCCTGCAATAGTTGACAATCTAGAGAAAATCCTAAGGAAAACTCCTAGATATGAGAGTTCAAATATTAGCAAGCCTGTTCACAAGTCAAGTTCCTTACCTGAAAACCTTAAAAACTTGCATGATATCCAAATTAACTCACACTTTGAACAAATCTTGTTCAGGACTAAATACCATAACTAGATAACCTAGATAGTTTTGGACCCATCCATCTTACAACAGAGTCCTAGTGTAGAAGTCTCACCCCCCACTCACACACCCACTGTTCATCTTCCTCCATTCAACCCCCCACTTGTTAAACCCCCCTTGGGTTACCCAACCACCAGCCATGGCAGCCTGATATGCCCTATTAGTCCTACCATTTCCTTTAGTGCCTCTACCACAGGACTATCAGTCCAAAATTCCTCTATTTGATGAAAGTAGTTCTACAACTGCTCAACAACATGTGGATATAATGAATGACTATTTTGATCGACAAGAGATAGATGATGAAACCATTAAGTTAAGAATGTTTTCTCAAAGCTTATGAGGAGAAGCGAGAAAGTGTTTTAAAGGCCTGACCCCTAGTAGTATACATGACCTCCCTGCTTTTCACCAACTATTCCTAAATAAATGGGAAGTTAAGAAAATTTCTCTCCAGGTTTTGTCAGAATATGAAAACATCAAGAGAAATGTTGGAGAGAGTGTCCAAGATTATTGCACTAGGTTAAATAGTGTATATAACGCCCTCCATCCTCACATGAAACCTCCACAAGGTCTAGCCCTAATGAAATTTCCAAATGGTTTTGACCCAGAGATGGCTTATCAACTGAGAGAGAGAGACCCTCCTACTTTAGAAGACATGTAGAGGGGTGCAGTAAGTGTGGAAGAAAATATGATTGCCAAAAGGGCCATAATGAAAAATTAAAAGAGAGTCACATATAGGGAAGAGGCCATAGCCTCCATATTTGATACTAATATTGATAAACTCATTAGAACCATGGAAATGATGATGGATAGAATTAACATAAATGAGAGAGCTTTTCCAAGAGAAAACCAAGAAGCTCCTCATAATAGAAACCAGAACCAAAACCAGAAATTTAGGAGAAACCCCCCTCAAATAAGACAAAGGGAACAAAGAGGAACTTATCAGCAAATCAGGCCTCCTTTCCAAGAAAAATATGCTGATGAGGATGAGGGGATGGTTAAAGAGCCAAAAGAAAGTAAAATTAATCTAATGGGAGTTAATGATGATGATATTGTTTTCCTCACTGAGGAAGAGCAAGGCATATTTTCCCCAACTCAAATTGAATAGGAATGCAAAGAATCAAAGGATTATAAACAAGGATTCGAAAATGCTATCATGGAGGTGCATGGACAATATGACCTCAGAAGCAAGAAAGCCCAGGACATTCCCAAGAGAAAGAATTTTGAAAATTCTGCTAGAAAGGCCCCTGAAACTGATCCTAAAAAGACAACAGAAAGTTCAAATAAAATGGTTAAATGTTCTGGAAAAAACAAAAAATAAAACAATCTAGAAAACAACACTAGTAAATCAACTATTAGCCCTAACAAAACTGATTCAGCTGATATCCCTAATGCAAATCAACAATTTGAAGTTGCTGCAAAAATAATGTCCGATAAAACTGATTCGAATCTGCCAAAAACATAGACACCATTTAGTATTGAGAATGAAATATAAATATTTCCATACCTCTCACTGAATTGGTAGGCCAAGATGTATATAAATCCCAAGTTTTGAAAGCACTAAACATAGGAGAAAATACTGACACTGTGAATTTGAATGATGACAAACCTGAACTTTTGTTTGGACCTAAAGTAGAAGGTAAATTCCAAGAGGGAGGTGTGCCCCCATTTTATGTTAGTTTGAACATTCATGATAAAATCCTCCATGATGCCATGTTAGCTTCAGGAGCATCTCATAACCTCATGCCAAAGGTAATTATGGAGAAACTTGGCCTTGAGATAACTAGACCATACAAAGACCTGTACTCTTTTGACTCCAATAGAGTTAAATGTCTAGGCGTGATTAAAGATCTCTGTGTTACTTTAGCACAAATACTAGCCAAAAGTCTAGTGATGGATATTGTGGTGGCTGACATTCCCCCTAAATATGGCATGCTTCTATCACGCTGATGGGGAGCCAAGCTTCAAGGCACCCTCCAAATGGATATGATCTATGCTACCATACCAGTCTTTAGTCAACCATGAAGATTGTATAGGGAAAATCATATGAAATACATGGTGAGAAGCCAAGAAAAACCTAATAACTCCCCTCTCTACTCTTTCCACTCAAACCTTGATTCATTTATCCTTTACAATGATGTAAACATTAATGAACAAGTAGCATTAAATGAAAAAACAACTGAAAAAGAAGAAGAAAAGTAAGAAAAGTCAGACCAAATAAAAAATGAACAATACAAACCTGAACATGAACCTCTTTGGAGCATGAGTTTTGATGGTTCTTGTGGCAAAACTAGATCAGGAGCAGGTGTTTTTGTACACAACACTAAGAGAAACCACACAGAGGGTCACTCTATAAAATTGAACTTTTAGTGTACAAATAATATCGCTGAATATGAGGCACTCCTTCTGGGTTTACAATTACTGAAGAAATTAGAGGCTAAAAGGATCTCTGTCCATGGGGATTTTGAGCTAGTCATTAGGAAAATTAAGGGAGAATATTCAGCTAAGCATCCTAGATTAAGAGCATATAGAAATGTTTCCCTTGACCTCCTAAAAACATTCAAAGAATACGACCTTGCCTCTATCCCAAGAAATCAAAATATCCTTGCCAATGGACTAGCATTTGTAGCCATCACTTGTCAACTGCCTCATTCTAACAAAAAATACATAGTAAAAGTTAAATACAGACCAACGGTCCCTGATAATATGAGATATTGGCAAGTTTTTGAAGATGACCAAAATATTGAAGACTTCCTGCAATCCAAAAATGAGTTTGAAATTCCAAATTCAAACTTAGATCATGAAGATGACTACTCTACTAAGAAGCAAACATACAAGGAGGAGTCCCCTCATGATGCTGATATAAATCTATTAACAAAGAAAGATCCACATAGGACATAATTGTGTGAAGATCCTGAAAAATAAGAATTTGAAGTGCTACAGTTCAAAGACAATACCTTGACAAAAGGACTTGTCCCACTGGAGGAACTTTTTGATTTCAATGATGTTGATAGAAAGCCAAAAATGGAATCCACTGAAGCAAATATAGAGGAGTGCAATCCGGGCAGTGAGCAAGATCCCAAGATGCTAAAGCTATCAAAGACACTGCCAGCACCTATAAAGAAGAAATATATTGAGTTATTCAAAGAATTTATTGATGTGTTTGCCTAGAGTTATGAAGGCTTGAAGTCCTATGATATTGATATCATCCAGCACGAAATCCCACTCGAAGAGAACCAAAAGCCCTTTAAACATAAACTACACAGAATAAATCCTGTCCAAATGACACTTGTTGAGAAAGAGATAAAGAACATGTATGATGTTGGGATAATAGTCCCACCCAGGTACTCATAATGGGTTTCAAATATGGTATTTGTGAGGAAGGAGACAGGAGAGATTAGACTCTGCATTGACCTCAGAAATCTAAATAAAGCATCCCTAAAGGACAACTACCCTTTACCAAAGATGGACCACATATTGTAAAGGGTAGTAGGCTCCAAAAGAATATCTCTGCTAGATGGATTTTCAGGGTACAATAAGGTGCTGGTGCGTCTAGATGAACAACATAAAACATCTTTCACAACACCTTGGGGCACCTTTATGTATGTAAAAATGCCTTTTGGATTAATGAATGCTGGAGCCACTTTTCAAAGAACAATGGACGTTTCTTTCTCAGAAGAAATAGGTTTCTTCATTGTGATATATCTTGATGATATCATAGTCTATTCAAAAACTGATGAAGAGCATCTAGCTCATTTGAGAAAGTTCTTTTAGAAATGCAGAAAGTACGGTCTATCTTTAAATCCTAAGAAATATTTATTTGGCCTTCAAGAAGGAAAGATTCTAGGCCACATCATTTCTGAAGAAGGGATCAAGATTGACCCAAATAGGATTGAGGGAATATTGAAAATCAGTCACCCAAGGAATATAAAGAGTTGCAATCTTTCATTGGAAAGATAATTTTTTAAGAAGATTTATACCAAACCTTGTAGAACTCCTGAGGAACATCACCAAAATGCTCAAAAGAGAGTCAAGAGTCAAGTGGACCAAGGAAGCAAAGAAGCCTTTTGACCTAGTGAAGCGAGCACTTACACAAGCACATGTTCTGATTAACCCTGACTTCACTAAAGATTTCTTTATATTTTCCTTTGCATCAGAACACACATTTGCTACTGTATTATTGCAGAGAAATACAAAGGAATAGGAGCAACCCATAACATTCTTTAGCCAAGCCTTAAGAGATTCACCTTTGAAATATAATATCATGGAAAATCAGGCTTTTGCCTTAATTGAAGCACTAAAGGATTTCATAGTCTACATTCTGCATTCACGCATCATTGCATTTGTGCCTCATACAATGGTTAAAGACATCCTAACACAAGATCCTGATGGAAAAAGAGGAAAATGGATTGTTTTCATCTTGGAATATGATTTAGAAATCAAACCCACCCAATTAATCAAAGGACAAGGGTTGGCTAAACTAATGGCTGAAACAAATTTTCAAGCACTAGACATCAATATGATTCACTCATTGGATGAACAAAGGAGCTTGCGACTCCACCTATTGAGGAAGCATTCCTAAATTCTCCCTGGTACACATATATACTGTATGTGATTTTTAATTTAAATGCTCCTCCTGTTTTGTCCAAAACAAAGGCCAGATTCTTGAAAATAAAAGCTGTAAATTTATATATTCTGGAAAAAATTTTATATTGGAAAAATTTTGGTGGTGTATTGCTTAAATGTTTGCCAAAGGAAGATGAAGATAATATTATGCATGAATTTCATGAAGGGGGTTGTGGAGGCCACCTCTATTGGAAAACCACTGTTAATAATATCCTTAGGGCTAGTTTCTATTGGCATACCCTTTTCCAAGACATCCACAAAATGGTACTTATCTATCATAAATGCCAAATTTTTGAAGGAAAAAGAAAGCTACTACCACTGCCACAACATCCCATCTCTGTTGAAGCTCCTTTTCAACAATGGGGTCTAGATTTTATTGGATAAATTCACCCTTCCTCCTCTGCCCAACATAAATGGATCCTTACTGCAAATAATTATTTTACCAAGTGGATAGAAGCCATTCCTTCCAGGATTGCCACAGGCTCAGTAATTATTAGATTTATTGAAACCAAAATTCTATCTTGATTTGGTTGTCCTAGGAAAATCATTACTGATAACTTTGTTACTTTTAAATCTAAGAAAATGGTGGAGTTCTGCCACAAATATCACATAATTTTGGGGAATTCTACAACTTATTACCCTCAAGGTAATGGGTTGGCTGAATCCTCAAATAAGAGTTTGGTGAACATCATTAAGAAGTTACTGGAGGAAGATAAGAAATCATGTCACAACAAATTGGTACATGCACTATGGGTGGACAGGCTGACATATAAGAAGTCAATTGATATGTCACCCTATCAGCTAGTCTATGGGATGGATGTAGTCTTCCCAACAACCTTGGGGGTGCCAGTAATGAAGCTCATTCAAGAATTACAATATGAAGAAAATGATATACAAAGGAGAATAAGTCAATAAATTCAGCTGCAACAATCCAGAGAAGGAGTATATAACATAATATAGCTGGTACAATAAAATATGCGAAAAAAGGACCAAAGTAAATGATTTCAACATTGGAGACAAAGTGCTGAAGTGGGATTCTAGAAGAGAGCACAAAGGCAAACAGGGAAAGTTTGATAAACTATGGAAAGGTCCATACATCATTCGTTCTGCAAGGGGTGATAATGCATTCTTCTTACAAGAAATGGATGGAACATAGTAGTTTGGAGGTCCTGTCAATGGCAGGATGCTGAGGCATGATTTCAGTTAGGAATCTCAGTTTGAATTTTCTTCATTGTATATAAAATTTCCTAAACAAATTTCAAATAGAAAACTGGAGCAGGTTGAGGCCCAAATCAAAGGCCATAAGCCTAGTTTGATGAAACAAAAACAAAGAAAGAAAAAGCAGAAAAGAGGGCATGTAAAAAAAAAAGGTAAGCCCCATACAAAAAAATGAATGTTTCTAAAAGTGTTGCAAATCAAAATTCCACTACTTTTTAAGAAGGCCTTGTTCAATCATACAGTCTAAACATGATTGTACAAATTTTGAATTTTTGATGATAAGTTAGAAAATGAAGATTTTCCAAACCATTTAATCTTGGCTTATTATTAGGTAGGTAGAAAATGACATCGGTTCCAAATTCTAATCTGAACCAATAAGAGAATTAAGGGATAGGTGATAAATGAGAAGTTCAAAACCAAAGCCTTTAGTCTAGTTTACTTTTGCAAATAAAAAAATGCCACAATTCATGATGATCAAACTGCTTAATCTTGATTCATTCATGCTTTAAATTTCATGTTGATAGTTAGTGAGTAAAGATCTCACCAAAGTGTTTAATCTTGGTAGATTAGTAGTTAGGTAGAGAATAAAAGATCTCATCAATTTAATCTGAGCCTTTAGAAGTTATAAGGTTAGAAATAGATATTTTTCTTTCAAAAGAAAAATGATGTCAAGGTTTGGAAGTCTAAATGCACCCCAAAATGGAAGAATTTTTTTTTTTGAATCATAGGTTGGGTAGGTATGTATGCAAAGGATCCCTCAAAATACTTGAGCATGTTCAAAGTTTTCAATCTCAAGTTGTTTATTCAGGCTCAAGAAAAAGTGTGTTTCAGAACTCATGTTTGCAGTAAGCATCGATTTCAGTTTTTGAAGGTCACAACCATAAAAAGTTGCAGCAAATCAAAATTATAGAGTGAGAATCAGCCAAATAAATCAGGCTACTGGTCTACAAAGTTATTGAAACCTCCTAAAGGAGCTGCTATCCCCAGTTGGAGCCACTGTTAGACTCCTATATTTTTATAGTATCAGAAGATGACTACTTATTCCCTATATTTTTCATGCTAAAAATAATATTTCATGAATATCATTTATTTTCAGAAAGGGAAGGAGATCCTGGATGACAAAGGGGTCAAATAAGTCCATCTACCATTTGATTTCAGTTAAAAGAGGAATTTTTTTATATGATGAAGCATAATGGAAAACCAAATCTCACTACCTTCATTATTTTTTCATTTAAACTCTTCATTACCTTTCATTTTTCCTTTTCTGACATTCTCATGCTCTGAAACCCCATTTCCATATATATAATCCCTTTCCCTTTTACTCATTTCCCTTTCCCATTAAAAACATGTAAAAAACTCATTTTTTACAATGTTTTTAATTAAAATGATATGGGACCTACATATTTAAAAAACCTTTTCCTCGATATTATTCTAAAACCCCCTCCTAAAGTATTTACATCCCTCCCCCACTATATTTATCCTGGGTCCCACTTTAATAAACCCCAACCCTGTTGTATTAAAACCCCGACTCTTCTTTATATTAAATCCTTTTCTTTAAAAACCTTTGCCTCCGTGTTAATATGTCCTCGGGCCCAACTATTACATTGCTTCCCATTAAACACATTAATCCCTGCATTAATGCTTTAACCCTATGTCTTCGTTCAAACCCCAACCCCATCGTTCAAACTGACCCGTATCTATTCGATGCCCGACCACCGTTTGATCTCCACCATCTAATCCGACGATCCCCAATCATTGTCACAACCCAAAACACCCGTTGTTTAGAACCTTCATAGGGTTGCGAAATGGGTAGTTTTGCAACCCTCCCATCAGCCATGCATTGTCCCCATGCTTTATCGCATCCCTCCATCACAAACCGCCAAACCATTTATCCCCATGTGATAAAACCACAAACCGCCTCTATCGCGCATAACAAAAACCATCCTCTGTTTCCAATTCAAATCACCTGCCCACCGCGCCTATATGATAAACCCATTTACCCTGTACTATGCTGATAAACCATCATTGCTCTCCTCCCCGCGGAGCTATAATTTGTTAACAATTGTTTTTATTTTTCAGATGATCTGCATATTAGAAGAATGGGACAAACAATTCTCGATGCTAGTTCCAAATAATTGTTTAATCTAGGCTCTCTGGATTTGCAGGTGATCCACATATCAGAAGAATGGGACAAACAACTCTCGATGCTAGTTCCAAATAATTGTTTAATATAGGCTCTCTGGATTTTGATTTAGAAGCCCTATTCTACATAGGATTATGATCATAAAGAAAGACAATAATAATTATCAAGGATTATACATTTCTTCCAGCAACAACGAAGTTTATTCAAAATAGAAGGTTTACTGTGACATTGAAAGGTAAAAGAGGTAAACAAAGAAATCAAGGTTAAAGATGAAAACAGAGGAAATACACAGTTAAAGGCAGTAAAGAAGAAGACAGATAAATACAGGTTAAAATTCAAAGGACAAGTCAGAAAACAAGTCAATGAGAAAGGCAAATCCAGATATAAAAGACCACTCAGCATTTGCCTCTTCTCAACCATGTTGGCCACCTTTAGTTTAATTTTGATTCAATGAAAGCTACCAATTTTTTTTCTACGAAGGTTCAGAAGCTGAAATTTTTAGAGTGCGAAGCCGAAAACCTGAGTAACATCATCGCAAAATTTCAGAGCTTGGTTCACAATATTTTTGGAGATATGATCTGTGTAAGTTATGTCTTTTTCAAGCTCCCGAATTTCATCTCAAAGAGGTTATCGTGGGAAATCTTCATAACACTCGATATGAGCATCGGATTGTAATTCAGTAAAAGCTAGCTAGAAGTAAACAAACTTTAGTTTTCTGTCTATCAATTTCAGAGCTGAAGGAAGAAACACTGACACGTGGCAAGTCGTACAATTTCGCTCTACTGAACCAGTCCATAATTAGGTCATTGTGGGAGATTGGACATAACTTTGTCTCGAAGAATCCAAATCAGGTCAGACCTATGGCATTTGAAAGAGGATTCAGAGAGCTACCTCAGGGCCAAATTTTAGATATTGAAGATCTGAAATCACATACATAATTCAGTTTCAATATCGAGCTCCTCAAAAGCAAGAAAAAGGCGTGTATTTTTTTCGAATTACATAAGTCTCGTTTGAAAAAAAAAATAGTTTGAATTTATTCCAAGGGCATATTGAAGAATAGATATCAGTATTGGTTCTAAAATTCCCCCTAAAAATAATTCAACACCCATTAAGCCTTCAGAAAGCTCTACTATGACTCATGAAGACGAAGAAACACAATATGAGATATCAAAATTACAAGAGAAAGTGCAACAAATTTTGTTGTTGCAAAGAGAAACAAAAAATGAAATGGAAGTTTTTGAAGAAAGGCATGGAAACTAAGATGGATGGTTTGAAGAAAGGTGTGGAAGCTAAGATGGATGGCATGGAAGTAAACAGTTTAATTATGGATACCATGGAACAGATTCAGTTGAAAAAATTAAACAAGAACATGGAAAACACTGGGAATGACCTGTTAAGAGGATTTGCTGTTTGGAAAAGTTTATATAAAAATGCTTCTCCTAATGGAGAAAAAAGATGGTGAGGAAACCTCATGATGAGAGAAAAAACAAATGTTGAATCAGATTTATAAACTTAATGTTGATGGAAAGGTCCCATCATATTCCAAATATATATGAGGAAATGGATGGTATGAATCCAGAATATTTCATTTATGGATAGCTATTTAATCAAATGTGCAAAACACACAAAAGGTACGCATTGCAACTTTACATTTAGAACAAAAATACATTTGTATGGTATCAATGGTTTTTGTTCCAAAATGTCACTACCACCAGGATAAATGATGAAGACATATAAAATAATAAATAGCAAACACCCTTTAGCTAAGGATAAAACTTCTTTAAGAAAATGGTTCACAGTAGTGGTTGCCAGCCGAGGTGAATTCAAAATTAAAAGGGTAACCATTATTCCAGAGGGAACACAAGACGACAACCTTCATAGGGAATTTAAAGGATAACACCAATATTGTGTCTATTGCCAACTTGATCTATCGAGAAGGTATTCAGTTGGCAAGGAAAAAATGAAGGTAAAAATTATGATGACATGAACACCATCTCTTCTATAAAGATGAAGTAGCATACTCCTAGACTTTATTAACATATATGTTGACACCACAACAATTTGAAGAAAAAAGAGAAAAATGGCTTTGTTATAGTTGTTATATAAAATACACTAAAGGTCATAAGTGTGCCAACAAGAAATTATTTTACATAGGTTGTGAAGAGGAGGAAGAAAAGGAAGAAGAAACTTCAAAAGTAGAGGATATACACTAGGAAGAAACCCTAGAAGAAGAAGAAATGAGTCTGACCATATCATGTAATGAATTGGCAGGAATTACCCCTCCTCAAACTCTTAAGATAGAAGGACATATCAAGAAGAAAAAGGTATTAGTGTTGATTGATTCGGATACTACCCATAATTTTGTTCATTTTAAGGTAGCGAAGGAATTGAATTGTTTCCTATACCCAGCACCAGAATGTCAAGTGATGGTTGCAAATGGAGGAACTATAAATTGCTTTGGAAAATTCCATAATATCAAGCTAGACATCGGGGAATATGTATTGAATAGTCCAATTCTTTCCATCCCAATGGGAGGTGTTGATGTTGTACTAAGAGTACAACGGTTACAATATTTGGGGACGGTAGCTTTTAATTTTCAAGAATTTTTCTTGAAAGTTTTTTCAGAAGGAAAGGAAATCAAATTACGGGGTATCATAGGGAAGCCAGGAAAGATAATAAGCTCTAATGTCATGACAAAGCTTCTGAAGAAAGAACAATGGGGCGTAATTGCACAATTATATTCATTAGAAGTTCCAACATCAAAATCATCTATTTCTCCAGATCTCCAAAAAGTCTTGGACAATCATTCCAAGGTGTTTGATACTCCCAAAGGACTCCCACCTATTCGTGATCATGATCATCCTATTCATTTTATTCCAAGAAGTGTTCCTTCAAACATCAGGCCTTACATATATCCTTATGTCCAAAAGAGTGAAATTGAACGTATGATTGCAGAAATGTTAGAGGCTGGTATAATTCAACCTAGTCAAAGTTCTTTCTCTGCTCCAGTAGTATTGGTGCACAAGAAAAATGGATCATGGAGCACGTGTTCGGATTATAGGGAGCTAAATAAGCTCACTATTAAAGATAAATTTCCCATTCCTGTGAATGATGAATTATTGGATGAATTACAGGGAGAAATTTATTTTACCAAGTTGGATCTTCATTCAGGATATCATCAAATTAGAATGAAGATTGAAGATATTCCGAAAATAGCATTTCGAACTCATGAGGGTCATTATGAATTTTTGGTCATGCCTTTTGGCCTTACCAATGCACCTTCTACATTTAAAGGGTTGATGAATTCCATTTTCAAACCATTCCTTAGAAAATTTGTTCTAGTATTTTTTGATGATATACTAATCTACAAAAGTTCTTGGAAGGATCATGTTCTACATGTTGGCAGGGTGCTCAAACTATTGGAGGAGAAACAATTATATGCAAAAACATCCAAATGTTTCTTTGGAGTATAAGAGGTGGAATATCCGGGTTATATTGTATCTCACAAGGGTGTTAAGGTAGACCCTAACAAAATTAAATCCATTAAGGAATGGAAAGTCCCCACAACCATAAAGTAGTTGCGCGGACTTCTCGGGTTAACAGGGTATTATTGCAAGTTTGTTAAGAGTTATGGGAGAATAGCAACACCTCTAACAACATTGTTGAAGATAAATACATTTTCACGGACTCCTGAAGCAACTAAGGCCTTTGAACATCTTAAAGAGGAAATGTGCCTAGCACCAGTATTAGCTACGCTAGACTTCACAAAAACCTTTATTATGGAATGTGATGCCTCAGGAAATGGAATTGGTGTTGTTTTAATGCAAGAAGGAAGACCCATTGTTTTTGAAAATAATTCAATCAAAGGAAAGTATTTACAAAAGGCTATTTATGAGAAGGAAATGTTGGAAATAATACATGCACTAAAGAAATGGAGACCTTACCTAATGGGATGACACTTCAAGGTAAAAACTGATCATGATAGTCTTAAACACTTTTTTCAACAAAGAATATCTTCAGAAGAGCAACAAAAATGGGTCACAAAGATGTTGGGTTATGAATTTGAAATTGTCTACAAAAAAGGGAAGCTAAATGTTGTTACAGATGCACTCTCAAGAAAGGATGAAGAGGTGGAAGCATTGCTTTATGCCATTTCAATTATCTAACGAGATTGGATAACCAAAGCAAGGGATGAATGGAAGAAGGACGAAGAAGTGTGGACTCTCATTCAAAATCTGCAGCAAGATCCTAGTACATCTAATACATTTAGTTGGAAAAATGATTCCTTATGGTACAAATATTTCTTATATATTTGCAAGAATTCCCAACTAAAACAAAAGATTCTTTTGTAATTGCACACTTCTCCTTTAGGAGGACACTCGGGATTTTTAAAAACTTACCACAGGGTGAAGAAAGATTTTTTTTGGGATGTCCTTAAATCTGATATTCAAAAGTTTGTGGCGGAATGTTTGGTTTGCCAGCAAAATAAAATGGAGACAATTAAGACCCCGAGTCTTATACAACCTTTATCCATTCCAAGTCAACGTTGGGAGGATATTTCAATGGATTTTATCACAGGTTTACCTAAGTCTGAAGGAAGGAGTGTCATCATGGTGGTAGTCGATAGACTTACCAAGTATGCACACTTTTGTGCATTATCTCATCCATTTAAAGCGAGTATAGTTGCTACTGCATTTATGTAAAATAATTCAAAAGCTACATGGAAACCCGAAGATAATTGTAAGTGATAGAGATCCCATTTTTATAGGAAATTTTTGGACGTAATTATTTTATTGTTTGGGTACTCAACTAGCTCATAGCTCATCTTATCATCCTCAATCCGATGTTCAAACAGAGATAGTGAATAAATGTTTGGAAGGATATCTTCGTTGTTTTGTATCTGATAAGAAAGCACAATGTGTCAAGTGGTTACCTCTGGCTGAATGGTGGCATAACACTTCCTTCCATACTGCAGCAAAAATAACCCCATTTATGACACTTTATGGATATCATCCACCGTCCATCACATATTATTTAAGGGAAAATTCTAGGGTTCAAGCAATGGAGGATCACATCGAGAATCAACAAGAAGTTCTCCAAGCCTTAAAGGATAACCTAAATTTGGCATAAAATCGAATGAAACAACAGGCAGATCAACATCGCAGTGAGAGAAGTTTTGATATGGGAGACTGGGTATTTTTACGACTACAACCATACAAACAAATGTCCCTCAAGCAAGCTAAGAGGGATAATAAATTATCACCAAAGTACTATGGTCCTTACAAGGTTTTGAAAAATATTGGTAATATGGCATACAAATTGGAGCTTCCTGCTTCTTCGCGAGCACATCCAGTTTTCCATGTTTCATGCTTAAAAAAGGTTATAGGGGACAAAATTCCAGTTCAAAAATTATTTCCAGAACTTTATGAGGAAGGAAAAACCATATTGGAAACTGAATTAGTCATGGAAACAAGAACTCGACAACTACAAAATTGATCAATTTCAGAGTATCTCATCAAATGGAAGAACTTACCCACGTAATATTCTACATGGGAGCATGAGAATTTTATACAAAAGCACCTGGAGCTACTCAAGCATTGAGGACAACACCTTTTTGAAGGAGAGGAGCATGTTAGGTCCTTATATTACTAGTATAGTCCCTTATTGTTGTTAGTGTAACCCCCTTATTGTTATTGGTATACCCCTGTAACCCCCATATTGTTATTATTGTGCCCTTAATAAATTATTATTGTTAGGTCAGCTAGGATTACATTGTGGCCCCACTAGGATTACATTGTGGCCCCATGGACTCCTATATATAGAAAGGAGGTTTTGTCATTTGTATCATCCAAGAATTGTTCATTCATGTAATGTATTGGAGGTTGCCCCTTCGAAGTGACTTATTTCTAAGGCATTGGTATCTCTTTTATTCTCTTTTTGGAGCTGGTTTCACAACAATTTGTTAGTTATAACTAAATTCTGTTATTCCCATATGGAGAGAAGTTACATAACTATCTCCCATCAATCCATCTTTTGTATTTATAAATATTGGAGATTAATGTATAATAGATATCGATAGTTTTTGTTTGTGAAGTTCTGGGCTGTCAGTGGTATTAGAGCGAGGCTGGGAGGTCTTGTGGGAGATTTTTACTGCGTGTGGCAGCAACGAATTCTCCAAAACTTCTATCTGCACCCCTGCACAGATTGTGGCAACAACACCCTTTGCAGTATTGGAGATCGGAGGCTAACAAAGGCATCATATCCGTTCTAAAGTTTCTTTGTACAACAGATTTATTTTGGGTGGTCAGTGGAGTCTCACTGACGTATTTGTTGTGATAGTAGAAGCAACACTCTTTTGCAACAGATTCAAACGTAGTGCAGTAGCATCGGTTTTGGATTAGTAAGTTTAAAAGGAAAAAACTCAATATTTTTTTAAGAAATCTATGGTTGAAAGTTGAAACAGAGTTTTTTTTTATCAAAGAAAAATCTCTACAAGTTAAAAACAAAGTTTTTTTTAGAGAAGTGTGTGCCCACTTATGGTTTAAAATAGAAGCACTACATCTGTTAGTGAAAAACAGTTTTTTTTTAAATCTTTGCCAGTGATTGCAATTTTTTTTGTGTGGTTGAATCAATTTTTTTTTAAGATCAAATTAGATTTTAAGATGAATTCCTTGGTATCTTTAATCTGGGTTGTTTTGAACAGAAAAGAAAATTACCAGGAATGGTTTAGAAAGGTTAAAAATACTCTCGTTTTTAATGATTTATGGGATGGATTTTGTGAAGGAGAAGGAGAGAATGCACCAGAGCAGCCCGATGATTCGAAACAACTCACAATATGGAAAATTAGGGATAAGAAGGCCTTTGCCTTAATATCCACTTCAGTCTCAAAAGAGGTAAGCATATACGTTACTCAGAGTAAAACAACTTATGATGCCATAACAAAAATAAAAGAGCTTTATGATTCACATTCTGAATTGGAGATAATTCAGTTATTATTGAAGTTATTTAATCTGGAAATGAGCGATAATGATCCTCTAAAACTTGTCTCTAAAATTAAAGCCATCAATCATGAAATTGAATGTAATGGAGTAATAGTTGATTTGCCACTTACTGCCTTTATAAAATCTCTTCACCCTAGTTATTCACACTACTTGGATTTTCTCCAAGCTAGTGGGAAATTAAAAGATATAGATTTTGACAAATTAGTAGGGAAAATTGCAGAAAGAGAAGGATTTTGGCAAGAAATAAGCATCACATAGTTCTAATACTGAAACCCTATGTCTTGCTCAAAAAGACTAAAAACTTCAGGAGGAATATTTCAGAAATACTAGAGGTAATAGAGGTCAAGGTAGGAGGAATTATAGAGGCAGGGGGGGCAGAAATATTCAGGGAGATAGACAGTAGAATGAACAACAAATAATTTTTTTCTGATAAACCAGCTGTAAAATGTTTTAGATGTGGTAAACTTGGACATACTACTACAAATTCTAGAATTCCCTAGGATAAAATTAATGAAAAAAGAGAACAATTGCTTGAAAATAAAGATCATATAATTATAGACAGAGGACATTCTTCTGAGAATGCACATTATGTTGTCGCACATTGTAATTTCCACATGGAAGATGTTTTTTGTACTTATTTTTCTTCATGGCATGAAAATTGGGTTCTACACACATTTGCCATGTGTCATATGACCTTTCGAAGATATTTGTTTGATCAATTCAGTCATAATATTGACGGAGTAGAGTATTTTGTTGATAAGTCCCAAATAAAACCATCAGTGATTGGTTCAATTCAGTGAAAAATTCCTGGACTTCCAAATTATATTTTGAATGATGTTCTTTACATTCTGAAGTTCCAAAGAAATTTTCTATCTATTATAAAAATAAGACAATAGTGACATTCCATTCACATATTTGATGGTAAAGTAGAAATTAGAAGAGCAGCTGATAATAAAACTGTAACGGTTGGTGTGGAAGAAAATAAATTATTGAAGTTGCATGGTATGTTGTCTGTTGCATTGAACACAAATTATTTGGTTCAGCAAAATGATACTCTGTCCTCTTCTTTATTATGGCATGCATGCTTCGATCATGTTAATTATGAAAGTATTCGAATTATGAAACAACAGGGGATTAAGGGACTTCCAACAGTTCCTAGAAAATAACCCCATGTAATGCTTGTATATTGGGCAAGCATCACAAACAGTGTTTTCAAAATTCTAATTCTAGAGCTACAAGAAAATTAAGCCTTATACACTCTGACTTATTGTTAGGTGGACTAATCCCTCTTGCGGACAAGAGCGATCTCCCTAGTATCCTAAGGATATCTAGAAACAAACATCCAAATGAAAACCATTTTATCTAGATCATTTTTGATTTAAAATTATTAAATAACAAAATAAGAGGAGATGCTCCTACCTAAAGTCCAACGCTTGTTGTAATCTTCAATCCAGTCGCTCCAAAAGAGGTTAATTCAACATGTAAGACCTACATTCAAAGACAGGAAAAAAGATTAAAAGCACCTGCAAGATATAATAATTCAGAAACACTAATCTATCTCAGTGATTAAGGAATCCAAGAATCAAATTACTCAAATAGATACTGTTAGACTCCGTCTTGTCTAACCTCTGTCAGAGTCAAATGCAGACAGGTAGCTGTCAAAGTCTCAGTTCAATATACAGGCCAATGCCAATCAGCTTTCACCCACTGCTACTTAGATGTTTGCAAAGCTTGTTGTCAGAATGTTTCAATAACACTTGCAGGCTAGGAGAAGGTTCAGTAGCTGTTTATATCAGGAATGTCATCAATGAGAAATTGATTCTTCTTCAAAACCCTGTTTTGAAGAAGAAATCATCAAATATGTTTTGGTAATAAATAGGTAAGTGGTCAAAATATTTCAAATTGTACAGTTCTTCAGTGGCACCAGCTTCAAGCATCCCTGCAAAAGACAACAAGCATTTTCAGTTCAAAATCCAGAAAGACCAAAGGAGAAACATTGTATTAAATAGCCAAATGGCAAAGTGCAGAAACATTATGAAAGTGGGTTGTCAAATGAATTTGAAATCAAATCTGATTGCATGAGATATTTCTTTCATATATAAACATGGCAAGCATAAATCAATTGCAACAAAATTCGCCAAGGTAAAGTCGAAATCATGTTTGGAGGCCAAAATTGTGCTTTGCAGAAATGTTGACAGGGTCTGGAGGGCACGAGACCCACTTGGGCGCATGCGACCCACTTGGCAGATGCGACCCACCTGTGCGTTTGGGCCAGTGAAAAATTGAACGCATGCGACCCACTTGTGGCATGCGACCCACTTGAGCGCATGCGACCCACTTAAAACATCACTCAGAAATTTGTGTTTTGCGCGCCCAGTTTCGATTTGAATCAACTCCAGCAGCTACTAAACAGGTTTTACGCTTTGTAATGGCTATCTCCCATTATTTTGTTCCTAATGATATTTTGAGGTTGGCATGGTCTTAGACAAGTTGACAGGTTACTCTGTTTTCATGTGTGTCTACATTTAGAAAATAAGAGTGGACATAGTTATGACATAAACTTATGTCATTCTAGTTGTTCCTTTAATGAAGTCGCCCGGCAACAAGCAGACATGGATGTGATCGTGGAAGACATCTGTGGAGATATCTACGCCATTATTAAGAGGATTGAGGCTCTGCAAGTTTCATAAAATGGTCCTGCGGGTGTTAAAGGTTTTAATATCTCTGCTAATTGTAAAACGCAGCAGTGGACAGTGCTTGGATATTGCCAAAATCGTGGGTTCGTTGCAATAATTGACAGTCAAGAAAATGAGACAAACATCTGTCTGTTGAATTCCAAAGTGAGATTCGAACATTTTCAAGTGTTGAACAACTCAATCTGGTCAGATTCCTTGGCTATTTTGAAGATGAACATGAACGAATACTTGTTGTAGAATATGTGCCAAATGGAAAGATAATTGAATGTGGGCGACCCTCTGATATTTGGTCACTAGGATGTATTCTACACCATTTGCAGATTTTACTACATTTTGGTCAAAATACAAAGAGATAACAAACAGAGATCATAAGATCACGTATGGCCCTGTCTCTAATCCATGGCTTTTTGATATTATGAAAAAATGTCTTGCTTGGAATCGAAATGAACGGTTACGAATTCCTCAGTTGTTAGAACATCCTTTCCTCCAGTCACCAATATCTCGTGTGTCACTGACTCAGGAAGAATGGCATTGTAAAACTATTTCTGACATATCCAGAGCATATGGATCCGATGGTGAAATTCAGAGCCTATGCGAAAAGCTACAGGAACACATTCAAAACCTTTCCAAACATACAACAGGCGAACAAACTGTAATTGACAAGGTTCAAAGGCAGAAAGTCGTATCTGAAGAGATCCAAGGAGAAAATGTGAATTGCGCTGGAGATCTTAAGGTGAATGCAGAGTTACGTGTCACGCTGGAGAAGTTGAGGGCAGACCATGAAATTGATTGTCAAAACAGGTGGCATTTTCATGAGGGCGCATATGTAAGAACTGATGGATATGGATTATTTCTTTT
This sequence comes from Pinus albicaulis, assembly GCA_034641835.2. NCBI lineage: Eukaryota > Viridiplantae > Streptophyta > Pinopsida > Pinales > Pinaceae > Pinus > Pinus albicaulis. The sequence goes on from CM076571.1 coordinate 623,785,839, forward strand.
GCTATGACAATTAAATGGTGTTTTGAATGGGTAAAGGGGAAATTCCAATTCCTAATTCTATTAAAAGACAGATTCAAACAGGAAATGTAAAAGGAAAGCCAGAAGTCAAGCCCAGATTGAACAAGGACTACTTACCACAGCAGAAAATATGATCGATCTCCTATTAATGACTTCAGTTAAATATCTAAATGAACCAGCGCTCTAATATTGGTCTATTAGTTTAGTTATTAGAGGAATTTAAGGAGAATCCTCCAGATTTGGTCTATTAGTTTCATCATTGATTTCATGAAATGTTGTTCTCCCTCTATTTTCATCATTTCGGTCAGTCTACTCATTTGGATCGGCTGTTTATGTCAGATACAGTTATTTATACATTGTAAATCAATTGTGAGGGGAGAGAGTTCTGAGAGGTGTGCGTGGAGAAAAACAGAGCTTCCATTGTACAGTTTTGACAGAAATTTTAATAAAAAATGCAGCTCTGACCCCTGAGATTCCTGTGGTGTGAAATTTAACATTTGTCTCATCCTTTGTTTCATATGTAGCCTGTTGTGTTTCCGTTTCATTTCATTTCTAAATGAATACTTTTAAGTGAGAAAGGCAGAATTCAATTTATTTGCTCTGTCTTGAGGAAGTGTTCATATTTAATGTTTTCTTCTGTTTGACAAGGATTCATCTTCCATGCCCTTGTCAACCTCACAGCGGTCTTTCACTCTATATAATTTCAAATTTGATGTTAAATCATGACCTCACAATGTTGTAGGAGATAATCTGTGTTTTTGATTATATTTCTCTGTTCAAGCTGTTCTTTTCCCCACACAGCCCAGAAAACCCAAACATTTATTTAAAACCTCTTGCTTATCAATTTACTAGCCTAAAATTAAGATCAGCATTTACTATCGGTTATCTCAGCCCCTTTGAAGATCCTTCGCTGAGTTTAACATGGAGAGAGCCCTCTCCTGTCCTCGTAGGGCTAGCTACGAGGCTACAAGCTGGTTTAATGTTGCCCCCAGTTTGGCTAGGCCACCGAGGCAGATTCGAGCGCCAACATAGTGATGACCATCCAGCTGAAGATCTTCCCTGCAAGGAAAACAAAGTTCGTATCCGATTGCCGATGGTGACAAGAATAAACCGCAAGGCTGAAATCATTCACCTACGTACTCGTCAACACCTGTTAAATCCGTACAATCAAATGCCTATGGGACTTCACCCATAGGAGATCAGTGAGTCATGGAGATTTTCACATGGAACCGAATCACGAGAAGACATGCTCCCCTGGGCCCTAGATCACATTCCAAAGCCTTCGAATAAGATGCCTGCGGTGGACTGCCGTAGAATCTGCCTACGTTTAACATTGATGGTAAGAAAGATGCTGCTTTACATTTAGTCAGATTTCACATGCATATTCGCAAGTTGAAGGTGGCTTTTCCTGAAGATTGTTCGATGAAGATATTCCTGGCCACTCTCGAAGGTGAAGGCCCAATCTTGGTATGAAAATTTTCCGCCGGCATGTATTTACTGTTTAAAGGACTTTCATGCCTTGTTCATTGAAAGATATCAAGCATCTTATCCATCGTTAAAGTTAGTTCATGACTGTTGCAAACATGCTTCTACTTTTATTGAAATCCTTGAGAAATATTATGAAGATGATAATTTCATGAATGATGAGATCATGGAGGCTCTCTACGAGAATCCATTTCAGCAAAATGAAGAGAACCTAGAGGATACCCATCAAAATGCTCAGGAAATTTTGCAGCAGAATAAATATCAACAGGTTGAAGAGTGCCATATGGATGAAAATGATGAAAGGGAGAATGACATTTGAGATCTGCCCACAGAAGAAGACAACATGCAGATTGCAGATTGTGATAATGTCCAGACAACTACTTCAGATTTAGATTCAGATCATGATGACCAAGCATATCTTGTGTTGAAGCCCATCAAAGAGAACTCTGTTGTTGAAATCATCTGGAATGCAGAAGACACAGTAATGGATCCAAATTTTCTCAGTCATATTGTCAGTCCATCATTAGAACACAGCCTTCATGAAGAAGCAATCCAGTCAGTTCATGAAAAACAAAATGAGATCTTTGTGCAAGTAAGTGATAAATCTCCTTTCAATAGCTCGGTAATAAATGGTAGTTTGAATGCCCTGTCATATGAAGATAATTACTATTTAAGCAGAAGAAAACAAAAGGCATTGTCTCCTTTGTCTGAAGATGAGATAGATCTACTTTTGAAAGGTCATGTTTCAGCCAAAACTACAACAGATTTGCAGTGCATACATAATCAGGAAAGTGTTGGTGAAATTTCTTCCTCTGTTCAAAAGGATGATTGTCTTGTAATCAGTTGTGTAGATCAGCAAACAGATAATTTTTTCCTTCACAAAGATGATAAGGCTGTCATGTTTGATAATATTGAAGATTGTTTTTTGTTTAAGAATGACCTAGATCATGAAATTGAAGAGTATATGCCAGAATTTCTCATGGTCAAGGAACCTACAGCTAACACTCAGATGGCAGATTTGTGCATTTCTATCCCTCAGAAATCAATTGTCCTTTCAGATCAGAATGAAGTGGATACTAGTATTTTTGCAGTTGGATCTCCAGATAAGCCAGTGCTTCAGGATTTTCAAGATCCCTTCAACATTCTTCTGCAAGCATTAGAAAGGATAAATGTTGCCTGGTTTATTGTCATGAGCTTTGGTTTCAGTGATTGTGTCAAGTTGCCTACAGATTTAGCATTCTGCCTACTTGAAGAGAGTAAGAGCAGAAATTTGAGGTGTAGCCATCTGCTGGATTGGTTGCATTGGAAGGCCCATTATACATGATTGTATATATCACATCAGTATGCGGGCGGTTGCCATCATGATGTTAAAGCTTGATGGACTACTGCCCTGTTCAGAAAGTTTTTGTTTTAATTCAGTCATTTCAGTTTGCATCAAGTCAGTTTGAGTCGATTTTCCAGTTGAGTTATCAGTCTTTAGTTTGTTTGTCAGAATAATGATTCCATCGCCCAATGGATGGAGGCACTGTCTGCTCTCCCAAAGCTCTGTGATTCTTGGCACCTCCAAGAAGCGACAGCTGCCATCCCCATTGGAGCCAATGTTAGACTCCGTCTTGTCTAACCTCTGTCAGAGTCAAATGCAGACAGGTAGCTGTCAAAGTCTCAGTTCAATATACAGGCCAATGCCAATCAGCTTTCACCCACTGCTACTTAGATGTTTGCAAAGCTTGTTTTCAGAATGTTTCAATAACACTTGCAGGCTAGGAGAAGGACCAGTAGCTGTTTATATCAGGAATGCCATCAATGAGAAATTGATTCTTCTTCAAAACCCTGTTTTGAAGAAGAAATCATCAAATATGTTTTGATAATAAATAGGTAAGTGGTCAAAATATTTCAAATTGTACAGTTCTTCAGTGGCACCAGCTTCAAGCATCCCTGCAAAAGACAACAAGCATTTTCAGTTCAAAATCCAGAAAGACCAAAGGAGAAACATTGTATTAAATAGCCAAATGGCAAAGTGCAGAAACATTATGAAAGTGGGTTGTCAAATGAATTTGAAATCAAATCTGATTGCATCAGATATTTCTTTCATATATAAACATGGCAAGCATAAATCAATTGCAACAAAATTCGCCAAGGTAAAGTCGAAATCATGTTTGGAGGCCAAAATCGTGCTTTGCAGAAATGTTGACAGGGTCTGGAGGGCACGAGACCCACTTGGGCGCATGCGACCCACTTGGCAGATGCGACCCACCTGTGCGTTTGGGCCATTGAAAAATTGAATGCATGCGACCCACTTGTGGCATGCGACCCACTTGAGCGCATGCGACCCACTTAAAACATCACTCAGAAATTTGTGTTTTGCGCGCCCAGTTTTGATTTGAATCAACTCCAGCAGCTACTAAACAGGTTTTACGCTTTGTAATGGCTATCTCCCATTATTTTGTTCCTAATGATATTTTTGAGGTTGGCATGGTCTTAGACAAGTTGTTGGATGCCTCTCGTGCCATGTGTGTCTACATTTGAAAATAGGTGGACATAGTTGAGCATAAACTTATGTCATTCTAGTTGTTCCTTTAAGCCAAATTGCTTCGGCAACAAGCAGACATGGATGTGATCGTGGAAGACATCTGTGGAGATATCTACGCCATTATTAAGAGGATTGAGGCTCTGCAAGTTGCATAAAATGGTCCTGCGGGTGTTAAAGGTTTTAATATCTCTGCTAATTGTAAAACGCAGCAGTGGACAGTGCTTGGATATTTCCAAAATCGTGGGTTCGTTGCAATAATTGACAGTCAAGAAAATGAGACAAACATCTGTCTGTTGAATTCCAAAGTGAGATTCGAACATTTTAAAGTGTTGAAAAACTCAATCTGGTCAGATTCCTTGGCTATTTTGAAGATGAACAGGAATGAATACTTGTTGTAGAGTATGTGCCAAATGGAAATATAATTGAATGTGGGCGACCCTCTGATATTTGGTCACTAGGATGTATTCTACACCATTTGCAGATTTTACTACATTTTGGTCAAAATACAAAGAGATAACAAACAGAGATCATAAGATCACGTATGGCCCTGTCTCTAATCCATGGCTTTTTGATATTATGAAAAAATGTCTTGCTTGGAATCGAAATGAACGGTTACGAATTCCTCAGTTGTTAGAACATCCTTTCCTCCAGCCACCAATATCTCCTATGTCACTGACTCAGGAAGAATGGCATTGTAAAACTCTTTCTGACATATCCAGAGCATATGGATCCGATGGTGAAATTCAGAGCCTATGCGAAAAGCTACAGGAACACATTCAAAACCTTTCCAAACATACAACAGGCGAACAAACTGTAATTGACAAGGGTCAAAGGCAGAAAGTCGTATCTGAAGAGATCCAAGGAGAAAAGGTGAATTGCGCTGTAGATCTTAAGGTGAATGCAGAGTTACGTGTCACGCTGGAGAAGTTGAGGGCAAACCATGAAATTGATTGTCAAAACAGGTGGCATTTTCATGAGGGCGCATATGTAAGAACTGATGGATATGGATTATTTCTTTTGCTATGACAATTAAATGGTGTTTTGAATGGGTAAAGGGGCAATTCCAACTCCTATTTCTATTAAAAGACAGATTCAAACAAAAAATGTAAAAGGAAAGCGAGAAGTCAAGCCCAGATTGAACAAGGACTACTTACCACAGCAGAAAATAGAATCGATCTCCTATTAATGACTTCAGTTAAATATCTAAATGGACCAGCGCTCTAATATTGGTCTATTAGTTTAGTTATTAGAGGAATTTAAGGAGAATGCTCCAGATTTGGTCTATTAGTTTAATCAGCAGAGGATTTCATGGAGAATGTTGTTCTCCTTTCTATTTTCATCATTTCAGTTGAAACAGCAACCCATTTTGGATCGACCTGTTTTTAAACATAAGATATTATTTATACATTGTAGATCATTCGTAAAGGGAGAGAATTACGAGAGGCAGTGCGTGGAGGAAACGAACTTCCATTGTCACAGGTTTGACGATTTTATTAAAAATGCGTCGACCCCACGGAATTCATGGTATGAAATTTAACATTTGTCTCATCCTTTGTTTCATATGTAGCCTGTTGTGTTTCCATTTCATTTCATTTCTAAATGAATACTTTTAAGTGAGAAAGGAAAAATTCAATTTATTTGCTCTGTCTTGAGGAAGTGTTCATATTTAATGTTTTCTTCTGTTTGACAAGGATTCATCTTCTATGCCCTTGTCAACCTCGCAGCGGTCTTTCACTCTATATAGTTCCAATTTGATTGTTAAACTTCTTGCTTATCTTGCCTCAGGAGATAATCTGTGTTTTTTGTTATATTTCCCTGTTCAAGCTGTTCTTTGCCCCACACAGCCCAGAAAACCCAATTATTTATTAAAAATCATTTTCATATCTCTTTACTAGCCTAAGATCAATTTTCTTTATCGGTCATCTCAGCCCCATTGAAAATTTTCCGCCGAGATAGACCCGGAGAGAGCCCTCTCCTGTCCTCGTAGGGCTAGCTACGAGGCTAAGGTTGGTTTGATGTTGCCTCGAGTTTTGCCTTCTTCAGCCTGAGGCATATTCGGCCAGCTAACATTGGCGTTATACGAGAAGATCTTCTGATGAACAAAGTTCGAATCCGATTCTTGATGGTGGACAACGATGCAGTACACTTAAGTAGAAATCATTCACCGTGACTTCACACACTAAACAATCCAATTGATCAAATGCTTCATGGTGACTTCACTGCAGGGAGATCAGTAGCTGTGAGATTTTCAAGATGGACCGAATCACGAGAAGATATGCTCCCTTGAGCCGAGATCACATTCCAGGTTTTTCGAATAAGATGCCCAAGGTGGATTGGTCGTGGAATCTGCCTACGTTTAACAATGATGGTAAGAAAGATGCTGCTTTACATTTAGTCAGATTTCACATGCATATTCACAAGTTGAAGGTGGATTTTCCTGAAGATTGCTTGATGAAGATATTCCTGGCCACTCTGGAAGGTGAAGCTCAGTCATGGTATGAAAATTTGTCGCTGGCCTGTATTTACTGTTTAAAGGACTTTCATGCCCTGTTCATTGAAATATATCAAATGTCTTATCCATCATTAAATTTAGTTCATGACTGTTGCAAACATGCTTATTCTTTTATTGAAAGCCTGGAGAAATACTATGAAGATGATAATTTCATGAATGATGAAATCATGGAGGCTCTATATGAGAATCCATTTCAGCAACATGAAGAGAACCTAAAGGATACCTATCAAGGTGCTCAGGAGACTTTGCAGCAGGTTGATTGCCATATGGCTGAAAATGATGAAAGGGAGAATGTCATTTCAGATATGCCCACAGAAGACAGCAGCATGCAAGTAAGTCCAGTTCCAATTGCAGATTGTGATAATGTCCAGAATGCTACTTCAGATTCAGATTCAGATCAGGATGACCAAGCATATCTTGTGCTGAAGCCCATCAAGGAGAACTCTGCTGTTGAAATCATCTGGGATGCAGAAGACACAGTAATGGATCCAAATGTTCTCAGTCATACTGTCAGCTCATCATTAGAACACAACCTTCATGAAGAGGTGATTCAGTCAGTTCATGAAAATCAGAATGAGATCTTTGTGCAAGTAAGTGATAAATCTCCTTTCAATAACTCAGTAATGAATGATAGTTTGAATGCCCTGTCATATGAAGATAATTACTATTTAAGCAGAAGAAAACAAAAAGCATTGTCTCCTTTGTCTGAAGATGAGATAGATCAGCTTTTGAAAGGTCTTGTTACAGCCCAAGCTACAACAGATTTGCAGTGCACACATAATCAGGAAAGTGTTGGTGAAACTTCTTCCTCTGTTGAAAAAGATGATTGTCTTGTAATCAGTTGTGTAGATCAGCAAACAGATAATTTTTTCCTTCACAAAGATGATAAGGCTGTCATGTTTGATAATCTTGAAGATTGTTCTTTGTTTAACAATGACCTAGATCATGAAGTTGAGGGATATATGTCAGAATTTCTCATGGTCAAGGAAACTACAGCTAACACTCAGATGGCAGATTTGTGCATTTCTATCCCTCAAAAATCAATTGTCCTTTCAGATCAGAAAGAAGTGGATACTAGTATTTTTGCAGCTGGATCTCGAGATAAGCCAGTGCTTCAGGATTTTCAAGATCCCTTCAACATTCTTCTGCAAGCATTAGAAAGGATAAATGTTGCCTGGTTTATTGTCATGAACTTTGGTTTCAGTGATTGTGTTGAGTTGCCTACAGGTTTAGCATCTTGTCTACTTGAAGAGAGTAAGAGCAGAAATTTGAGGTGTAGCCATCTGCTGGATTGGTTGCATTTGAAGGCCCATTATACATGATTGTATATATCACATCAGTATGCGGGCGGTTGCCATCCTGATGTTAAAGCTTGATGGACTACTGCCCTTTTCAGAAAGTTTTTGTTTTAATTCACTCATTTCAGTTTGCATCAAGTCAGTTTGAGTCGATTTTCCAGTTGAGTTATCAGTCTTTAGTTTGTTTGTCAGAATAATGATTCCATCGCCCAATGGATGGAGGCACTGTCTGCTCTCCCAAAGTTCTGCAGTTCTTGGCACCTCCAAGAAGCGGCAGCTGCCATCCCCATTGGAGCCAATGTTAGACTCCGTCTTGTCAGCCCGCTGCAATCAAATTCACCAAGGTTTATTTCTCCTTATTTGCGGTCATTAAAGAGTAATTCTGGAGGTTCAGGGTTTAGTCTTCAGAGGTAGGCTAGAGGAAGATTCAGTAAGTCTTCATTTCAGGAATGTCGTCATAAATAAGGCGAGATTGATTCTTCTTCAAAACCCTGTTTTGAAGAAGAAGTCATCAAATATGTTTTTATGATGAATATGTAATTTGTCAAAATGCTGCAAATTCTCCAGCTCTTCAAATGGCAGTAGTTTCAGCAGCTCCTGTTCCTGCAAAAGTACAAACAAAAAGAACATCATCAGCAATCAGAGACAAAGCGAAATCAAACAAAACAGAGTTTTGCATCCAAATGTCAGAATGCCAAATTATGCAACACGCCCAGCTGTTGGGTGGAGTTGATGGTTATAATCTTGAAAGGGAACCATGTGTGGCTTGTAGCTGGCCAGACATTGGAAAGAAAATTCATGCTTTCTCTCGTAGATAAGGCACAACATAATCAACCTTTTGAGTATGGATCCAAAAATTTGTTAACGGAATAAGGCACAAAATTTGTTAGTTTGTTAATGCATTCTCCTCAATAGTGAATAAAGAGAATGCAACCCCTCTATGAACTTGATCGAACTTGAGTGATGAGCTATAGTCAATAAAATTATTGGATTCCCTTGAGCGTTGATATGCTAATTATGAGGCAACCGCAATCATATTCTAGCTTCTGCAAACCAATTCTTGCTTAACCACACAACAATACTGGACTACTTGACTCCACGTTCAATGTACATATAAGAGATTTCACACAACACCAGCTTCTGCAAATCATATTCTCTACAATTCGAGTTTGGACAAAGAGTTCATAGCAAAGGCAATCACTCTACTTGGAGAAATCATGGACCTCATGGAAGTTGCAGATCCGGATGCTGTTCATGGAGTTCGTGGTTCACCAATTCTCAAGGCAGAAATCGGATTAGTGAAGTTGGAGGCCGAAGACAAGTTGCAAAATCGTTGACAGCGTTTGAAAGGCAAAAGAGACCCACTTGGGCAAAAGCGACCCACTTGAGGTCGAGTGACCCACTTGAAAAAAGCGAATTCGTCACAAAGAAGTTCAAAATGGTTGTGTGCGCCCAGTCTTCATCCAAAACGACTCCAACGAATTGCAAACAGGTTTTGATCATTGTGCAGTAGATTTTTATTATGCTTGTGGTGACAATTATGCCTCTGATGAGTTTTGGATCTGTTGTAGAGTATGTGCCAAATGGAAAGATAATTGAATGTGGGCGACCCGCTGATATTTAGTCACTAGGATGTATTCTACATCATTTGCAGATTTTACTACATTTTGGTCAAAATACAAAGAGATAACAAACAGAGATCATAAGATCACAGCATATGGATCCGATGGTGAAATTCAGAGCCTATGCGAAAAGCTACAGGAGCACATTCAAAATCTTTCCAAACATACAACAGGCGAACAAACTGTAATTGACAAGGGTCAAAGGCAGAAAGTCGTATCTGAAGAGATCCAAGGAGAAAAGGTGAATTTGTTTCGGAGATCTTAAGGTGAATGCAGTTACGTGGTCAATGACTGGGAGAAATCGGTGCGTACCATGAAATTGGATTGTCAAAAAACAGTGGCATTTTCACAGGCTTACATGTTATAGCGATTATTTTTGCTTCGACAATTAAATGGTGTTTTATTTTCTTTGACCAAAAGGGGAAATTCCAATTCCTATTTCTATTGAAAGATTGCATTCAAACAAAATGTAAAAGGAAAGCTTAAGTTAAGCCTGATTGAACAAGGACTACTTACCACAAGCAGAATAGATCTGTATCTCCTATTAATGTTCTCACAATATTCCATTTAACAAATACTTCTAATATTGGTCTATTAGTTTAGTTATTAGAGGAATTTAAGGAGAATCCTCCAGATTTGGTCTATTAGCAGAGGGTTTCATCGAGAAATGTTGTTCTCCTTTCTATTTTCATCATTTCAGTTGAAACAACTCCCCATTTTGGATCGACCTGTTTTTAAACATAAGAGATTATTTATACATTGTAAATCAATTGTGAGAGGGAAGAGAGTTCTGAGAGCTAGTGTAGGAGAAAATTAGAGTTTTATTGTACAGTTTTAGACAGAGATTTTAATGAAGAGATACAGCTCTGTTTTTTGAGATTCTTGTGGCTTGAAATTTAGCAAATGTTTTTCCTTTTGTTTCATATGTCATCGTTATGTTCACAAGTTCATTAATCGCCATTTCAATATTGAATGTTTCTAAGTGAGAAAGGCAGAATTCAATTTATTTGCTCTGTCTTGAGGAAGTATTCATAGTTAATGTTTTCTTCTGTTCGACAAGGATCCATCTTCTATGCCCCTGTCGACTTCTCAGCAGTCTTGTCATTCCGTTTATCTCAATTTAATTGTTAAACTTCATGCTTACCTTGCCTCAGGAGATAATCTGCGTTCTTTATTTAATCTCTGCTCTTGCTGTCTTTGCCTCATACAGCCCAAAAACCCAACATTTATTAAAAACCCTTTTTTATATCAGTTTACTAGCCTAAGATCAGTTATGCTTTTGGTCATCTCAGCCCTTCTGAAAACCTTTTGCTGAGATAGACCCGGAGAGAGCCCTCTCCTGTCCTCGTAGGGCTAGCTACGAGGCTAAGGTTGGTTTGATGTGGCCTCGAGTTTTGCCTTCTTCAGCCTGTGGCAGAATCGATCGCTAACAGTGATATAGGTGTAGAGGATGAGGTATGGTCAGTAGGAGGTGATGGAGGAGTAGAAGGAGGAGGATGAGATGATGAAGGAAAGTTTGGTTGATGATGGGGCTGTGGGCTTGTGAAGAATTCATGGGCTATGAACATATCCCAAGGTATGACCTTTTTTTCTAGCTGATGTAGGACCACCATATTGATCAAGGAGAGGTGGAACAAATTATGCATTTGCAGGGTATAGGTCCTCCTCTAGACAACATAAGACATCTTGTCAATACTTATATACACATAGTAAGGAAAATGAAGCAATTTAACCTTGGTGAAATGCATGAGGAGTCTAACATGGTAGGAATAAAGTCTGGAGTATCTCCCCTCACAGGTGAAGTACTTCATGATAACCCTCATAAAGGGTGCAAACCTCTATTTCAGGTGTGAGAAAGGGAAAATAGCCCTTGAGCCTTCTTTGTACCTAGTTTTGAAAAATGGCTCATAATGGTTCATGTCCAACCTTGCCTTCTTGAACCATTTCTCACCAACAACAAGTATACCTGTAGAATTAGAGATTGCATCTGCTGATAGTTCAAAATCCACCTCTGCAAAGCTTACTTGTTTATTGTGTAAGTTGAGGACAAACAACCTTGTAAGCTCTGGGTGATTTTGGACTTGTTTGACTTTCTCACAAAACTGGAAACATCCCACATTCTGAAAACATGTGAGAATCTTGCGAGATGAAGTTATATCCACTGTGCTCTAGGGTTCAAACCTATTTACCTTCCCTCCCTTGTGCTTTTTCCTCATAGGCATTTGGCCTCCTTCACGGCTGACACTATCTTCTACTCCTGATATGGTGATGAGGGCTATTTTTGGACAAACTTAGGTTTTCTTGTGACATTTAGGCAAGAGGACTGAAATAGAAATGATGGTGAGGGCATCTTTTGCAAAGTAGTGATATGGATATGGATTTATGACTGAGTTCTTTGAGCTTGATGAGGGCTTATCTTGAACTAAAGTGTAACTACCCTAACTCACACCTCCCTTTTAATGATATTTACTTGCTCGAAGGTTAAAAACAGAGGTTTATTTGTCATGAAAACCTAGGGTTTTAAAAGCCTAGGATTTAATCATTCCTTTAACCACTAAGTCACCAAAACACTTGAGGAAGAGGGAAAAATACCACCTACCAATTTTTACTCCTTTATAGGCTCTTGAAGGAAAATTTGAGGGTGATTTCCTTGAGCTTTTGGCAAATATTTTTCAATTTGGAGGATTTTGGCATAAGCGTAGCGCCGGGCAGAAGCTGGGCGAGTCGGGTCCTCTGTGCGCAGCGCTGAACGCCTTGTGCAGGTCTTTCGGCCTCTGGGCGTAGCACTGGCACAAAATGGGAGATTCAAGCCTCTATGCGTAGTGTTGGGCCTATCGAGTCGGCCTCTGAGCACAACGTCATGCCTGTGGGGTGTTGGGTTTGCCTGGGCGTAGCGCTGGGTTATACATGCAGTGCAGTGCAAAAATTGCACTATGTAGACCACTATTCGCGCAGCGCCGGGTCCTGTGAGCACAGCATCGGGCCCTGAGCATAGTGCTAGTAACTTGACCCAGAAATTGACCCAAAACTTAGAAAACTTCTCCTAAAAGCTCTTTGCTCTTCTTGCAAATTAAAAGTGAGGCAAAATGATAAATAAGATGCCTTTATACCCTTGGAAAAGTAAATTAAAATCAGGAACCCAATTTTTCTAAGGTTTTGTCACTTTATCATTTTGACTAATATCCTTTGACCTTTTATTGCAGGTGATTTGAAACAATTTCAAAGTGGCTCTTCTTCCTTTGGTGGTAGCTTGCTGAAGAAATGAAGAGGTCCCTTTTAACCTCAAGGGTCGTGGCACTGTCAAACCTCTTTCTTTTTGCACTGAGAAACTGAAAAACATGCTTTTATCCTTTTCTGGCATTTCTGAGTGTAAGTGACCTGAAAACATGTTTTCTTATCTTCTTACTGATTTTGGCAGTGATATATCCATTTTGAGAAAAACTATAAATCATGTCTGCTATGCCTCCTTTTGGCCACTTATGATTTGTTGCAGGTGCCATGACACAATTGTTTTTTTCCCCTTTGTCATTCTTGGAGTTTGACAACCTTAGTCACACAGCAGCAACCTCATGATCATGTTGGTTTTTCACCTTGTAACTCAAACCTATTCTTTGATTATTCTGATCTTTTGAGGGAAATTTGACTATTCTTTAAGGCTTGATCTCCCTCACAGTAATACTATTTGAATTTTTTCCCTTTGAGGCAGTAGAATACTTTCCTTGAAAAACCTTAGAATGACACACACAACAGTCCCTTGAAATCTTCCTTCGCTGGCATGATGGAGGCTCATTTTCCTCATTTCACCCTCTTTGCCTATCTTTCCAAAACCTTAGGTTTTAGGGTTGTTAGAGAAAAATCAGTAGTGTTCTCTTCTAAGTTCTCTATAGCCCTTTCAAGTTCATTCATTTATGTTCAGTTCACCTCACCTTTTTCCCTTCTTTATTTATAACTTCTAAAGATCTTCAATTTCATGCTTGGTTGTGCTGGTGTGCCTCTGCCCTTGTGTTTTGTTGGTTCGGCTCATTGTTTGGCATGCTACTAGCCCAATCAATCCTAGAAACCCTGATTTTCCCTGAACATAGGCATGCTTCCTCTTTCATTAGCTTGTGTGTACCTTTAATGAAAAGCAGGCCTCTTACCTTACCAATATCTTTGTTGATAGTTACCTTGACATTCCTGCAGAAATGTCAATCATGGACAGTTTTTCTTTGAATATTTTGAATTTGATTAAGGAGGTCTTTCTTGAAGGTTTTTCTGATATGTTTTGGTAACAACATATGTTGACCTTCTTTTCCATTTGATTCACTTTCTTGGCACATGAAAAACACTTATTTAGAACATCAAATACAATCCTTCAACCCATGAAAACCATAATGACGTAGTGGGAGGCTCTTTAGACTTGTCCTTTGACTAAAATCTCGGCTTAGGGTCCTCAAGTATGAAAATAGAGTTTTTGATAATTTTATGTATTGAAGATCCAAAATTCAATGTACTTGATTTATCTAAAGAGTCTAAGAAGATGGATTTGAGACCATCAATTCTTGAGGCATTTGAGGAACATGGGAAAGGGTACGGTATTTGGCAATCCTAGGTGGAAGTGGAAGGGCTATGGGTAGGAAAAATAGAGTACTGAGGTTATGGGTGTGAAAATGGGATAGAGATGAGTGTCATGAGCCCATGATGGGTCTTCTGGGAGTGGTAGGCTAACCAGGGAATGGCAGAGTAGTGAGATAGTGAAAAATTAATTCTAAGAATAATGAAGGCAGTGAGATTTCGAAAACTCACAATATTCATGAATTTTGTTTTTAGAAATCTAGGATAAACATTTAGTCATCTACAAAATAGAAAAAATTATTGACGACTAATAGGTTGAATTAAATCTTTTATAATTATTTTTTTAAATGATTTTTGTCTAACTTTTGAAATGAAATTTTTTTGCAGGACTTGGAAGGAAATATTCTGAGTTTCGTTTCATTTTTATAAGACAATTTTTTCTTGGATTTTTTAAAGTAAGTGTTTTGGATTGAAGTATGTATTTTTTGCAAAAAATTTAAAATGAGTTTTTTTTTAATTTAAATCTTTTGTGATGTTTTTTTTAATTGAGTTTTTGTCTAAATTTTTTAAGGAATTTTTTTGAACTTCATACTCTATTGTCATGGGAAATCGAAGGAATTTCATGAGAAAATATGATCGAACAGGAGACCCTGAGGAACGTAGAGAACAGGGGAGAGAATCTCACAAAATAAAGAGAGAAGCTCTCTCAAATATTAAAAGGGAAAATCAACCTCAACTAGAAGTTGAAGTAGGTATGTAAATCTAAATATTATGAATTTGATATTTAAAACTTTCCTGGTGTAAAATGTGTTCAAGCTTAATTTTTATTTGATGAAATAATTTGAGAAATATTTTGCAATGTAAACAGAGAGAGATATTCCTCAAAACATTGATGATGAGATACACAATTTTGAAAGAGAAAGTGAAAGAGATATTGAACCAATGATTGAAGATGGTGAAAATGTTGAAAGAAATTCAAGTGAAGAAATTGAATCACAAGGTATGTATATGTGTGTGTGTGTGTGTGTGTGTGTTGAACACATGCACGTATTATTGAAATTATACATATTTATTAATTTAGTTATTTATTGAATATGTAAACTTATTATGTACTATTCATTCGAATATGTATAGATGAAATCAATGTCGATGATGAGATGTTAGAAAATGTTGACACTCACACCATATGGAGATAAAAGAGTTGACCATGTTATACGATATCATGTTAAACACATTTTTGATACGTACTTCATAAAGGAAAATGTGACAGCTCAAGCCCAAATGTTGAAAGGTCTCCTATCATTAAGGAAATTAAAAAGAAGCTATGACTTTATTGGGTATTCGAAAATCAAAAAAAGATAAAAAAAATGAAGGAAAATGTGATACAAAAATATAAATAGTGCTATAAATTCAATTAGAAGATCTAGACAGAATCAGTATAGTAGAGCAATACATATGGCGATGGTTTCATCAAAGTACTAAAGAGAATCTCTTGGTAAAATCTATGGCACGAGCATTAGGAACCTCATGAAAAAATTTTGCACAAACATCGAAAAATTTCGGTTGCAAATAGATGTAAATGATGAACTCGCTTGTTGAAGAGCTATTTGTAGGCAACCATACAAAGTATAGACTTGGAGAAAATGTTAAAGAAAACAATATGTGAATATGGGAAAAGAAAAAATTCACGTGTTTCGCCAAATGCAAGGGATGTGATATCGAAGAAGAATAGCACGAAATCGAGTATGAAGAACATGAAAAAAAATTTCTTGGAAACCACTCGGATAGAGTTTGTTCAACAAGTTCAAAAGAAGAGAATCGTGAAATTCATGTCTCAATCGGTGCTTTTTGTTCAACAAAAACCATGGTGTGTAAAACCTATCATCGTATGCGACACTTGTTGTTGCTCGTTATCATGTGGAATTTCAATTATATTATGACACATTCCTTAATTTTGGTAGAACAATTTTGGAAATATTCACCTCCTCCTTCCCACTATCCGTGATTTCATATCTCAAATTCTATGTGAAAGAGAAAGTGATGAATTATTTTACGAAAAAGAAATGTATTTGGTGGTAAAAAAATGCGATGATTGTGGAAATTTGACTAAATTTCAAAAACAAATATCATACCGATATAAATGATCAATCATTGTCCAACATGAAAGTGAAATGGAAGAGATATGAATATATCCATACATCGATTCAAGGTTCAAATAGTGCTAAAAGAATTGATTACAAGAAGAAGAAATTTTTGTGATAGATTTTTTGAGAAAGTTTTGAGGCGGAAATTTATAAATACACCAAGAATTCCCATAGAGCTCGACGGAAGACTTGCAATTCAAAAAAATCCCGTGAATTTTTTTCCACCAAGGACCATTTTGTCAGTAATTGATTTTGCAGAACACTACATTTGTTCCTACAAAAATAAATTCAGTGAATACTATCATTCTAAACCAAGTCTCCATGCTCATCCATATTCTATATAGATATTCCGAACAAAACATCGATCATATAGAAAGCACTAGTGAAAATCAACATGTTATTAAAGAATATCACTTTTATATCAATAGACGATCGTACACATGATACATATTTTGTACAACACTGTTTTGGAAAGATTTATGACTCCTTGAGAAGTCGTGGAATAAAATTCAATGAAAATTGGATATGGTCAGATGGATGCGTAGGTCAATTCAAATCTTCACGATCATTCTTTTAGTTGTGTTGTCTTCATAAGAAAACCTACATTAAACATTGTTGGAATTTCTTTTGAGACGCCATGGAAAAGGAGAACATGATGGTGCGAGAGGCATTCATAAAATGAGCACTTCGAAAGATATCAAATGAACCTCTCTGCAAATTGACTTGTGGACGCTAAAGAAGCTGTTCAATGGTGCATCGCTGCTCATAAGCCATGAGACTAACCGATCAAGGGAAGTGCGAAGGTACGTTTCAATTTAATTTTTATTGGATATCCAATTTTAAACATCGTACATCTATCACAATGATTATCTTTGATGGTATTTTGATATCATATTTACATTCTTCTTTGAATTTTCCATATATAGGTTTTTTTTTGCATATTAGGATGAAAGATGTAGATAGATCAATTGGAAATGACGTTGAAACATTAAAAGGGACTCAAAAATTGAATTCAATTAAAACAAAGTTGTCCACAAATGTGTTTGCATTGGATAAAAGAAAATATTCTTGTTTTTATCATGTTTGCATAGACAACACATAATCCAATGACGTTTGTGAAAAACAAAATGTATGTAAAATATTGGAAACATACAGAAAGCTAAATACAAAGGGGAAAATGTCCATTGCAATGTTTGAAGAAATGCAATCAGAGGAGACTACAATATCATCCGATGGTGATCGAGCTTTCTGATCTTGTTAGAGAAGGTAACATTTGAATTGCTTTCAAATTATAGAGATCTAGAAATAAATTTTAAATACATAATTTTGTTAAGTTTGTTTTTATTGTGCAGAGATGTTTTTGTTGTAATTGCACCTACTAACAACGATGAAAATGTGAAGTATTATTTTATGCTTTACATTGAACGAAAAATTAAATTATTAGAAAACTATAATGATCATGGGTTTCCATATGAAAGAGGATCTATTATACTCAAAGATTATTTTTTCAAAACAAAACTAATCAAAAGTGGGGATTTTTGTTTTCTTTGAAGACTATGAACCTAATGTCATAAGTTGTCAATATAGTCACTTGGTGTGTGCAAGACACATAAAGTTGATAGAGGTTCAATCAAAAGAAAAAAAATGAAAATTAAGAAATGGAAAATGTCAAAATCCGATCATGAACGGATCGATTGAAGATGGCATTCTATTGGAATTGTTTTTTATTGAATCGCCCTAACAATTTCTTCTCCTTGGATTTCATCTTTTAGAACTTCCATAACTCAACTAAAAAATTGAGTTTCCTTTGTTATGTTATATGTGCAAGTGTTTGACACATGTACATTGTTTTAGTACATGCACACTAGTATCAACTGAAAGTATCTTTTTCTATACATGCATTGATGAAAAATGTTGCATGTATTGGATATATATATTTTCTAGAATGAAATTCATTGAAAGTAACTTTTCTATGTGCATCGATGAAAAATATTGCAAGTATTGGATATATATGTTCTAAAAGTATTATATATGTGTGTGTGTGTGTGTGTGTGTGTTCGTTCTAGAATTAAATTAAAACTAAACGTAGCTTTTCTATGTGCATTAATGAAAAATGTTGCAAGTACCGGATATATATGTTCTAGAATGCAATTAACTAAAATTAGTTTTTCTATGTGCATTGATGAAAAATGTTGCATGTACTGGATATATACATGTTCTAGGCAATTAACCCGAAAGTATCTTTTCTATGTGCATTGATGAAAAAATGTTGCACGTATTGGATATATATATGTTCTAGAATGCAATTAATTGTTCAAGTAGTTTTACTATGTGCATTGATGAAAAATGTTTCACGTACTTGAATATATATGTTCTAGAATGAAATTAACTGAAAGTAGCTAAATTCTATTGGCATTGATGAAAAATGTTGAAGTACTTGATATATATGTTCTAGAATGCAATTAACTGTTCAAGTAGCTTTTTCTATGTGCATTGATGAAAAATGTTGCACGTATCTGGATATATATGTTCTAGAATGGAATTAACCTGAATGTAGCTTTTCTATACATGCATTGATGAAAAAATGTTGCACGTATAGGGATATATATACATTATAGAGCACATTTTTAAAATTTTATGATTGTTTGACACATCTAACAAGACCTAGAATCTTATGATTGTTTATATATATGTATATATATATATATATATATATATATATATATATATATATATATATATATATATATATATATATATATATTGTACTTCAATTGTTTTAACATATATATTCAAACATGTGTAAAATCATTTCTACATGTACATATATTCATGTGAATTTTTTTTGGTTTGGAAAACGACAAATTGAATTTTAAAAAACAAAACATAATATCATAATCACATGCCAAATGTAGTTCAACCATCCAAAACTTATGTTTTAAAAAACTTTTTGATTATATCACAACATTACTTCACATGCCATGCCAATTGTAGTTCAACTATCCAATAAAAACAAAACATTATAACACATGCCAAAAATGTAGATCAACCATCCAAAACTTAAGTTTTAATTTAAAAAAACATTATAGATCACAACATTACTTCACATGCCAAATGTAGTTCAACCATTCAAAACTTAAGTTTTAAAAACAAAAGAAATTATAACACAACATTACTTCACATGCAAAATGTAGTTCAACCATCCAAAACTTGAGTCTTAAAAACAAAAACATTATATCACAACATTACTTCACATGCCAATTGTATTTCAACTACCCAATAAAAACAAAACATTATATCACATGCCAAATGTAGTTCAACCATCCAAAACTTGAGTTTTAAAAACAAAACATTAATATAGATCACAACATTGCTTCACATGCCAAATGTAGTTCAACCATCCAAAACTTAAGTTTTAAAAACATTATATATCACATTCACATGTACCAAATGTAGTTCACATAAAATATGTCCAAAATTTATAGATCTCACTAATTATCAAGTCTCAAGTTATATATGACTGCATCTAGATAAGACTATATATAAAAAAGTAAATTCAAGACTAAATCTATTGAAAATATAATTTTTCACGTATGCATGTGCATCATCCATCAAATATAGATGGATGTAGTGTCTCTCTCAACCAAATTTCACAATCCTCGAGCTATCATGCGACGCATGGGGAACCTGTACACAATGTGTACAAACATTAAAAATTTGATTTTTTAAAAATTGAGTGAGAATATATAGTAACTTGATGTAGAAAACAACATGTAAAAAAAACTCAAGTAATACCTCATGAGGTTTCCCTCTCATTTATTGCTCATCCCACTAAAACTTCCCCAAGAACATCTCGATAAACTATACAATATAGATGTACAATTATATATATACATGTATATATATATATATATATATATATATATATATATATATATTTCAAATGAAAATGCATATATAAACTTATTTTCAATAATATTAAAAAAAAAGTTAGACAACTTGTTCAAATGGTTGAAATGGTGTGGATGTTTCTATCTCCATTGCTAGAGTCCATGGAGAAAAGAAATCCTCTATAGAAACCTAAAATTCAAAAAATTTAAAACTATAAAATAACTCAAAATCTCTAGATCTCAATTTATAATAAAAATTTTTAAACTTAAATTTATAACTTGTAACTTAAAAGCATATATATATTTAAGTGAAAAATTGAATAATTGTGTTGGTGGTTGGCACATCTCCTAAGAGTGGTTCAAAAAAGAAAATCTCCAAAAACCTAAAATTCAAAAAATTTAAAATAACTCAAGATATTGATATATCGTCATTTTTTAATGGAACTTTTTGAGGTGGAATATATAACTTAAAAACATAAATTTTAAAAGTGAAAATTTGTCCATACTTGTGATTTTGGATTTGGCACCTCCCTAAGGAATTAGAAGGTACATCTCCCAAGGAAGAAGAAGGTACCTCATCCCAAAGACATCGGATGGAATCGAATCTCTTAAAACATTTTATGATATATATGTACATGTACATGTGTGCACAATTATTTATTTTAAAAGATATCTCATCATGTTACGATATATATAATAATAGATAAAAAAAATAATTGTACATCATCATGTTCACTTAAAAAACACTAACATTTGCCAACATATCTTGATGGTGAGAACCATATTGATTGTATGATTTATGGTGACACCCATCTTGATTGTTTGAACCTGGAGGCTCCAATCGTGATATTAACATTTTCTTCATTCATCAAAGCGTGTACAAATACAAATTTCGTTAACATATAATGATACATTTTTGTTATATTAATGTATACAAACAAATCTATGTATATATGTATTTATTACAAAATTTTACATATGTTAAAATAATTGAACCCTAACCATTAACACATGTCGTTCCCATGCCCTCTTCCTCATGAACAATTAGAAATCTTGCTGTATCCATTGCTGAAAAATTCTTTGCATATGTTTTGGGATATTCAACGCTCATGTTGTCAATCTCTCTTCATATGTATAATACACAAAATTAACGCGTGCATTCTCACGTGCTCTTTTTAATTCGATGCAAACATCGACTGCTCCCAATCCACTCGTGAACATTGTCAATGATGGCATCCCTTTCTTCTCGACTAATTTGAGAGATGGCTTCCATCTACGCAGTAAAGTTTTGACACGAAAAGGTCGCCTAACTAATGGTGGCTCACGGTGACGGGGCAATCGAACATCGTGCCTAACGCCCCTACGGTCACACAATCGACCTTTCCTGAGACTAAAATATTCGGAGGAAGGGTCATTTTAATTAGGTTTCATTTTGAAAAAAATTTTCGCATAAAAAGAATTTTTGCAAAATAAAGCAAAACCTCATCGTTCCATGGGGGTCTTCCATAGGCCACAAAGTGTCTATCATATAAATAGTGAGCTATATGAGGGTGCTTGAAAATATTGCACCTTTAGTATCTTTCTTTTCGGCTCTTATTTGAAAGTCAAACATAGAATTGGCCATTTCTATTGTAACTCTTTGTTTAACGACCTCCCATTTATCGGGACCCTATCACTATTTTCTTTCTTTTTCTCATGAATTCTACAAAAGTATCGTTGGTTGGCCCAAGCTTTCGAGCACACATCTACTAGTTCACCTAAAGAGTGTGTAACTATTTCAAGCTTTTTCGACTCTCTAGCAGCTAGAGTCAAAGCCACAAGATCTCTATTCAATTTTGTATGAAGGTGTTGACACCTTTCTAAGCTGCATTGTTGCATGTTTGTTTCCCAAGTTATATCATAAATGTCCACCAGGATAAGTCGTGGTTGTTGGACAACCTTCTTCTTGAATGACGTGTTCCCTCCCTACGTCTTTTTTGTAGCAACATTTGGAGTAACATTTTCAGCCTACGCATCAATATATAAAAATTTTGTATATTAAAAAAACACATGTAAACAAACTTGTACAAATTGAATGAAAAAAATATTGAAATTGATGGCTACCTCGATGTGGTTGGCTAGCATCTTTCCCCACCACGAGACTCTTGAGAACCGTAATGACCCTACGAGAACCAACACGACCACCGATTGGTTGAAGAACTAATATGACCATCCGTTGATTGGCCTCAGGGAGAATACATATCACCACCTTCACGCAATCCAGCCCGACACTTATTGATGGCCCTCTAAGGGAATCGAACCACCACCAACCTCACGAGATAGAGAGAGAATATTCTTACAAAAATATGAATTTATAATAAATTCAAAAATACATTCATACATATAAATACATGTACATATTCATTGTTTAAATCACGTGAACCATACCATGATTACGTGAACCATGGGCATGCTCCATTGATGGATTAGACACCCTTCTCCTCTTAGCTCCTAAAAAATAAAAAATTAAACTTATTAACAACTAATTTAACTCACAAAATTGATAAAAAAATCAATTCCATATGTACAAACATGTATGTATAAGTATGGAGATTTAAGATTAAATTTAAATACCATGAACATCCCTGGATCCCTCAATCCTCCTCTCTCATAGAGATATGGGATTCGTTGATCTTTGTCATACATCCTCCATGATACATATACTCTACGGTGGACATTTACAATTATTTTTTTTAATTACTATTTAAAATAAATTACAAAAATTAACGTAATTTAGTGTACACAAATTATATAAAACACAACTTTCAAAGCACTAATCGATGTGTGAAACTCAATTTAAGCAAAACTATAAAAATGTTAAGTTCACCAAATTGTGCTTTACATGGTGGGAGCACTACTTGGTATAAAATTGAAAAAAACACGTGTTCATTAAAAAAGAGCGTGAAACTCCATTTATTGTTGAAGTCCTCGCATTTTAATTTTATGAAAAATGTGAAGTTCACCACTTGTTGCAAATGTGAATTCATGCAAGTTGCGATTAGCATGTGTGTGGTGGGAGCACACTTGGTATATAATTGAAAAAACACATGGTCATTAAAAAAGACGCATTTATAAGTTCAAAACACACATATCCAAGATATGTTACAATTTCCATCAATAAATTTTGAAGGAGAGCATATCAACACTAATTCATCTTTGAGAGATGAATATTGAATTTTTGAAGAAGAGTGTCTCAAAACTAATTCATATTTGAGAGATGAATCTTGAATTTTTGAAGAAGAGCATATCAAAACTAATTCATCTTTGAGAGATGAATCTGCATTGGCATTGCCCCATATAATTCTAATTCATCTTTGATGGATTAATCTTGAATTGGCATTTCCCCACACAATAGATCAACAGGACATCTTATTCACATTTGTACAATGTCTTATACTAAAAAATTGAAATTGGCTAACAATATTATTTTCTATTCCATGCGGTTCTTTTAGCCTCTCCCTCTTAACTTGCTACATGTCATTCATCCGGTTGCACACAAGTTTCGAATTGGTGAAAACTACAATTCCATTATATCCATACTCCATGCAGTTGTTCCCAAGCCTTCTATCAATGCAATATAATATGTCTCATTGTTTGTTGTTCTTCCCGGTATATTTATTTTCCTTTGACGACTTTTGCTAGTCGTAATATTGGAAACTTGTACATATGTAATCATTGTTTTCCTGGATTGGGATAGCAAGAAACATCTATGACAATGTCCATTTTCTCAACCATATTTAGTGGGTTTTATTATCCCTTAAAAAAATGAATTCAATAAAAATATATTAAATTGACACTTTTATTACAAATGCATGGGAGAAATGACACTTGTGCATGAGATAAATGACATGTGCATGGTTTATCTTAAAGTTTGACTTAAATTTTATGGTAGAATTCACGTCTAGAAATGAGATGCATTAAAGGTGCATTGCCTAGAGTTTAAGGGAGATTTATGACACATATGCATGGTTCATGCATGGTTTGCATGAAAGTTTGCCTTAAAATTTATGGTAGAAATCACATCTAGAAATAACATTCCCTAAGAAAGTATGAGATCCGTAGCTACCAGACCTTTACATGCCTTAAGAAAGGATGAGATCTAGAGGCTACCTATCCCTTTCTATAGACTACTTTAGAACTTGTAAAAGTTAAGACTCGACCAACTAAACTAAAATCCTATGGAAGTTCGACCACTTTAGGTTCAATTTTTAGCCTTAAATTTTTCTTTGAATTAATGGGGGAAAGCCTTGAGTTTGGGGGATACTATCCTATGAGAGTTCATCCACTTTAGGTTAAGTTTTTAGCCTTAAATTTTTCCTTGAATTAATGGGATAAAGCCTTAAGTTTGTGGGATAAATGACATTTACATGGTTTGCAAAAATTATTTTCTGCACTTACTAAAAAAACTAGTTGTGGTGGTTGATGAAGTTATGTCAAAGTCACACCTTATGAGTTTGTGGGAGAAATGAAATAGAAATGGCACATGCCTTAAATTTTTCTTAAAATACCTTATGGGATAAAGGGAGAAATGACACATGTACAAGGTTTTCCTTAGAGTGGTAGTGGTTTATGGATATTAAAATGAAGAACTTCTATTTACTGTCTCAGGAGATTGACCGTAGGGGCATTTACTCGGATATGTTACCTTTGAGAAAAGATGATATCCAGACAGCTAGCCTATGCTACATGACTTTGTCTTAGAACTTGTAGAAGTTAACACTCAGACGTATAGACTAAAATCCTATGGAAGTTCAAAATACTATGAGAGTTCACACTTTAGGCTTTAAATTTTTAGGCCTTAAAGTTTGCCTTGAATTAATGAGAAAAAGCTTTTATTTTTGTGGGAGAAATGAAATTTACATGGTTTGCAAAAATTATTTTATGCACTTACTAAAAACATGCTTTAAATTTAATGGGAGAAAGCCAACATGAAACATGCTTTAAAAGAGACATACTTGGACTAAGAATTTATGGGAGAAATGACACATGTACACATGTTTCCTTAAAGTGGTTGTGGTTTATGGATATTAAAATGAAGAACTTCTATTTAGATTTGTTCCGAGATTGACTATAGAGGCATTCTATCGGATATTTCAACTTTCAAAAAAGATGAGATTCAGAGGCTACTGCTCTATTGCACACTCCGTACTTTAAAACTTATAGAATTTAACACTACCTAGCCCTTTATACACTCACCTGTAGAACCTTGTAGAAATTTAACACTCAACAAACAGGACTAAAATCCTATGGAAGTTTAGCCTAATTTAGGTTGCAGCTTTTTTAGGCTTTAAAGTTTACTTTGCCTTTTAATTAATGGGAGAAAGTCTTTATTTTTAGAGTAACCTTATAAAATGCTATAATGTTAAGATAGTACTTTTACGTATAAAACAATGGAATTGAGAAACGTTATTATATATCAGAGTTATGTTATGAAAAATTAGTTATGTCCTTGATAAGAAGTATGATTTAGCACTTATCAAATTGTTTAATAATTTATAATAATAGTTATTTTTGGCTTGTACTATCATTCATCCTTGATATGTACAAGAATTTTACAACTTCAACATTAACTCACACTATCATCATATCAATGTAGCCATGTCAGTCTAGATTATTTATATCCATTACATCATAAAACACTCCACTTTTAACATTTTAAAAGAATAAAGCAACATAGAAGTGTGTTAATTTAGGTACATTAATACACTCCCACTTTTTAACATTTTACAAGAATAAAGCAACATGAGGGTGTAAATTTAGGTACATTAATAAAATACAACCATGTCAATCTAGATTATTAAGATCCATTATAGCATATTAATGCAATATAGATTATTTATATCCATTACATCCTACAACACTCCACTTTTAACATTTTAAAAGAATAAAGCAACATGGAAGTTGTAAATTTAGGTACATTAATAAAATACAAAAATGTCAATCTAGATTATTAAGATCCATTACATCGTAAAACACTCCACTTTTAACATTTTACATTTTACTCAATTTGAGTTTGGGTAGATCTATCCTATGGAATTTAAGCTACTTATTTTTTAGGCCTCAAAGTTTGCCTTGAATTAATGGGAGAAAGCCTTGAGAAATGACACATTCCTTAAATTTAATGGGAGAAAGACAATGACACATGCTTTAAATTTTGCCTTAAGAGTTTATAGGAGAAATGACACGTGTATGGGAGAAATTACACATGTACACGATTTGCCTTAAAGTGGTTGTGGTTTATGGATATTAAAATGAATAACTTATATTTAGATATATTCCGAGAGATCGACTATAGAGCATTCGGATATGTCACCTTTTCATAAAAAGATGAGATCCAAGAGACTACCTGGCTCTTTACGTACTCGCCTATAGAACTTGTAGAAGTCAACACTACTTGTCCCAATTATACCCTATGAAGTGTGTAGAGAGGACTCGTGGAATCACTCACACTACTTTACGTGAACATAAGGGTGTATAAAGAGTGTACTAACTCAAAAATATGGTCATGTTGTGATATATTTCCCAAGAGCCCAAATGTACTCCTTAAGTATATGTGGGGTTCATATAACCATCTACAAAAACCAAGTGATTCTTTCCATGCTAAGTTTAATGTATGAGCCATGTGTATACGCACATTATCTAGAAACCATAGGGAAAAAGCAAAGGGTACTTAAGTGGTTTGAAGAAAAAATATCACCAAGAAGCTTTGAAGGAGGAGAATAAGAATTGGAAATGGGGAGGAAGTGATAAGAATAAATTAACCACCACACATCCATGCAGGTGGCAAAAATAATTCTAACCATTGCAACATTGATGGTCACATTATAGGAGAATTCGTTGGATGTTTGGTATTTGTTATATTCTTTATGTAGAATACCCCCATGCACTATATATTTTTCTAAGATTAGTGGTGGGAATAAAATGGGAGAAAGGACCCCCACTTTAGGGTTTTATGGAGATGAAAATTCCCCCACACACAAGTGTTCTGTGGGTAGTGCCCTCCAAAAAAGTTTTTGAAAAAATTCCTACCTTTATGATGGTTTTCATCACATGGTTTTTTCTTTTTAGCATTTTTCTAGTGCATGGGAAGTTTACCCCCATGGTTCTACAATTTAAGTGAAAGAACTAAAGTTTTATTTGATCCATGGTGTAATGTGATTGCAGTTTATAATTGTCGTGGACATACACATATATACACACATACATATGTGTGTGTGTGTGTGTGTGTAGTGGCCTGGTGTTAGCCACCTGTAAAATTGAGCATGCCAAGGTGGCTAACATGTTTATTTCCAAGGAACAATTTTTCCTATTAAAAAATTGTTGGCTCTTGAAGACTCTTGAATGGCTCATGCCTTGTCCGCATCTCATACTGTTTACATCCCAAAACTTCCCTCCGGGAATGCTGGCAACCAAAAAAAAGTCAAATACTACCGTAAGACCTCTTTCTTCCTTCTCCTCAAAACTAACCTCTCCTCTATCCCTCCATTCCCCATGAAAATCCCCTCATTTCTATATTTCTCTCATTTTCTGAATCAATGGAAAATGGCATCAACCCACAATATTCATCTACCCATGTTATATCCACCCAAGGAATTTACATGGTATTGTAAATGTACTTCCACCCATGGTATCTATCCACCCATGATATTTATTTTCCCATGGTATTGTAAGTGACCTCCATGGTATGCATCCACCCATGTATTCATCTACACATGGGATTTACCCATGGTATTGTAAGTGGTATCTACTCATGTATTGCTTATGGCATTCACACAATAAGAATGTAACTCAAAAGGGCTACAAATAACAAGTCTTTAAATTTCTAAAAGGACAGTTTTTCTCGCCACAATGTAGTTTTGCGCTATTCTCTCGTTTTAATAAAACAAGTTTCTTCGTGGTTTTATTTTATTTGTGTTCTCTTTTTTTCCTCGGCATCCTAATTTTGGCAGCATCTTGTTAGATCCATTTGGGCTCAGATTCAGGTCCGCCCAAGATTCGGAACAGTAGTATTAGATTCAAGTTACGCTTCCATGATTGAGGGTTCAAATATACTAATTTAATGCTTGGTGTTAATCTTCAAAGAAAACCCATGAATTTTTTTTTAATAAGTAGTTTTCAGATCAGATCTGAAACTTTTATGAAATTGCAAAATAAAAGACTAGACCTGGATTCTCAGCAAAAAACATTCAAATCTTAAAAACAATCAAGCAAATTGGTTTGATGAGGGAGATATCGCCGATTCAAAACTCACAATGTTCACAATTTTTCTAATTTAATAACCTATATGGACGACGGCTATCCTGTTGGCCTGGCAATTTTTAGTGAAAAATTTTTAGAATAATGGATATCGATCTGATCTTCTCTGAAAAATCACCCAAGTTCAAAAAATTTCTGGCTTAACTGGAGTCCGGATGGGAGTTATTATTGATTTAAAATCAACTATTTTTTCAGAAATTTTTACATTAAATGGGGCTCATGACGAATCATGGGTCTAGAGTTCCCAAATAGTGGTTCAAAATGAGCATGAGAAGATGTGCATTATAATCATTCCATTTCCAAAAACAGTGTTATAATAAATATTCTCGAGCATATTGACCGATTATGCTCATTTTAAATATGATGTGATTCGTTGACAGGTCCTTTGGGAGACGTGCTCTCAATTTCGCTTAGCAGGCACCGTTTTGTTATCTACCGCCTTCATCATAGCGCGTTCACTCTGGGTTATTTGGAGACATGCTCTACCACCCCAAGCTGGTGTAGGCACTGCGATTTCTCATCAATAATCAGCATCACGATTATGGGTCAACCGCACAAAATCTTTTTCATCGAAGTCTATTTGCTATGCCGTACACTCGTTAGTCACATAGTTGGTCACAAGTATTGTTGTGGTATTTTCATTCTGGATCTTTCGTTTGTCATGGTTTTTGTCTATCCACAAACCCACACTTCATCAAAGTCCATTTTCTAGGCCGTACACCGTCAATATCACAAATGGTCACAAGTAGCCACAGGTACCCCTATCCTTAGATCTTCATTCGTCACGCGTTTATGGTTAACTACAAAAACCCTTCTTTCAATGGCTTCTTCACATTCAAAAAGGCTTCTTCCGGGAGGGAACTTTATGCAATGGGGACCATTGCTTCTTAAGGAGGAGGAATGATCCGAATGGAAAATACATCAAATTTGCTTAAATATTCACCTGCTGTTATCTATCCACCCATGGAATTTACACATGGTATTGTAATGAACACCCATGGTATTCATCCACCCATGATATTTATTTTCCCATGGTATTGTAAGCACCCATGGTATGTATCCACCCATGGTATTCATCTACACATGATTTACCTATGCATTGCAAGTGGTATTCACTCATGGTATTGGCTTATGGTATCTACATACATGGTATTGGTAACTCAAAAAGAGCTAGCAACAACAAGCTCTCAGCTTTTAAAAAGGATAAGATTGTCCTACAAATGTAGCTTACAGTATTCTCTTCCGTTTTAATAAAACAAGTTTTCTTTGTGGTTTTATTTTATTTGTGTTTCTTTTTCTCATATCCTAATTTTGTAGATCTTGTTAGATCCATTTTCAACTTTTTAGATCTTGGGCTCAGCTCAAGATTCGAATCATTTTCCTCATCAAAAATTATTTTATAAGGTTGAACCCACTTTCAACCTTACCCAACCTTCATTTCTTTGAAAACCATAGAAAATACATTTTCTATGTTCGGGCTTGCCTCGCTGCCAAGCCTCCAACCCTTTTTCTTCCATACCCCGAGAGCTAGAACCTAATGCTAAACCTGCTTGCGTTTATCTCTTTAAATTAAAATTTTCCGCTAAACCATTAAAAAGTTTTGTAAACTCATATTTTTTTGGGTTTTGAATATTTTAAAAGGTTTCAATTTTTTATAAATGATGGAGCTATCTCAACTGGCCGATTCGCTCAGACTTGGACGTAAGCAGTGCGTACTTACCATGTGGTCCCCCGCCTTCCGTGCGGCTATTTTCCCGGCACCGGCGCATTTTCCGTACCGCCGGCCAAAGGCCGCGCCCGTTGGCCGTCGATTCTATACGCCGGCGCCGCGTGTCCTCCGTACCTTCTTCGAAACCCGCCATCCCCGGGCGTACGAAAGCTCACGCGATTAAAGTCCAAGAGACTAGGGTGCTCACGAAATTTATCCGCCACCATCCGGCACCGCCATCCACCCGTTGTCGATCGTCAAAGTGTCCGCGGACACCAAAGTGCCCGCGCGACAACAAAGCCGTACGAAACAGCGATCAACCGCGATATGACCGCATCGAAGGCCCATGTCGCGTCGTCTTATCTCTCCCGTTGCCCACCATCGCCCGCCGCCCACTTCTTCTTATTGCCTGCCTCAACTGCCACGATCATGCGATCGAACGGCTTCCGCATTTATCCTCTCGTCGTTTTTTCGACTATTCTAAGATTAAACCTTGCTCGCTGGATGATGCAAGTATTCATCGTCTTTCATCGCGATATCCTCCGGCGTGTATTGACTTACAAAGTGGATTTTGTAACATTGTTTGTTTTTGAAGCCATGCTCGCCAAATGTTGAAATTCTCACGCCAAGGATGACGATCCTCCAGCCCTTCGAATACATCAGGAATATCAGGGCCTGAAATGTGTCAATGATGTCTTCTTGTGCATTGATGCCTTCTAAAACTCGCGCAACTTCGACATTTACAAAGAAGAGAACCACAGCGTGCGCTCAAAGATTACTGTTGAAGACCAGATGAAATAGAGCAGTAGAATTCATGGATTGCATTAGTGGGGATTATGGCCAAGACGCTTATAAAAGCCTTAATCCCCAATCTAAAATATAGTTTGAAGGAAAACCTAAAGTGTTTTATCAGAACTTAGCTCAATACAATGATAAAATTGATTCCTCCTGCACCAGCGCTTCGTCTTGCCTTCAGCACCTAATCAGAATAGGTTATTGTTGGGACCAAATATCTTCTCACAAAAGATAACCAAAGGTAACCTTGCTTAAATTTCATTTATTTAATGCTCACAGAGGAATTGTTAGCATCGCACAGTCTCAGAACAAACGTGCTCCCACCCCATCTTAATTCAGGGTGATAAACCACCCACAGCAGTTAAACACCTTTACGTCATCGTAGCCTTGGCGGCCAGAAAACATTAACCGTATTAATTGTATCCTAGATCTTAATCGTATCTCACCTCTCATCCTATAAATACTTTATAGAAGATGATGAGGTTGGTTTTTGATGTAATTGTTAAAGCATTGTACGAAATTGAGCTCAAGACTCTCGATTGTAACAGTGATTTCGATCGGCTCTTGGAGCCTGCCTAGCTGTAGTATAAATTTAGGTTATGTTAAGATGGATTAAAACACCGGACTTTGAACATTGTAACCGGTTTGGAGCAATCAATGCAAGCTTCGATTTATGGGATCCTCGGGTCTATGCTGACGTGATGTTATTCTCACCGTAACGTGTCATTTTATTTCCCCGCTTTTCAAATTTGTTTCATTTTCCACGTAAAGAACAGCTTTAAACAAAGCAGTTAGAGCGTCGTATCACTCGTCGACCTTTCCTCTCGGCTGTAAAAATCTTTATCCCAAATGTTTTCTTCGAATTTGTGTTATTTGGAAATGATTTAATTCAAACTAGGCTATCAGGAATGCTGCGCTCTCTCATCTCTATCGTCAGCCAGCTCGAACGTTATTTTGAAATGTTACTTTCAAGATAACGAAAGCGTAAGGAATGAACCGAGGAACCGAAAGGTGAGCCCGAGTCCCGCTTGTTTGGCATCAACCGTTTGATCCGTTTCCCTTAGAATGTGTCAAAAGTCGGACTAGTTTTCGAAAGTACCTTCATCGCATCTTGGGCTACATTCTCGTGTTATCTCCGTGACTTGTCTCGACAGTAACTAAGCAAAGGAGAGCTAAGATGACGAGAAAGAGAGCGCCCGCTGTGAAGCCCTTTGCTCCAAAGGTTGCCTTCAAGTTTCCTCATAGTGTATCGTTTTCTATCGGAAGTGTATCACAGGTCGGATAGTTTCCAAAGCACTTACTCGTATCCTAGTTAGTTTCTGTGCCTTTTCTTAAGTGTCCGGTCAAAGGTCAAGCTAGTTTTGCAAAGTACCTACCGTATCCCCGGGCCGCTTCTTTGTTCTCGCATCTCGTTAATTTCCCTTTCTTGATGTATCACATTCCATAAATCGAATCTTCAAAGAGATCCTCAGGCCCAGATGACTTGCCCCATAGATTACTCTTGAACCCGGTTGTTTCAATTAAATTCTCTTATGACTCCATAGCCCAATGGATTGAAAACTTGTTATCATCTTTCTTTAGAATCAAAGCTTATTTTGTTTACTTGCAACTTCTCACCTTTGAACCTATTTGCATATAGATCTTTCCGCCTCGACACAACGAACTATGTTCAACCATCCAAGAAAACCAAACAAAATCCTTGGCCTTCATA
This sequence comes from Pinus albicaulis, assembly GCA_034641835.2. Lineage (NCBI taxonomy): Eukaryota > Viridiplantae > Streptophyta > Pinopsida > Pinales > Pinaceae > Pinus > Pinus albicaulis. Next base: position 623,818,401 of record CM076571.1, read on the forward strand.
ACTAGCCTAATATCATCCCCCTAAACTTCAAAGACAATATCCATCTTTGTACATATCGAGAGATCCCTCTCCGGATTCGTGGAGGGCTAGATCCTAGAATCCCAAAGTTGGTTGAAATGATGTTAACTCCGTAGATCGGGACTTTGCCAATCTCGCTTGTTACAGACCTAACATTTTCTCAGCGACTCCGCGTGGGGAATAGTTTAACTCAAAATCTACTGGTTCCATGACAATTGTTCTACTTTGCATCAGCCACCAGGAACTAACATTTCCGGCGACTCCGTTGGGGACTCCTTACCCAGAAATCTTCATATAACATCTTCGAGAGTAAAAAAGCTGCAACTTTTCCAAGCACTACCAAGAAATGGTAATTAAGATAAAGATCAATTGAATCGTGACAAACTAGGTCATCCTAGGATTCTTTTAAAGTTTTATCTAACCTTGGAAAATCAGCTAGCTTAGCCATAAGGATAGACTTTGTCTTTGTTTCATAACCGTAGCTAAGTTTTGAGGCAAAGTTAGGACATTCTTTTAAACCACAAATAAAGCAATTCAGAAAATACCAAAAACGTTTCGTATTGGTAGTAAAACACTCGCTTTGATATCTTGTCTCACGTCTTTGATGTGTTTTACCTTATACTCTTAGACAGTAGTCCGGAAAGGGCCGGTAGCCTCCGGATCTCATCCTCTTTAGGGGGTGACACATCCGGTGAATGCCCTCCCAAACCCAATCTCTCGGTTAGAGTTTGTTGTGTTTTGAGATATCCTCGAAAAAGGAATGTTTCATAAACACCGTGGTGGATAGTGTACTCCTTGGAAAATACCTTTGAGCCTTCCACCTCGGCGACTCCACCATCTCCGAATCGAGTACCTTAAGACTCCACTCGAAAAGAACCCTTATCATTATAAAATCATTCAAATTCGATTAAAGGACTCAGGGATTCGAATCGAGAAAGCAGATTAGCTAACCGTCTAAAGATTGTCATATCCGGTTGAAATTTTTCTCGTTTAGTTAGGGTCTAAAACACATGTACGTTGTGGCTCCTAAAAAGATTCACACCAGAGCCCATCCCGACCCGATCCTCCCGAAATAGTTGATAACCCGTAAAGAATTCTTAGGGAAGTCTCCCTAGGATACAACCCTCAACTATTTTCGTACTACCCCTAAGAGCCAATTCATTCCCCGAAAACCTTTCTACTCTTCATGAATCACAAATCGACTTATTAAACCCATTCAGAACTAGGTCATTTGGTGATTTAGATCGCTTAGATTCTCGAGCCTACCCTTTCATCACCCGAAACCAGCATAGACTCTTGGGAATAGAGAATCAACACTCCCCCGATTTACATTTCTTACATAATCTAGGTGTCTCTCATCCAAGGTCACCAAAAATCTACTGTCTTCTCCATCCACTTCTCGGCTCATCTTTCACCCACTGTTCAAACCACTCCCCTTCAACCCACTCATCCTCTTGTAAATCCACCCCCACCACATATCATGGAAGCATGGTATGCTCCCTTAGTCCTTCTTGTACCATTAGTCAATCTTCCACAGGACTATCAGTCCAAAATTCCATTATATGATGCTAATAATACCATAACAACATCTCAACATGTGGACAAGATGTGAATGACTACTTTGACAGTAAATGAAATTGATAATGAGTCTGGCAAAATCAGAGATTGTTGTTCAAATTTTGGGAGAAGGAAAATGGTTTAAAGGTTTAACCCCTACAGATAACTAACTTCCAAGCCTTCCATCAAACATTCTTAAACAACAAAGTAAGGAAAATCCTCCAAGTCCTTGCCGACTATAACAAATCTCCATAGGAACCTCGGGGAAAGTGTACAAACTTATTGCAATTCAGATTTAACAATGTGTATAATGCACTTTCCCGAACCGAAACCTCCTCGTGGATCGACTCTGGAAACAAATTCCCCAAGGGCTCCATTCAGACATGACATATTCAATTGCAGGAAAGAGTCTTGCAACCCTTGAAGATATAAAGAGGTGCCTTTCTTTGTGAGGTGAACCTCATGGAGAAAAGAGCAAGGATGAAAGCTGAAAAGAGAGTATCTTTTAGAGAGGAATCCACCCCTTCTACTTCGAGCTCGAAGATGGAAAGAATGATGGAAGAAATGATGAAGAAAATGAGCATTCTAGAGAGAGCACAAGCAATTCTAAATCAAAATGCTCCTCAAAACAGAAACCAAGACCAGAATTAGAATCCTAGAAGGAATCAGCCTCCAAACAGAACCAGGGAGGATGATCAGCAGATCATCCCTCCCTTCCATCAGAACTTTTTAAGTGAGGTTGAACAAACAGATCAAATAACAGAGGAAGATGATATAAACTTGTTTGGGGTAGATGATGATGACTTTGAGGTTCATTATGATAATAAACAAGGTCTTTATACACCTTATGATGACAGAAGAGATGATGCTGAAAACAGCTACCAAAACATGGAGAACGCTGTCATAGAGCCTTTAAGGGAATATGAGCTAAGAAGTAGATCTAATCAACAAACCCCCAGCAATAAAACCTCTGACAAACCTTCTCAAAACAGCGCTGCAACCAAGTCTAAAACAGTCAAACAAAAGGACAAAGCGGTGGCTGTCGATTCTGGTAATGATAAAGAGAAAAACACTCAAAACATCGAAAAACAGAGCGCCAACGATAGTAGTACTAGCACATCGGTTAGTACTCCTGCGAAAACAACTGTTTTAACTATAGATAAACCAAATTAGCAAGCTGTTATTGCTGATAAAGTGGCAGCAAACAGGGCTGAAGTCAATACTTTGAGGAATGAAAACCTTTTCAGCCTAGAACAGGAAATCTCAAAGATTAAAATCTCTGTCCCTTTGACTGAGTTGGCTGCCCAACATATATATAGGTCCAAAATTTTGAAGGCTTTAAACTTAGAAGATAATGAAGATACTCTCAATCTTAATGATGACCAACCAGAGCTTATTTTTGGTCCAAAGATTGAAGGAAAGTTCCAAGAAGGTCCTGTCCCTCCCTTTTATGTAAGCTTAAACATTCATGACAAAATTCTGCATAATGCTATGCATGATTCAGGTGCTTCCCATAATTTAATGCCAAAATCTGTAATGGAGAGCCTGGGTCTTGAAATTACCAGACCTTACAAAGATCTGTACTCTTTTGACTCAAACAGAGTTAAGTGTCTTGGATTGATTAAAGATCTCTGTGTTAATTTAGCCCAAATTCCAGCCAAATGTTTAGTCATGGATGTTGTTGTGGCTGATGTCCCCCCGAAGTACGGAATGCTTTTATCAAGGTCTTGGGGGGCTAAGTTACAAGGAACCATGCAAATGGACATGACCTATGCAACTATCCCTGTTTTCAATCAGACTAGGAAGCTTTATAGGGAATCCCACATGCAGTACACAGTAACAAGTCAGGATCGGCCCCAGAACTCCCCTCTCTATGCTATAAACACAAGCCTTGATTCTTTCATCATGTTTAATGATGAAGCACTCACCGAACAAATTGCTTCAATAGAATCAATGGTTGAAATAAAAAAGGGGGACCACAAGATTGAAATGCCGAAACGGTCTATTGTGTCTGAAGATCCTAGCAAACTTAACACAGACCTGGAACTCCAAGTTATCAATCCTTTAAGCTCAAAACTTGACAGTCAGAAAGACAGTCCTCAACCCGATGAAAAACTTGAGGGATCAAATGATACAACGTCCATTCACCAAACTGAAAATTTGCCTCTCTGGACTATGTATTTTGATGGGTCATGCACCAAAACAAATGCTGGTGCAGGTGTCTGGATTACTAACACTGAAAACAATAATACAGAATGTATCTCATGCAAATTAAACTTTTAGTGTTCCAACAACATAGCAGAATATGAATCCCTTCTCTTAGGCTTGCATCTTTTGAAAAAATTAGGTGCCAAGAGAATAGATGTATATGGGGATTCTGAATTAATCATTAGGCAAGTCAATGGGGAGTACAATGCAAATCACCCCAGACTTAGGGCCTATAGGAATGATGTCATTGATCTTTTAAAAACATTTGAGGAGTACACCTTAACTTTTGTCCCAAGAAAAAGAAACATTGCAGCCCAGAATTTAGCCTTTGCTGCTAGAACCTGCCCAATGCTGTATGATGACACCTCTCAGATAAAATTCAGACCAGCTATCCCAAATAACAAAAAATATTGGCAGGTATTTGATGGAGATAAACAAATAGAAGACTTCCTGCAATTCAGAAATGAGTTTGAACCCCATAGTTCAGATTCAGACTATGATACAGACTGCAGTGAAGAAAATTTTCTTGGTGACGAAGAACCATCTCCACAGCTGGTAAATATAAACCTTCAGACTATCACATCCACACACCAAACAGAATTAAGTCCAAAACCTGAAACAGAAGAAATGGAAACTCTGCATTCTAATAATGATAGTTTGCCCAAGGGTTTGGCCCCTCTAGAAGAACTATTTGATTTTGATGATGTGGCCAACAAAACAAAACTAGAACCTGTGGAAACTGAAGTGGAGGAGTGTAATATAGGCAGTAAGGAAAAACCGAGATTGATCAAACTGTCTAAAACTCTACCAGCTCACATTAAACTCAAATACTTAGAGTTGTTTAAAGAATTTTCTGATGTTTTTGCATGGAGTTACGAAGATCTTAAATCCTATAACACTGAAATAATACAGCACAAAATCCCTCTTAAAGAAAACCAAAAACCATTCAAACAAAAATTGCGCAGAATCAACCCTGTCCAGTTGCCATTGGTTAAGAAGGAAATTATGAAGATGCATGATGCTGGTATTATTGTCCCTATTAGATATTCTGAGTGGGTATCTAATCTGGTGTCAGTTAGGAAAAATACTGGAGAAATCAGGCTTTGTATAGACTTCAGGAATTTAAACAAAGCTTCATTAAAGGACAACTACCCTTTACCCAAGATGGATCATATTTTGCAGAGGGTGGTAGGTTCTAAAAGAATTTCTTTGCTGGATGGCTATTCAGGGTATAACCAAGTCCTAGTCCACCCTGATGATCAATTAAAGACAGCTTTTACTACGCCTTGGGGCACTTTCATGTATGTGAAAATGCCTTTTGGTTTAATGAATGCTGGAGCAACCTTTCAGAGAGACATGGACATAGCATTCTCGGAAGAATTAGGCTTCTTCATCATTATCTATCTTGATGATGTAACTGTCTTTTCAAAAACAGATGAAGAACACTTAGAACACTTGAGGAAATTTTTCGAGAAGTGCAGAAGGTTTGGGATATCTTTGAACCCTAAGAAAACATTATTTGGTCTCCAAGAAGGTAAGCTTCTTGGGCATATCATTTCAGAGCAGGGCATAAAGATAGATCCCATGAGGATTGAAGCCATATTGCAAATCTCTCATCCTCGAAATATCAAAGAGTTGCAGTCTTTCATAGGGAAGATTAACTTTTTGCGAAGGTTCATCCCCAACCTGGCCGAGCTCCTTAGGAATATCACAAACATGTTAAAAAAGGAGCAAGGGGTAAAATGGACCGCAGAAGCAAAGACATCTTTTGAACTGGTTAAACAAGCATTAACCAAAACACCAGTTCTCACAAGTCTGGATTTCTCAAAAGATTTTTATATCTTCTCGTTTGCATCAGAACATACTATAGCTGCTGTCCTTTTACAGAAAAAATCCACAAGGACAAGAGCAGCCCATTGCATTCTTTAGCAAGGCATTGAGGGATGCCCCTTTGAGGTACAACATTATGGAAAAACAGGCTTTTGCTTTGGTAAAAGCTTTAAAAGACTTCAGGGTATACATCCTTCACTCACACATCATTGCCTTTGTCCCAAATTCGGTTGTAAAAGACATTCTAACCCAGGATCCAGATGGTAAGAGAGGTAAGTGGATTGCTGTTATTCTTGAATATGATTTAGAGATTAAACCCACTAAGCTCATCAAAGGTCAGGGTCTAGCTAGGCTAATGGCTGAATCAAATTGTGAGGTTCTTGATATTAATATGATTAATGCTTTGGATGACCAAGAAGAATTCTCAACCCCCATTGTTGAAGATTATTTTGCGAATTCTCCTTGGTACACTAATATTGTTTATGTTTTGCTTAATTTAAACACTCCTCCTGGTTTATCCAAAACAAAGGTAAGATTCCTAAAGTTAAAAGCTGTAAACTATTGCATTATTGATAAATGTCTTTATTGGAAAAATGCTAGTGGTATATTGCTTAAATGTTTGCCTGAGTTTGATGCAGAAAAGATTAAGCAGGAATTCCATGGAGGAGAGTGTGGAGGCCATTTGTACTAGAATTCAACAGCCAACAAGATTTTGAGGGCTGGTTTCTATTGGCCTACTCTTTTTCCTGATATACACAAACTGACAACCACTTGCCATAAATTCCAATTGTTCGAGGGCAAGAGAAAATTACTACCCCTTCCTCTGCATCCAATTACTGTTGAAGCCCCTTTTCAACAGTGGGGACTTGACTTCATAGGAGAAATCCACCCACCATCCTCTGCCCAACATAGGTGGATTCTTACTGCCACAGACTACTTCACTAAGTGGATAGAAGCCATTCCTTGTAGACAGGCCAATGATTCAGTTATCATAAAATTTATAGAAACCAATATCCTTTCCAGATTTGGCTGTCCTACCAAGATCATTACAGATAATGCAGCAGCATTTGGATCAAAGAAAATGGTTGAATTCTGTCATAAGTATCAAATAACATTGGGACACTCCACGGCCTATTACCCTCAAGGTAATGGACTTGCGGAATCTTCCAACAAAAGCTTAGTGAATATAATAAAGAAACTATTGGAGGACAACAAGAAGTCTTGGCACATAAAGCTGGTCCATGCACTATGGGCTGACAGATTAACATTGAAGAAATCCATTGGTATGTCACCCTTCCAGCTTGTATATGGTACAGATGCAATTTTTCCTAACAGCCTTGGTGTACCAGTTATGAAGTTAATTCAAGAGTTGTAGACTGAAGAAAATGACATAATCAGAAGAATAAATCAGACCATTCATCTTCAGCAAACCAGGGAGGAAGTTTACAACAAAGCATTACAGAAGCAAGACAATATCAAGAAGATATTTGATAGAAGAACAAAGGCCATCAATTTCAAAATTGGGGACAAAGTCTTAAAGTGGGACTCCAAAAGGGAAGACAAGGGAAAGCATGGTAAATTTGACAATCTATGGCTTGGCCCTTACTCCATTCATTCAGTTGCTGGGAACAATGCATTCTTCTTACAAGAACTAAATGGAATAGAATTGTTTGGGGGTCCTGTCAATGGCAGGATGCTTAAGCATTATCTTTCTTAAATTATTTCATGTTTGAAGCCTTTTTACCTTTTCCATTGTAAATACTTCGTCCACTATTGCATTTAAAGTTATGAAAAATCAAAAAATACAAAAACAGAGAAAGAAAGAAAAGAGGGCAGAAATGAAAAACAAGAAAGGCAAGGCCCCATGCCAAAAAAGAGAAATGAATCTGAAAGTGTACCAGCTTAAATGCCACTCCTTGAAACACACTTCTAATTGGTCAAACTGTTTAATCTTGACTAATTAGCTTTCAATTTTCTGCTGATAGGGTAGCAAATTTGATTTGCCAAACTGTTTAATCTTGGCTTATCAGTAGATAGAGTAGGGTAGAAATCAAGGTTCAAACAAACTCAAAATCTGAACCAAAGTTCCCAAAGAGATGACTCAAAGCTAATCTAATTTCTGAGTCAAAGGAAAGACCTGGTTCTAATTCACTCAAAACTCGAACCAGAAGAGAAGCAAAGATAGCTCACTGAAAAGAAAAAGCAGAGCTGTGAATATGAGGGAAGGCCATAATGAGAAAATTTTCAGATCTTAAGCCTTCTGTTTTGATTTTAAATTTTCTGCAAATAATAATCTATGTGCAGCTTGTCTTTATGCCATAGATCATAGCAATTCAAACAGTTCAATCTTGGCTTGGCTATTTTTAAATTTCTGTTGTAGAATTTAGAGAATGAAGGTTTGTTGGACTGTTTAATCCCAACAAACAGTAGAATAGGTAGAGGAATATCTGAACTCAACTGTTTAATCTGAGTTCAGGGAGAAATAAGGAGTAGAAGTAGATTAGATTTACTGCTTTCAAAAGAATAAAATATTGTGTTAAGAGTTTGCCAATCCAAGTGCACTCTGATGAAGAAAAAATGTTATATCAGTAGGATTGGGGTAGGTAGAAGTTATATTGATGAAATTCATCTTTCTTTCACAACTGACCTTATTTTGTCCAGAAGGAAAGCAAGAGAAAGTGATGGGCCAGATACCAGTCAGCATCCCAGAGAAATCAAGTCTGAATTCTTGATGTCTTCAAGAAGACACCATCCCCAAGTGGAGCCACTGTTAGCCACCCATATTTTTCAATTATAGCAGTTGGTGGCTAAATGTTCTTTGCAGCCTTCAAGAAACAAGTTTAATCCTGAAAATTGTTGGTACTTGAAGTCTGTTGGTAAGAGTCCAATTACTGTTCGGTTCTGCATACTCCTCATCTTCTCTGCCTCTGATGTTCCATGAAAATCTGAATCAAATATGGCTGCATCCTTCCCCTTTTTCCTCCCCCCTTCTTCCATCTTCCCTTCATTTCTTCAAGTCTCCTTTCATCCATAAAAAACCCCATCAAACCCTTTATATCCCTTATTCCTCCATTGATCTCATTTCCTAAGGTCAAAAACTCACTTTTTGACCTATCGGAACCTTTCCCCTCTTGCAAAAATCATTAAAAAACCATAGAAAAACATACATTTTCTATGCGTTGGGCTTTAGCCCCTCAGGCTAAGCCCCCGCTTTCTCCCCATCCATATGTCCCCCCGCCAGAACCGTGTGCTAAAGTCCGCAGGGCGCTTAACCCTCAGAAATAATTTATCACCCGAAAACATTGAAAGCCTTTGTAAAACGCAAGGTCGGGTTTATTTTATTTTTCCACCCAAGAAAATCGTATTAAAAACTCAGTCGTCGATCTGTCCCTCGGATCGACGGTGCGGAGTGTACCTCCCACCTGGTGGACCCCCCCCCCTTTCACCGCGCTGTTTTCCATAACCACCGGTTTTGTGCCCGCACCACCTTTCGTCCGGAAGTAGTTTTAGAACGTCGGCCAACGATTCCACACGCTGGCCGACACGTGTTCTCCACCTCACCCCGAAAACCGCCGTGCCATGTCCATCTCTCGCGCGTTAAACCTCGTCCTATAGCCGTGCAACGGGATTCATCCCCACCGTCGGATCTGTGCCCTCCCATCCGACGGTCCCCGATCACCTTTTCCGTTCACCCTTTAATGAACTCGCCCGCCCGTTAAATCTTCTCCGGCGCTTCCAAGAGCCGATCCCCACCGTCGATCTCCGCGGATCGACGGCTCTCGTTCGTTTCTCCCGATTCTGTTGTACAGTCCACCTTTTCCCGTTGATTGTTCAGTTTGCTCCCAACCGTTGATCGCGATGCGATCAACGGTCCCGATCTCTCCATTCTCCCGCACGCCCTCCGATGCAGTCTATCCATATAACGCAGGATTTCCTCATTTTTCTTGTTTTTTGCAGGTTTTTAAGGTTTTTCTTCGTATTCTATGAAAATCTAAGGGATGAGGGTGATGACTCCAGTTCTCCCGATTTGTCCAAGAAATCGATCATACGAAGAAGAACAAAGATATCTACAAAGTTTCATGAGCTTTGGTCGTCGCACGTCCCTGTAAAGCTTGAAGAATGCCGCCAATATCAGAGCAGAGAAAGAGTATCGGATTGAAGATAGAATGAACCAGAGCAGTGGTTTTGCGAGAATATTGGCGGGGATTACGGCTAAAGTCGGTTATCAAAATCCTAATCCCCGGCTCAGAACACGAATTAAAGCGAAACCTAAAAGTGTTCAGCAGACAGATCGCCTCCACCGCCATACTTTGAGGCGAATTGATTCCTCAACCACCAGAGTGCCACCTATTGCCTCAGAACGCTCAATCAGAGGATGAATTTATTGAACAGGATCAGATATTATGCCTCGAACAACCAAAGAAGTTATTACTGCACCGGATTTCAACGACAGAATGTTTGTAGAGTAACCCTAACAGTACGCAGAGCCCCAAAGGTCAATATAAGCTCTCTTCGAGCTTACTTCTTAAGTATAAACACATTAATGCAATGTAACACCTGTAGAATTTCTTCATCGAGCCTCACGGGGTCAAGAAGACATTAATTCTGCATTGATTGTATTTGAGATCTTTTCATCAGATCTCACCTCCTCATCCTTCTATAAATACTTCAATAGAAGATGAGTGAGGGGTTGGATTAGTTGGTTGTCAAGGTAATTGCTGAAGCATTATAGCTGTTTCTGAGTGGAAAACTCTTGACTGTAAATAGCGGTTTCATGGGCTCTTGGAGCTCTGCTTGTAACAAATAGGTTAGGTTGTGAAGAGAGGTGAATTAAAACATTGGACTTGAAGATTGTAACCGGTTTGAAGCAATCAATACAAGCTGATTTATGGGATCCTGGTCTATGCTGATGGTGATGTTATTCTCACTGTAACTTGTCATTTATTTCTGTTTTCAATTTGTTTCATTTTCCACTATAAAGAACAGTTTAAATAGTGTTAGAATTTGCTGTATACCAGTGATCTTCTCTGGCTGAAAAATCTTTATCCCAATGTTTTCTTCTTATTGTGTTATTTAGAAATGATTTAATTCAGTCTAAGCACAGAGATGCTGGCGTTCCCTCATCTTTTCGTCACTGCTGAATGTTGTTTTTAGATGTTACTTTCATATATGTTGTGCAAGGAATGAATTGAGGAAATCAAAGGTTAGCCCCGAGTCCCTTTCTTGTTTGCTCAGCTATTTGTCTGTTTCCCTTAGGATGTGTCAAAAGCTGACTAGTTTCAAAGCACTTATCAGATCTTGGGCCATTCCCCGTGTTATCTTGGTGATTGTCTTGGAAGTAATCAAGAAGGAGAACAAGATATGAGAAAAGGTGAGCCCCCGCCGCTAGTCTCTTCTCCAAAGGTTGCCTTCAAGTTTCCCTTTTGTTTTTTATATGTTTTTTCTATCAGAAGTGTATCAAAGGCTGGATAGTTTCAAAGTACTTACCAGATCCTAGTTTGCTTCTATGTTTTTCTTAAGTGCCTGGTCAAAGGCTAGCTAGTTTCAAAGTACTTACCAGATCCTGGGCTGCTCTTTGTTCTGCATCTGTTGATTCCTTTTCTTGTTGTATCACCCCATTCCATAAATCAAACTTCAAAGAGATCCTTAGGCCTAGATGACTTGCCCCATAGATTACTCTTGAATCTGGTTGTTTCAATTAAATTCTCTTATGACTCCATAGCCCAATGGATTGAAAACTTGCCATCATCTTTCTTTAGAATCAAAGTTTATTCTGTTACTTGCAACTTCTCACCTTTGAAACTATTCGCATATAGATCTTTCCATATTAGAACAGCAATTATGTTCCACCATCTGAGAAAACCAAACAAAACCCTTGGCCTTCATAACTAGCCTAATATCATCACCCTAAACTTCAAAGACAATATCCATCTTTGTACATATTGGAGAGATCCCTCTCCGGATTCAGGTGGGCTAGATCCTAGAATCCCAAAGTTGGTTGAAATGATGTTAACTCTGTGATCGGACTTTGCCAATCTTGCTTGTTACAGAGACCTAACATTTCTGGCGACTCCACTGGGGACCCTTACCCAGAATCCTAATATAAACATATTGAGAGTAAAAAGCAGCCTTTCCAAGCACTACCAAAGAATGGTAATCATGATAAAACTTGTTTGAATCAGTGACAAACTAGGTCAATCCTAGGGTTCTTTTAAGTTTTTATCTAACCTTGGAAAATCAGCTAGCTTAGCCATAAGGATAGACTGTCTTTGTTTCATAACCGTAGCTAAGTTTTGAGGCAAAGTTAGGACATTTTTTTAAACCACAAATATAGATAATTCAGAAAATACCAAAAACATTTCAGATTGGTAGTAAAACACTACTTTTGATATCTTGTCTACGACTTTGATGTGTTTTAATCTATACTCTTAGACAGAGTCTGGAAAGGGCCAGGTAGCCTCTGGATCTCATCCTCTTTGGGGGTGACATATCTGGTGAATGCCCTCCCAGTCAATCTCTGGTTAGAGTTTGTTGTGTTTCGAGATATTTCTGAAAAGGAATGTTTCATAAACACTCTGGTGCATAGTGTACTCCTTGGAAAATACTTTGAGCCTTCCACCTGGTGACTCCACCATCCTGAACAGACCTTAAGACTCCACTGGAAAGAACCCTTATCATTATAAAATCATTCAAACTCAGTTAGAAGGCTGCAGGATTCGAATTGAGAAACCGATTAGTTAACCGTCTAAAGATTGTCATATCTGGTTGAACTTTTCTTGTTTAGATTGGGTCTAATCACATAAACATTGTGGCTCCTAAAAAGATTCATACTAGAGCCCATCCTGACCCCGATCCTCCTGAAATAGTTGATAACCCCGAAAGAATTCTTAGGAAGTCTCCTAGAATACAATCCTCAACTATCTTCAGACCACCCCTAAGAGCCAATTCAGTCCCTGAAAACCTTTCAGCTCTTCATGAATCACAAATTGACTTATTAAACCCATTCAGAACTAGGTCATTTGGTGATTTAGAACGGTTAGATTCTGAGCCTACCCTTTCATCTCCCGAAACCAGTAAGACTTTTGGGAATAGAGAATCAACACCTCCTGATTTACATTTCTTACATAATCTAGGTGTCTCTCATCCAAGGTCATCTCAAAAATCTACTGCTGTTCCATCCACTTCTGCTCATCTTTCACCCACTGTTCAAACCACTCCCCTTCAACCCACTCATCCTCTTGTAAATCCACCCCCACCACATATCATGGCAGCATGGTATGCTCCCTTAGTCCTTCCTGTACCATTAGTCAATCTTCCACAAGATTATCAGTCCAAAATTCCATTATATGATGCTAATAATACCATAACAACATCTCAACATGTGGACAAGATGAATGACTACTTTGACAGAAATGAAATTGATAATGAGTCTGTCAAAATCAGATTGTTTGCTCAAAGTTTGGGGGGAGAAGTGAGAAAATGGTTTAAAGGTTTAACCCCCCATAGTATTAACGACCTTCAAGCCTTCCATCAAACATTCTTAAACAAATGGGAAGTAAGGAAAAACCCCCTCCAAGTCCTTGCCGACTATAACAATCTCCATAGGAACTCTGGGGAAAGTGTACAAGCTTATTGTACCAGATTCAACAGTGTGTATAATGCACTTTCCCCTGAACTGAAACCTCCTCAGGGATCAGCCTTAAACAAATTTCCGGAAGGGTTCGATCCAGACATGACATATTCACTCAGAGAAAGAGTCTTTGCAACCCTTGAAGATATGCAAAGAGGTGCTCTTTCTGTGGAGGTAAACCTCATGGAGAAGAGAGCAAGGATGAAAGCTGAAAAGAGAGTATCTTTTAGAGAGGAATCCACCCCTTCTACTTCGAGCTCGAAAATGGAAAGAATGATGGAAGAAATGATGAAGAAAATGAGCATTCTAGAGAGAGCACAAGCAAGTCTAAATCAAAATTCTCCTCAAAACAGAAACCAAAACCAGAATCAGAATCTTAGAAGAAATCAGCCTCCAAACAGACCCAGGGAAGATGATCAGCAGGTCATTCCTCCCTTTCATCAGAACTTTTTAAGTGAGGTTGAACAAACAGATCAAATAACAGAGGAGGATGATATAAACTTATTTGGGGTAGATGATGATGACTTTGGGGTTCATTATGATGAAAAACAAGGTCTTTATACGCCTTGCGATGACAGAAGAGATGATAATCAGAATTACTATCAAAATATGGAAAACGCTGTCATAGAGCCTTTAAGGGAATATGAACTCAGAAGTAGATCTAATCAACAAACCCCCAACAATAAAACCTCTGACAAACCTTCTCAAAACAGCACTGCAACCAAGTCTAAAATAATCAAACAAAAGGACAAAGCGGTGGCTGTCGATTTTGGTAATGATAAAGAGAAAGACACTCTAAACATCGAAAAACAGAGTGCAAACAATAGTAGTACTAGCACCTCAGTTAGTACTCCTGGTAGAACAACTGTTCCAATTATAGATAAACCAAATCAGCAAGCTGTTATTGCTGATAAAGTGGCAGTAAACAGGGCTGAAGTTAATGCTTTGAAGAATCAAAACCTTTTCAGCCTAGAACAGGAAATCTCAAAGATCAAAATCTCTGTTCCTTTGACTGAGTTAGCTGCCCAACATGTATATAGGTCCAAAATTTTGAAGGCTTTAAACTTAGAAGACAATGAAGATACTCTCAATCTTAATGATGACCAACCAGAGCTTATTTTTGGTCCAAAGATTGAAGGAAAATTCCAAGAAGGTCCTGTCCCTCCCTTTTATGTAAGCTTAAACATTCATGACAAAATTCTGCATAACGCTATGCATGATTCAGGTGCTTCCCATAATTTAATGCCAAAAGCTGTAATGGAGAGCCTGGGTCTTGAAATTACCAGACCTTACAAAGATCTGTACTCTTTTGACTCAAACAGAGTTAAGTGTCTTGGATTGATTAGAGATCTCTGTGTTAATTTAGCCCAAATTCCAGCCAAATGTTTAGTCATGGATGTTGTTGTGGCTAATGTCCCCCCGAAGTACGGAATGCTTTTATCAAGGTCTTGGGGGGCTAAGTTATAGGGAACCATGCAAATGGACATGACCTATGCAACTATCCCTGTTTTCAATCGGACTAGGAAGCTTTATAGGGAATCCCACATGCAGTACACAGTAACAAGTCAGGATCGGCCCCAAAACTCCCCTCTCTATGCTATAAACACAAGCCTTGATTCTTTCATCATGTTTAATGATGAAGCACTCACCGAACAAATTGCTTCAATAGAATCGATGGTTGAAATAAAAGAGGGGGAACACAAGATTGAAATGCCGAAACGGTCTATTGTGTCTGAGGATCCTAGAAAACTTAACACAGACCTGGAACTCCAAGTTATCGATCCTTTAAGCTCAAAACTTGACAGTCAGAAAGATAGTCCTCAACCTGATGAAAAACTTGAGGGATCAAATGATACAACGTCCATTCACCAAACTGAAAATCTACCTCTCTGGACTGTGTATTTTGATGGGTCATGCACCAAAACAAATGCTGGTGCAGGTGTCTGGATTACTAACACTGAAAACAATCATACAGAATGTATCTCATGCAAATTAAACTTTCAGTGTTCCAACAACATAGCAGAATATGAATCCCTTCTCTTAGGCTTGCATCTTTTGAACAAATTAGGTGCCAAGAGAATCAACGTTTATGGGGATTCTGAATTAATCATTAGGCAAGTCAATGGGGAGTATAATGCAAATCACCCCAGACTTAGGGCCTATAGGAATGATGTCATTGATCTTTTGAAAACATTTGAGGAGTACACCTTATCTTTTGTCCCAAGGAAGAAAAACATTGCAGCCCACAATTTAGCCTTTGCTGCTAGAACCTGCCCAATGCTGTATGATGACACCTCTCAGATAAAATTCAGACCAGCTATCCCAGATAACAAGAAGTATTGGCAGGTATTTGATGGAGATAAACAAATAGAAGAATTCATGCAATTCAGAAATGAGTTTGAACTCCATAGTTCAGATTCAGACTATGAGACAGACTGCAGTGAAGAAAATTTTCTTGGTGAAGAAGAGCCATCTCCACAGCTGGTAGATATAAACCTTCAGACTATCACATCCACACGCCAAACAGAATTAAGTCCGAAACCTGAAACACAAGAAATAAAAACTCTGCATGCTAATAATGATAGTCTGCCCAGGGGTTTGGTCCCTCTAGAAGAACTGTTTGATTTTGATGATGTGGCTAACAAACCAAAACTGGAACCTGTGGAAACTGAAGTAGAGGAGTGTAATATAGGCAGTAAGGAAAAACCGAGATTGATTAAACTGTCTAAAACTCTACCAGCTCACATTAAACTCAGATACTTAGAGCTGTTTAAAGAATTTTCTGATGTTTTTGCATGGAGTTACGAAGATCTTAAGTCCTATGACAACAAATAATACAAAGACAAAATTTTAAAGAAACCAAAACCATTCAACAAAATCAAGGCAGAATCAACTCCTATTCAATAAGTATTGGTTAAGAGGGAAATTATGAAGATGCATGATGCTGGTATTATTGTCCCTATTAGATATTCTGAGTGGGTGTCTAATCTGGTGTCAGTTAGGAAAAAGACTGGAGAAATCAGACTTTGTATAGACTTCAGGAATTTGAACAAAGCATCATTGAAAGACAACTACCCTTTTCCCAAGATGGATCATATTTTGCAAAGGGTGGTAGGGTCTAAAAGAATTTCTTTGCTGGATGGCTATTCAGGGTATAACCAAGTCCTAGTCCACCCTGGTGATCAATTAAAGACAACTTTTACGACACCTTGGGGCACCTTCATGTATGTGAAAATGCCTTTTGGTTTAATGAATGCCGGAGCAACCTTTCAGAGAGCCATGGACATAGCATTCTCGGAAGAATTAGGCTTCTTCATCATTATCTATCTTGATGATGTAACTGTGTTTTCAAAAACAGATGAAGAACACTTAGAACATTTGAGGAAAGTTTTCGAGAAGTGCAGAAGGTTTGGGATATCTTTAAACCCTAAGAAAACATTATTTGGTCTCCAAGAAGGTAAGCTTCTTGGGCATATCATTTCTGAGCAGGGCATAAAGATAGATCCCATGAGGATTGAGGCCATATTGCAAATCTCTCATCCTCGAAATATCAAAGAGTTGCAGTCTTTCATAGGAAAGATTAACTTTTTAAGAAGGTTCATCCCCAACTTGGCTGAGCTCCTTAGGAATATCACAAACATGTTGAAGAAGGAGCAAGGGGTAAAATGGACCGCAGAAGCAAAGACATCCTTTGAACTGGTGAAACAAGCGTTAACCAAAACACCGGTTCTTATAAGTCCTGATTTTTCAAAAGATTTTTATATCTTCTCATTTGCATCAGAACATACTATAGCTGCTGTCCTTTTACAGAAAAATCCACAAGGACAAGAGCAGCCCATTGCATTCTTTAGCAAGGCATTGAGGGATGCCCCTTTGAGGTATAAAATTATGGAAAAACAGGCTTTTGCTTTGGTAAAAGCTTTAAAAGACTTCAGGGTATACATCCTTCACTCACACATCATTGCCTTTGTCCCAAATTCGGTTGTAAAAGACATTCTAACCCAGGATCCAGATGGTAAAAGAGGTAAGTGGATTGCTGTTATTCTTGAATATGATTTAGAGATTAAACCCACTAAGCTCATCAAAGGTCAGGGTCTAGCCAGGTTAATGGCTGAATCAAATTGTGAAGTCCTTGATATTTACATGATTAATGCTCTAGATGACCAAGAAGAATTCTCAACTCCCATTGTTGAAGATTATTTTGCGAACTCTCCTTGGTATACCGATATTGTTTATGTTTTGCTTAATTTAAACATACCTCCTGGTTTATCCAAAACAAAGGCAAGATTCCTAAAGTTAAAAGCTATAAACTATTGCATTATTGATAAATGTCTTTATTGGAAAAATCCTAGTGGTATATTGCTTAAATGTTTGCCTGAGTTAATGCAGAAAAGATTAAGCAGGAATTCCATGAAGGAGAGTGTGGAGGCCATTTGTACTGGAAGTCAACAGCCAACAAAATTTTGAGGGCTGGTTTCTATTGGCCTACTCTTTTTCCTGATGTGCACAAACTTACAACCGCTTGCCATAAATGCCAATTGTTCGAGGGCAAGAGAAAATTACTACCCCTTCCTCTGCATCCAATCACTGTTGAAGCCCCTTTTCAACAGTGGGGACTTGACTTCATAGGAGAAATCCACCCATCATCCTCTGCCCAACATAGGTGGATCCTTACTGCCACAGACTATTTCACTAAGTGGATAGAAGCCATTCCTTGTAGACAGGCCGATGATTCAGTTATCATAAAATTCATAGAAACCAATATCCTTTCCAGGTTTGGTTGTCCTACCAAGATCATTACAGACAATGCAGCAGCATTTGGATCAAAGAAAATGATTGAATTCTGTCTTAAGTATCAGATAACATTGGGACACTCCACGGCCTATTACCCTCAAGGTAATGGACTTGCAGAATATTCCAACAAAAGCTTAGTGAATATAATAAAGAAACTATTGGAGGACAACAAGAAGTCTTGGCACATAAATCTGGTCCATGCACTGTGGGCTGACAAATTAACATTGAAGAAATCTATTGGTATGTCACCCTTCCAGCTTGTGTATGGTACATATGTAATTTTTCCTAACAGCCTTGGTGTACCAGTTATGAAGTTAATTCAAGAGTTACAGACTGAAGAGAATGACATAATCAGAAGGATAAATCAGACCATCCATCTTCAGCAAATCAGAGAGGAAGTGTACCACAAAGCATTACAGAAACAAGACAATATCAAGAAGATATTTGACAGAAGAACAAAGGCCAGTAATTTCAAAGTTGGGGACAAAGTCTTAATGTGGGACTCCAAAAGAGAAGACAAGGGAAAGCATGGTAAATTTGACAATCTATGGCTTGGCCCTTACTCCATTCATTCAGTTGCTGGAAACAATGCATTCTTTTTACAAGAACTGAATGGAACAGAATTGTTTGGGGGTCCTGTCAATGGCAGGATGCTTAAGCATTATCGGTCTTAAAATTATTTCATGTTTGAAGTCTTTTCATCTCTTTTCCACTGTAAATATCTCATCCACCATTGCATTTAAAGTTATAAAAAAATCAAAAAATACAAAAACAGAGAAAGAAAGAAAAGAGGGCAGAAATGAAAACAAGAAAGGCAAAGCCCCATGCCAAAAAAGAGAAATGAATCTGAAAGTGTGCAAGTCTAAATGCCACTCCTTGAAACACACTTCTAATTGGTCAAACTGTTTAATCTTGACTGATTAGCTTTCAATTTTCTGCTGATAGGATAGCAAATTTGATTTGCCAAACTATTTAATCTTGGCTTATCAGTAGATAGATTAGGGTAGAAATGAAGGTTCAAACAAACTCAAAATCTGAACCAAAGTTTCCAAAGAACTGACTCAAAACTACTCCAATTTCTGAGTCAAAGGAAAAGACCTGGTTCTAATTCGCTCAAAACCTGAACCAGAGGAAACATGAAGATAGCTCACTGAGAAGAAAAAACAGAGCTGTGAATATGAGAGAAGGCCATAATGAGAAAATTTTCAGATCTTAAGCCTTCTGTTTTGATTTAAAATTTTCTGCAAATAATAATCTATGTGCAGCTTGTCTTTATGCCATAGATCATAGCAAGTCAAAAAGCTCAATCTTGGCTTGGCTATTTTTAAATTTCTGTTGTAGAATTTAGAGAATGAAAGTTTGTTGGACTGTTTAAACCCAACAAACAGTAGAATAGGTAGAGGAATATCTGAACTCAACTGTTTAATCTGAGTTCAGGGAGAAATAAGGAGTAGAAGTAGATTAGATTTACTGCTTTCAAAAGAATAAAATGTTGTGTTAAGAGTTTTCCAATCCAAGTGCACTCTGATGAAGAAAAAATGTTAGATCAGTAGGATTGGGGTAGGTAGAAGTTGTATTGATGAAATTCATCTCTCTTTAATGACTGACATTATTTTGTCCAGAAGAAAAGCAAGAGAAAGTGATGGGTCAGACACCAGTCAACCTCCCAGAGAAATCAAGTCTGAATTCTTGATGCCTTCAAGAAGGCACCATCCCCAAGTGGAGCCACTGTTAGCCACCCATATTTTTCAATTATAGCAGTTGGTGGCTAAATGTTCTTTGCAGCCTTCAAGAAACAAGTTTAATCCTGAAAATTGTTGGTACTTGAAGTCTGTTGGTAAGAGTCCAAATTACTGCTCGGTTCTGCAAACTCCTCATCTTCTCTGCCTCTGATGTCCCATAAAAATCCTAATCAAATATTGCTGCATCCTCCTCCTTTTGCCTCTCCCCTTCTTCCACCCTTCCTTCATTTCTTCAACTCTCCTCTCATCCATAAAAAACCCCATCAGACCCTTTCATATTCCTTATTCCTCCATTAATCTCTTTTCCTAAGGTTAAAAACCCACTTTCTCGACCTATCGGAACCTTTCCCCTCTTGCAAAACTCATTAAAAAACCATAGAAAAACATACATTTTCTATGCGTTGGGCTTTAGCCCCTCAGGCTAAGTCCCCGCTTTCTCTCCATCCATATGTTCCCCCGCCGGAACCGTGTGCTAAAGTCCGCAGGGCGCTTAACCCTCAGAAACAATTTATCACCCGACAACATTGAAAACCTTTGTAAAAAGTAAAGTCGGGTTTATTTTATTTTTCCACCCAAGAAAATCGTATTAAAACTCAGCCGTCGATCTGTCCCTCGGATCGACGGTGCGGAGTGTACCTCCCACCTGGTGGACCCCCCCCCTTTTTACCGCGCTATTTTCCATAACCACCGGTTTTGTGCCCGCACCACCTTTCGTCTGGAAGAAATTTTAGAACGTCGGCCAGCGATTCCACACGCTGGCCGACACGTGTTCTCCACCTCACCCCAAAAACCGCCATGCCATGTCCATCTCCCGTGCGTTAAACCTCGTCCTATGGCCGTGCAGCGGGATTCATCCCCACCGTCGGATCTGGGCCCTCCCATCCGACGGTCCCCGATCACCTTTTCCGCTCACCCTTTAATGGACTTGCCCGTCCGTTAAATCTTCTCCGGCGCTTCCAAGAGCCGATCCCCACCGTCGATCTCCGCGGATCGACGGCTCTCGTTCGTTTCTCCCGATTCTGTTGTACAGTCCACCTTTTCCCGTTGACTGTTCAGTTTGCTCCCAACCGTTGATCGCGATGCGATCAACGGTCCCGATCTCTCCATTCTCCCGCACGCCCTCCAATGCAGTCTATCCATATAACGCAGGATTTCCTCATTTTTTTTGTTTTTTGCAGGTTTTTAAGGTTTTTTCTTCGTATTCTATGAAAATCTAAGGGATGAGGGTGACGACTCCAGTCCTCCCGATTTGTCCAGGGAATCGATCATACGGAGAAGAACAAAGATATCTACAAATTTTCATGAGCTTTGGTTGCCGCACGTCCCTGTAAAGCTTGAATAATGCCGCCAATATCAGAGCAGAGAAAGAGTATCGGATTGAAGATAGAATGAACCAGAGCAGTGGTTTTGTGAGAAGATTGGCGGGGATTACGACTAAGACGGTTATCAAAAGCCTAATCCCCGGCTCAGAACACGGATTAAAGCAAAACCTAAAAAGTGTTCAGCAGACAGATCGCCTCCACTGCCATACTTTGAGGCGAATTGATTCCTCAACCACCACAGTGCCACCTATTGCCTCAGAACGCTCAATCAGAGGATGAATTTATTGAACAGGATCAGATATTATGCCTCGAACAACCAAAGAAGTTATTACTGCACCGGATTTCAATGACAGAATGTTTGCAGAGTAACCCTAACAGTACGCAGAGCCTCAAAGGTCAATATAAGCTCTCTTCGAGCTTACTTCTTAAGTATAAACACATTAATGCAATATAAAACCTCGTGAGAATTTCTTCACCGAGTCACTGTCATAGAAGACATTAATTCTGCATTAATTGTATTTGAGATCTTTTCACTGGATCTCACCTCCTCATCCTTCTATAAATACTCCAGAAGAAGATGAGTGAGGGGTTGGATTAGTTGGTTGTCAATGTAATTGCTGAAGTGTTGTAGCTGTTTCTGAGTGGAAAACTCTTGACTGTAAATAGCGGTTTCATGGGCTCTTGGAGCTCTGCTTGTAACAGATAGGTTAGGTTGTGGAGAGAGATGGATTAAAACATTGGATTTGAAGATTGTAACCGGTTTGAAGCAATCAATACAAGCTGATTTATGGGATCCTGGTCTATGCTGATGGTGATGTTATCCTCACTGTAACTTGTCATTTTATTTCAGTTTTCAAATTTGTTTCATTTTCCACTGTAAAGAACAGTTTAAACAGTGTTAGGGCTTGCTGCATATCAGTAACCTTCTCTGGCTGAAAAATCTTTATCCCAATGTTTTCTTCTAATTGTGTTATTTAGAAATGATTTAATTCAGTCTAAGCACAGAGATGCTGGCGTTCCCTCATCTTTTCGTCACTGTTGAATGTTATTTTTAAATGTTACTTTCATATATGTTGTGTAAGGAATGAATCGAGAAAATCAAAGGTTAGCCCTGAGTCCCTTTCTTGTTTGCTCAACTATTTGTCTGTTTCCCTTAGAATGTGTCAAAAGCTGACTAGTTTCGAAGTACTTATCAGATCTTGGGCCATTATGTGTTATCTTGGTGATTGTCTTGGAAGTAACTGAGTAAAGGAGAACTAAGATGAGGAGAAAGGTGAGCCCTGCCCGCTAGTCTCTGCTCCAAAGGTTGCCTTCAAGTTTCCCTTTGTTTTTAATATGTTTTCTATTAGAAGTGTATCAAAGGCTGGATAGTTTCAAAGTACTTACCAGATCCTAGTTTGCTTCTATGTTTTTCTTAAGTGCCTGGTCAAAGGCTGGCTAGTTTCAAAGTACTTACCAGATCCTAGGCTGCTCTTTGTTCTGCATCTGTTAAATTCCCTTTCTTTGTATCACCCCATTCCATAAATCAAAATTCAAAGAGATCCTTAGGCCTAGATGACTTGCCCCATAGATTACTCTTGAACCTGGTTGTTTCAATTAAATTCTCTTATGACTCCATAGCCCATTGGATTGAAAACTTGCCATCATCTTTCTTTAGAATCAAAGTTTATTTTGTTCACTTGCAACTTCTCACCTTTGAACCTATTTGCATATAGATCTTTCCGTCTCAGACAGCAGCTATGTTCAACCATCCAAGAAAACCAAACAAAATCCTTGGCCTTCATAACTAGCCTAATATCCTCATCCTAAACTTCAAAGACAATATCCATCTTTGTACATATTGGAGAGATCCCTCTCCGGATTCAGGAGGGCTAGATCCTAGAATCCCAAAGTTGGTTGAAATGATGTTAACTCTGTGATCGGACTTTGCCAATCTTGCTTATTACAGAGACCTAACACAGTGGGTCCTAAATCTATGCATGTTGTTCTTTATAAGAGAAGATGAACATGGTGAAAACAAGAACAAAATAACGAGTCACAATGAGAAAAACATCACCGTCAACATTGACCAGGATCCCATAAATCAGCTTGTATTGATGCTCCAAACCATTTACAGATTTAAGTCCAATGCTTTAGTTTAGCAATCATCTAGACATCTCAACCTAACTTATCTATCACAAGCAGAGCTCCAAGGGCTAGTGAACACTATTTACAAGTAGAAGTCTCAAGCTCAATTACATTTCAATGTTCAGTAGCCAACTCAACCAACCCCTCTTTCATCTTCTGCAGTAGTATTTATAGAAGAATGAGGAGGTGAGATCTGATAAAATATCTCTAAAGATAATTAATACAGACTTAGTGGGTTCTCGGCCTTTGGGGGGCTCAATGAAGAAGCTTATAGAGGTGTCCTCTGTATTAAATAATTTACATTAAGATTTAAGCTCAGTGGGAGCTTTTCTTGACTTTTGATGCTTAATGTTGTGTTAAAGTAACTATGCTGATATTTTGTCATTAATTTTATTTGCATACTTTACTCTCTGGCTGCGCTGAGGTAAATACCTGATCTCGATCAATATCTTTGGCCTCCATTTGAATGCTTTAAGGCACAGGTGGCACTGTGGTAGCTGGGAGGAATCAATTTTCCTCAAATGTGGTGGTGGAGGCTTTCTATCTGATGAAACTTTATGATTTAACTTTAAACTGTGTTTTAATAGGGGAATTAGGCTTTTGATAATCCATCTTAGCCGTAATCCCCACAGATCTGTTTTCAATCTCTTGTTCTGGTGTTTTCCTGTCTTCGACACTGATATTCTTTGATTTGTGCTTGATTCGCTGTGTTTGTTGGTGTGTAGGGCTGCGCAGGGGTGATATGGCATCAATGCCTCATGAAACATCGATGAAACGTGGATTTAAAACCCTACAAATGATTCTCTTTGATGAATCAAAGGCAGAAGGATTGTCACCCTCAGCCTTTGAATTTTCTTCAGCATGGCGGAAAAACCATTTAAACCCTGCAAAATAAAAAAAACATTATGAAATCCTGCATATATAGGTTTACTGCTTTGGAAGGACATGTGGGAAGAGCGTGGTTGTTGGATGGCATCATCCAACGGTCGAGATTGATCAGAAGAAGTCAAAGGGAAGGCGGAAGAAGAATTTAAATCGGAGCCGTCAATCGCGCAGAGATCGACGGTCGGGAGTGGAGGTGAATAAATAACGTGAAGGGTTCACATTATTGGAAAAAATAAAATAAAAAGCATAGAAAAAGTTTTAAAACCTTTGTTTCGGCCAAAAATGAAAAATGAGTGGGGAGCTCAGGACGAACGTGGGCTGTCAGATGAGATCGACCCACGCGATTAACGGTGGAGATCGGGTACCACAAAACCTTAGCAACATGCCCCAGACTTCAAAACCTTTAATTAAACCACACTGTATAATTATTTCGGGTCACAAAATGGCTTGCTAGCTATGCGCGAAAACAATGAAGAACTGCCCCCATTAAATTCTGCCGCGTGGACATTGATGAGGCGCTGGGGACCACTGAACGCCACTGTGGACGAAGGGACTAGGGTGATCGAGCGTGGGCCATCGATCTACAGATCAGATCGACAGCGGAGATTCTTTCATGACTACATCGTACCTTCGCTTATTGCATGGGCTTCTTCAGAGCGCGATCACCATCCGATGAGCGGCGTCAGATCGGACAGCGTGCATGGATATTGCGCTCACTCCACATCCGACCTTTAATGCATGATGAGGGCGGTATTTCAAAAGGGCTTGAGGCCACGTGTCGGCTGACGGCGTTGATCGCTGCCGATCGGGAAAAACCGCTTCCTTCTCAAAAAGCGATGCGATGAATTCCGCTCGGTTTTATTTTAATATAACGACAAAAAAATTTTAAACCCAAAATTTAATATAAACAAAGGTTTAAGCTTTTGGGGCAGAAAATATATTTGAAACAAGGTTCAGCACCCATCTGTAGGGCCGTGGGTTATATGGAAAGCGATATGACCGGGGGTTTTATACTATATAGGGCTAATCGACATCGGGGTTTCAAACATGGAAAACAGATTTATGCGCTCGGCTCTCTGCGATGCGATAGGCGCTCGGATGGCTAGCGCTTGGTGTCAGCACCAAGGTGTGTGTAGTGGAAAGGGTTTTGGACTTAGCCCAAGGGGTTTTAAAAAAATATGTATTTTATATGAAGTTTTCAATGTTTTTCAAGGGTTTTTGTGGGTCTCGATAAGGTAATAAAAGAGTTTTTAAACCTTATCAAAGGGGGTTTTGATGGGGGGAAGGTGAAGACTATGAAAATGAAGGATTTTTATGAGAATGAAAGGGGTAGAAAATGAGGTTAGTTGTTTAATGGAGGAAGGGGAAAAAGAGATTTTGCAGCAGTCTCTTATGAAATCAGCAGAA
This sequence comes from Pinus albicaulis, assembly GCA_034641835.2. Classification (NCBI taxonomy): domain Eukaryota; kingdom Viridiplantae; phylum Streptophyta; class Pinopsida; order Pinales; family Pinaceae; genus Pinus; species Pinus albicaulis. The sequence continues at coordinate 623,843,921 of CM076571.1, forward strand.
TTCCTGAATGTAAAATGGGCACAATAGTGAAGATTTGGACAGAGGCATGGGGCCTTTCAAGAGTATTCAAGAGCCAACACTTTTTAGCAATAAAATTTGTTCCTTGAAGACTCCAAAAAATGATTTAGCCACATTTTGGTATAACAAATTTTATAGGTGGCTAACAATGGCTCCACTTGGGGATGGTGCCTTCTTGAAGGCATCAAGAACTCAAACTCGCATTCTATGGGAAGCTGACCTGTGCCTCATCCATTGGGCTACTCTTCCTTTGGTAGAATTATCTTGCTCTAAAAATATATTAGCAGCCATAAAAACAATGGATCTTTCATCAACAAGCTCTCTACCTACCCAATCCTACAGATCTAACATTTTTTCTTCTTTAGAGTGCACTTGGATTGGCAAACTCTTTTACAACATTTTATTCTTTTGCAAGTAGGAAATCTAATCTATTTCTACTCCTTATTTCTCCATGGACTCAGATTAAACATTTGAGCCCATATGATTCTCTACCTAATCTACAATCTGCTGGGATTAAACTATCCAACAAATTTTATTCACTAAATTCTACAACAAAAATTTAAGAACAACCAAGTCAAGATTAAGCTGTTTGACTTGCTGTGATCTATGGCATGAAAACAAGCTGCACATAGACATTATTTTGCACAAAATTTAAAACAAAATGGAAGGCTTGAGATCTGAAATTTCAAAGCCTTTCCTTCATCTTTTCGTCAGCTCTGTTTTGACTCTTCTTGAGTTGTCCTCCCTTCGCTAAGTGGTTCAGATTTTGAGCTAATGGAACCAGATTTTTACATCTTTTGACTCAGAATTTGAAATGGATTTGAGTCATTCTCTTACTTGGAAACTCAGGTTCAGATTTTGAGCATGTTTGAACCTTTAATTTCTATCCTAATCTATCTACTCATAAGCCAAGATTAAACAGTTTGGCAAATTGAATTCACTATCCTATTAGCAGAAAATTCAAAACTAATTAGTCAAGATTAGGTTTTTTGACTAACTAGAAGTGTGTTCTTTAGGAGTGGCATTTAAGCTTGCACACTTTCAGATTTTTTTCTCTTTTTGGTATGGAGCTATACCTTTCTTATTTTCACAATCTGCCCTCTTTTCTTTCTTTCTTTTTTTTTGTATTTTTATTTTTTCTAACTTTGAATGCAAAGATGGGTGAGATATTTACAAAGAGAAAAAGATAAAAAGGCTAGAAATGAATCCTACCTAGAATCCATCGCATGATTCGCTCCTTCTTTAGCTTGAATGCTCCAATTTCCAAAATTAGAACTTGAACAGTCAGATAAAATAAGCTAAGAAACTACAGGATTTATGTAGTATCATCTAAATACACTATTCCATAGATCAATGTGGTATTTCAATACATGAAATAAAAACATCACATATAGGAAAACAGAGAATTTTTTGCATTAATATACATGGAACGAGTTACAACCATACATAGGTGTTGATCTTGTAGAATACCTCCTCTAGGCTGACTTATCCTTTACTTATCACATATTGCACCTCCAATCACCCTAAATGCATGAAATGAAACAAAAACAACATAAGGGTAATATCACTCTAAAAAATCCAACTTCTTGCATATCGAAGGTTATAAATATATAGAGGAGTGGGGTAAGTTGGGAGTTCTTATCCAATTACAAATCTAAGGTTTTAGATCCACCTTTGATGGGAGGATGGGATCAAAAGATAAGGGATGGAAACTCCAAAGAAGGATAGGATATGACCTAAATGTTTCATCTAATGTAAATGGTTTTAACAAATTCTAGAGGCTTCGGGAAGAGGAAGCTCTCGAAATTTCTCTCTTTTTCCCAAATTTCTAGAACCAACGCAAGTGTAAAGGGGATAATTTTAGGTGATCAATGCAGTCCACATTGGAGTAACCTATAGGTGAACATTTTCCAGCAAGATACCAGGGAGATTTGGTCCTAAAACTAGCTCAGATGATGCATTTTTAGGCAAAAACATTGGGGAATGAAAGAGGCATTCTTAGGGCTTTGTGAAGTGATGTTTAAAAGGGGGAATGGGATTTTGATTGATCACATTTGGAGGAATATTGACCAAATGTGAAAAAATTTCCTATAAAAGATTCCCCCCCAAAGAAAAAATTCATAAATGATGACTGATGACTAAAGTGCTTTACCTTCTGACAAGTCGGGATCAAGAACAATTGGTGATATTCTTATGTTACAACACATTTATATCATGACATATTTTTATTGAGGGAGGCATACCCATACTCAACACATAAGCTAACATAACATGTACAAGGATCAAATACGTGTCCACAGACGATAATTGGTGGACCCATGACTGGATGAATGTTTGTATGATCATGTACATCATTCATTTTTATCTATGTACAACTCCTGAAATCGCATCTAGGATGGATGAGACTAGTTCCAGTGTCTTCTATCTGGTTCACACGACCAACCAACGTATGATTTTATCCATGTGAATCAATGATTTGAGGTTAAACATGATAGATACAATCTAATTACTGGTCAATGATGTAAGCCATTAACAGACGCATGAGAAACCACCAATTGTGTTATTTTCTTTAAAGGTGAAATCTGTATGGTGTGAATAAATGAGTTGATGTTGAACACCACACATAGTCTTTCGGTCAAAGGCCAATGATGTGAACATGTCACCGAGAGTGAGGAAACTTTCCATGCATGTATTCAAGCACCAAGGTACAAAAAGGGTGTTTCTAAGTCAACTTCCTAGATAATGTGTTGATGTCAACAGAAAGCGACCCGTCGGAGGAGGGTCTTGATGTATCCCTCGTTAACGACACAAAATGAATATCATGATTGAGACAAAATGATGATGATACGAAATTGGATCAGGAAAAGAAAACATGGAATGAATGCTTAATAGTATTATAATGTATATCAACTGAATGATTTCTCTTGAACACACTGACAACACTGAATGGAGTTGGCTGCATTGACCCCAAAAAAAAATGGATCCTCTAAAAAGGTATGATGAACTGAATGACAAGAATATTACCCAATTTAAAAACCATGGAGATGAATTGGAATATGGTCATGTTCAAGAGTGACTCACTACCATTAGAAAATGAAATACCTTGTTTTCCCAATTTCCCTAACCACATTGGTCAGTAACTCTTTATTCTTCAACAAAATTAAGGAGGATAACATATTCTTAATTTGTAATTTCATCCTTCGAATGAATCCCTCCGAGTATTTTTAACGAACCCTGAAAAGGAGTGGTTCATCCTTTTCATATTCAACAAGTCCATCATTTTTTGATGTTTTAACGAGCCCAACGAAGGTAAAACTTGACATTTTCCTCATATTTAGAGAGTTTGAAAAAGAGGCAAAAAAAAAAAACTTCAGATGACCTTTTCATAGATACTCTCTCAAGTCTTAAAAGGTATAAAATAATACTCAAAAGAACCTCTTATCCATGTTCAACCAAGGTGTTCCTTTTTCGTAAATATTCTATCTCAATCTAGAAAAGGGTTAAACTTATATTGAGTAGACATCTTTTCATTTACTTTAATGAATTCGAAAAGACATGTGCTCAGCGATCTTTTCATATTCTGGGAGTTTGAAAAGAGCTGAAAGAGGACTCTAAGGGGTTCCTTTTTTGTAGGTTTATAGAGCCCAAAAAAGAGATAAAAATATACTCCTTAGTCAAAATAACATGTTTAAAACATGATAAAAATCCACAAAATATCACAAAAAGGATTAAACATACCTATTTCATCTTAAAAATGAATCATATCTAGATGAAAACATTAAATATGAATAAAATAATGAAATAAATGACCATAAATACTCAAAATGACTATTCATTTTCACCATTTCACATTTACCTTCAACGATGAGAAATCTGAGAACGTTTCCCTTGATATTTTGCAGCTGAATGCAGCCAACCTGGTGGACTATTTCAAGTATTGTCACTTCCAGGTAGGACCTAAGACCATTCTCTTTCTTTTCACGGTCCATTTTTTTTATTTCATGCAAGTTTTTAAAGGTTTTTAGGGCCCTAGGGTTCCAAAAATATGCCCTAGGACCAACTCAGCCCCCAAAAAATTGAAATATGTGTTGTACCTAGGCAGAATATCACTATTGGGATAAGAGAAACGCTCTGTCATGCACTACTCGGATGCATTGGGCGCAAAATACTAAGTTGTTTATCAATTTTTTTGTAAAGTTTTTTTCATGAAAAGGAGCTTAATGAATTCCTTGTTTATGTTTCAGGTGTTCATTAGCACAAAATGGAATTCCTTTGGAGATAAAGATAACATGAATAACATGATTTAAATCAGAAGAAAATGATCGTGCTACCATCTAGACAATGAAAAATAGTAGATTGCTAAAATTATTTTGGCTTCTTGGTATGAGGCAATAGATGGAATTGTTCAAATATCTTGTTCATTCATGGGATGTTTAGGCACAATAATTCAGGTTTGGTGAACATCTGCTTGAGATAAAGGTAGAACATATCTACTTTATGATAGGATTATCCAGTAGAGGTGCCTCCATCTCTCTCCCAGGTGGTAGAAGTGGTGGGGACATAGTGAAATATTATATCACTACCTATTGTAGACCTCGATCCCAGCCAACTAGGGATGGAAAGATCAATATAAAATATGCAACCCAATTAATTTTTAGAAATATCTTATTCATTATCATGATATTGGTAGGTATCTCAACACATCATGTAGCAAGTATATTGTACATGCAGTATGGGTTCAAGTGTCTAGAACCAACATTCTCCAATTGGAGTGAGGGAGTCTTGGTTAATATCAAGGAATAACTGACTAAAGAAAGAGAGGGGAAGTTAAATAACTTCAAGTATGGTTCAATCTTGGTCTCTTTTTCTCTAGAGCAGGTGCCACTACATCAGCCTCAGCAGACTATACTCAAGCTTGTCGATCTGAGGGCCCCACGGATGAGAAGGTGGATAAATCATATGGCCTAACATGCAAGTGTGTCGGTGATCAAATTCTCACCAGCCTTCTTTGGATGGCTACTTAGATAGTTCATTATGATCAATGATTATCCTTATGCAAGGATGGATATCCATTATGATCCCGAGCTCACACTTCCTTAGGGTGAGCAATGGGATGCTTCAGGTAAAATATTTTTACCATTTATGTTTTCTAAAGTTTATAATTTTTTGTGTTTTTTTATGATTTTGATACTAAAATATTGATGTTTTCATGCAGATATTCGACCACTTAGGCAAAAAATTACTTCATATCTCCATCATGTAGAGGGAAAACCACATGAGGAGGCAGTGGTACCAATACAGGTTGTTGCGGTAGGACAAGATGTGCTACGAGATATTAAGGTAGCTGAGATCCTATCAGATGTGGAGGACCACATAGAGGGGTTGACACATGGGATTGATGAGACCTTGGTCGACCAAATTCTAATGCGACTTCAACGACACACTATCGTATTTCCTAGCCGTATTGGTCGATTAATATGAAAGATAGCTCATGTAGTGTCATTTTATCATGAGCACCATTGATTTGTCTACTTAGCTATTTTCATGTAGTTTTTCGTATGAGCAATGTAGCCATATGTGTCTCAGGGCACAAATTTTTGTAAAACCAAACTCAACATTAGGTGAATTTTGGGGTCTAAAATGGGCCTCCTAATGAAATTATAAAATAATAGTGGAAATAATAAAATAATATTAGATTACATCATCAAATTTTAGAGGTAAAAAAGAAAAAAAATATTTTTTTAACTCGTATTTTCAACTTATCTCCATATGGGCTTGCTCAAATTTCAAGTGGTAAGACTCATTGGATACATAATTTTATTCCTCATCCAAGGAGTAACCATGTTTCATAATTTCGATGGACCCTGCTACACTAAAAATGAGAAATAAATGAAAAACGTGATTTCAATCACGTATTTCTTATTTTTCATGTAGCAGGTGTTATAGGTCAATTTGGGCATCATCCCCCAAGGCCTATTCAAATTGGGCATCATCCCCAAAGACCAATGAATAGGGTCTATCATCCCCTTAAATTCAGTTTCTATATGACCTAAGTGAAGACAATCCTTTTATGGCTTCAATTGTGAGATTTCCAAGGTTTGAAGTATATATTATATGACCCATCGATTCATCAACTCTCCTCTGCAAGGGCCTAAATATCTTGTAGTGCAAGTACCTCCATGCAAAGGTGCACTGCAGTGCACTTCCCAACACTCAAGGGTGAGTTAGTCTCCTGGGAGTGAAATCATCATTGTTCCGGGAATCTCCACATGGCCAATGCCTTCTAAAAGATTCCATAGGTGTCATAATTCGAATACAAGTGTACATCCACCACCTCTAAGCTTGGAAATATGTCTTACCTATTATTAGAAAGTCATTCGATGAGAAAATACCTTCAGTTCACCTATAAATTGAGCACTCATCTAAGTTCTAGGGAGAAATAATTTTGTGCAAAGCTATGTTGTTGGATTCTCAATTGATAAGAGTTGGAAGTACTGATATGCTGCTAAGATGAAGCTGGATGTGATGAGGCTGGAATGAAGTTGGAGCAAGTTGATGAAAAATCGATCTATTGGTTGTAATATTCTCCTCCTACTTTCTTAATAAAGATATCTGTTTATTTTCTCATAATATGTTTATATCTTGTGAAATGTATTCTTGATTATGTATGTATTCTCATATCTAATCAGTTTGATTTGGTTAAGATAAGTTGATACTTGTATATTTGTATGCTGTTTTCTGTTCACTTTCTTTGATTGCAGGAATCGATATAGCGGCTTGAGTTGGACTAAGAGTGACAGCAACAATGACAGAAGGAGAAGGAGAGCGAAAGGATCACAAGTAGGCTTCTTTCCTTTTCTATATATATATTTGTCTTAGAGAAAATAAAAGTTGTATTTCTTCTGTTGTTCTGAGTGAAGGAACACAACACTCAGGGAATTCAGTTTATCTGTAGATTAAAATTTTGTATAAAAAATTGGTGACTCTGCTTGGGATAATCCCATCACTCCTAGTGTTTCTGCCTCTATTTACCATCATCATTAGCCTCTACTTTCTTTTTTCAGTCATTTGAATGAACAAATTGCAAGAGAAGTGTATTTAGCTTCTTGTTTCCAAAACTTAGTTGTTCCCAACGCACTGTTGGTCAGGGTACAGTGCACTGCAGTGCACTGTGTTCCATTCAAGGGTGCACTACAATGCACTGTCTCCCCTTATAGGTTGTGTTACTCCCTCAGCCAACCAAATTCCATTCAAATTTGTCTTTTCTTTTACTTTTAGCCAATTGTATATTGTATTATAAGATGTTTTATTGCTCTTAGAGACTAGTAAACTTTATTGTTCTTCCTCATTTGAAAATTATTTTGTTCATTGTTTATTTTATTTTTTTCTTTATAATTGGAAAATAAAATTCAAAGTAGTTAATTTTTCATTAGATCAATTCTCTTTTCTAAAATGAAATTGTTGTTTCGTTCCTCATTTCCTGCAGTGAAACTGTAGTTTCATTCTTCATTTTCCTAAGAGAAATTGTTGTTTCATTCCTCGTTTCTCAAAAGAAAACATTTGGTTGATTGATTTGTGCATGTAGTTTCATTTATCTCATTCACATTAAAGGATGCATGTGCATCCAGAGTTTGTGTGTGTTGCATAGGAACAAGTTAAGGAAATATTCATTTAGTTTGTGATCTTTGTTGTATGCTCAAAATCTGATTGCTCTTTCCCTTTAGTAGTTAGGATTTTCATTGAAAAGGATAAATTAAAAAGTTTGCTTATCATTTAGTTTGAATTTTTAGGAATTTCCAATTACATCATGCGGTGAACCTCAAAGATAAACTTTTAAACAAGATCAACATAAAATTTACCTCAATCAACCTAAGAAAGAATTGTAACATTAACGATAACATTTAGAAGGTATAGGCTAGAGACGTATTTCAACTTCGCTAAACATATCATTTGTCGCTAACTTTTCAACGATAAATTTTGAGTGTGAAATATCGTGCAGTCAACCACCTGAAATACATCTCAAGCTTGACAGTGAAATACTTCTGCATGGTTTGATCTCGATTGAGGAAGAACCTCAACAAGAAACTCACCCTTCAACTCCAACTCATTTTGGACCTAGGATTTATCTTTACGAGACTATTCCTCAGTTGACTTACACTACTTTTTCTGATCTTGTTTCAATTCAAGTTCTCGTAGATCCTATAAGGTATAAACTTGGTCGTATGACCATGTCTAAGTCAGAATATTCGGTTGTACAGTCTGTTACAGTTGCGACATAATCCAATATTGCTACCACGTCGTTGTTTAACACATAACCAGAGTCACATATTTACGGTGGTCCTTCCGTCCCATTGAGTTACTAATCATTATCTGGAACCTACTCTGGTGCATCCTCAAATCCATGGACTTCACCCATGTCATCATCTGGTATTCTATCTGGTACATCTCTAATGAGTACTGAATGGCTTGATCCTTTATATACATCTTCAATGCAACATCAAGTTGGTCCATCTGGGTACATTCCATCCAGTACAATCTCGACTGGACTCCCACCATTTGGAGAACAATATATTCCATCTTATTATACTCCTCATGCTGTGGGGAATCCTATGGTCACCCATTTTTATATTAATATGTCATTTTATGGTCACTCTAATGTTGGAATGAATGTTTGTCAATGACAACCTATATTTCTCATTCAACCACAAACAGTTGTGCATTCGTATCAACTGGTTCAACATGTTTCACCCACATCTACTCCACTTGTTAATACTTCATTAACCTTGTTAGAGGCTTAAATTTTTGTACTTCAACCATCTCAGGTGGGTCCTTCAGCCCATTACCCTCAAGTTTTGGGCCCTCAGACTCCAACTCCTTCAGCTGATTTACAACAACCACCTATATCTGGAATTTTTCATTCACAAGTTGGATTACCCATTTATGGGATGTCAGAGGCACAACTAGGTCTTACCTATTCACAACCGTGTCCAATATATTCTAGTTTGGGCTATAATATTGGTGGGCAGTCACCTTGGCAGCAACAACTACAAATGCTACAACAATCATTCCAACAAAAAACAGCTTACCCAGGTTTTGGTCAATAGATCCGTGAAGTGTTTGGTCATCAAAATTCCATATGTTGATGCACAAAGGCCTATTTCCCAAGAAATTCCATCATATCCTAGTGTTGAACCTCAGAATTTTCCTTTCTCTAACATCCTTTCTCATCACTTTTTCCTTATCTTTTCATATGTCCATACACTCCAATCAATGATAAATGCCATGTTTTATCTCAGGGAATGCATTTAAATGATTTCTATGTTATATTCTAATGTTCATGTTATTTGAATGGATTTTGTAACTTAGCTACAGAACGCAACCTATTCTGCAGCTAATTGTTGTTTCCGCAACTAATTTTATGGTTTGATAGGTTCCAAGGAGAAAATACAGGAATGAGCCACATGGGAATCTCTAGAATGATTCACATATGGATTTCGTCCTATCCACTTGATTGAAATCTATAGAAAAGGGTGCCTGTGATCATGGTCAAAGTCCAGTCAAAGGACGTAAGCCAAGAGCGAAGGACTCTTGATTTTCTCTGACATAGCAAATCAAGATTTAGCCAGTTGGAATCTAATTCTATGTTTTAGTTAGAATATCCATCTAAAGGCATAATTAGCTCCTCATAATTACATTTTATTTTATTTAAATACCAGTTATGAAAGGACCGAAGTCAGTGGTAATTTCTGAAATGTCGTGTATTTATTTAAACTATGTTCTTTTCATAATACAAGGATAATGTTCGTGGTTCCAGTATTTGCTTAATGTGTACATAATTAGCTAGGATCTTGACCTATTCTCTCGCAGAGGGCCTTTGCACAGGACGAGTTTTTTCGTTAGTTATTTTGGTTTAATTATTTACTCTATTTTGTCAATTTACTCAGTAGATTAATATTGTGTTGCAGCTTTTAAATCAGTATAATATAATTAATTCATGAATGTTTTCTTAGCATCAATGATAGAATGACAGTGTAATCTTTGCTTTCCAAAAACATCTCAAGAAGGTGGATTCATCTATTTTCCAATTGGATTAAGTTTGAGGCAATAGAGCTCACTGTTGTTTAGTTTTCTTTCATGTTCTTATATTTTATTTCTTAGATCAAATCCTTAGTCAATTGTATAATTGGATGCTCCTAAATATCAGGCCAAGAAGGTGACTTGTCATACTTCCAAATTAGGTGCTCAAGTGTTCAACGTATGAAATCATTGAGCTTTTCTTTTACATGCTTTTGAATTGTTTTTCTTAGAGTAAGATCCTCAGTCAATTGTATAATTAGATGCTCCTAAATATCAAGCCAAGAAGGTGACTTGTCATACTTCCCAATTGGGTGCTTGAGTGTTTAACCTATACAATTATTGAGTTTTCCTTTACATGCTTTAATTGCTTCCCTAGATTTAATTTTCAAAACTAAAGTATAATTGGTTGCTTGTAAATCATTTCAAGAGGGTGATTATATCATACTTCCATATTGAATTTTGGAGTGATTGAACACACATTAGTTGTTTTTTCCTTTGAATCGCTTTCATCTAGAGTAGCATTGAAATCTCAATTTTCAAATTCATATCCATGGAGTAGGACTAATGTTAAATTTGAAATCATTAGAATAGGCACTCTGTTTTCATATCAGATTCTAACCCTTTAATAGTTTTGGTTTATTTTTATGCAAGTTGGTTTAATTTAAGAACACTTCATTTTCTTCATTCTTTCAAAGTTAGTTTTAAACATCTAAATTTCACTAGATTCAGTTGATTTATTTCATAGTTCTCATTTCTTAAGATTAACATTTAGACACAAATTAAAAAATCCCCCAAAAACAACATTAAAATACTTACAATGAAGTAAGAAGAAGGTTAACTAAGCACATATATTGCACCACACTTCATCAGATAACAAACCTCGGTTGATAATTTATGTTGAAAAATTTAAGACATTAAATTGGCTAAACATTTTGGCATTGTTTCCTAGGAAGTGTAATTAGATAATCTAATTTCTTACATCTAAAAAAAATGATATGCATAGGGAAAGATATTCTAGGGATAGATTCGCAGCTATAGGCAGAAGTTTAATTCCTACAACACCACTCACTCCACCTAGACCACGTAGTGATACTCCACCATCTGAAACTCATATTCCATACTTCACTGGACATAGTCTTCCTGAAGTCTTAAAGATAGAAATCCAATTAGGGGGATCTCCTACTTCATCCAATGAGGTAGTCATAGAGGAAGAATATCCTAGATCTCCAACAGAAGCAGTAACCTTTTTCACCTCTACAGGGTAACACATTTTAGCTGAAGAGTTAGAAATTCCTAGTGGAGAAGAAGAAGAAGAACCTTTCTTCAACATTCCATTAATAGAAGAACCAGAGGAATATTAATTATCCTTACATATTGAACCTTATATTATCTCTGAAGAATATATAATGAAAGGAAGAGGAGAAGGAGGATAAGGAGAAGGAGAAGTTCTAAATGGAGAAAATTTATTGTTTGCAGGAAGAGGTGGAGGATGAGGCATAGGGAATGAAGGAGGAGGTGGAAAAGGTGAAGAAAATAGAATAAATAGGTAAAATGACAATTCTTTTGGATTTCCTATAATTGATGGGGAAACAAATGCTACAATGAAAAACATCTCACCTTCTGTCCTTCCAAATTTCCATGGATTAAAAAGTGAGGATCCTGAAACCTTTTTATTTGAATTTGAAGTTTTGTGTAGATATTATGATTATTTACATAACTCTCAAAAACTTAATCTATTTCCTTCAACACTGAAAGGAGCATCTTTAAAATGGTTCTTGGGTTTAATCACACAGTCTATTAGGACATGGAATGACATGAAGATAGAATTTTTAGAAAGATATTTGGATTATTTCATACCCATTAATAATAAGGATGAAGTATTCAAAATCATGCAAAGAGAAGATGAGAATTTGGAGGATTTAATTGAAAGATTCAATTATAACATAAAAAGAGCTAAAATGGATAATTTAGATCGAGATACTTTAAAATATCTTTTATTAAAATCCATTAGATATGAGTGGATAGATATTCTCAACATGATGGGGAAAGGAGTATGAAACCAATCGATGATTGGCATCCTTATACAGAAAATACAGGATGAAAACCACAAATTTTGACATCTTATATTTTCCACTCCATTTCTAAAAATCCCAAAAATATTTGTTCCCTTTCTTTTCTACAATAAGAAGTAGTAAAAAACTACATTCCATTCTACAATTACATTCCATTTTTCAGTTGACATTCCATTTTGTAGTTGATTCCACATTCTACAACTACATTCCATTTTGAAGTTACATTCCATTCTGCAGCTGAAATTCCATTATGCAGTTGATTTCACATTCTGCAGCTCTGTCACATTTGTATAGCCTATTGAAAAAAGAATAATGAACACAGGGAATTGAAGGACTACATTTGAAGATCACCATGCTAAAATATACCTGAAGAATCAACACCAAGGAAATGACAACAAAAGGTTATTTCTAAAGGTAAAGTTGCATAAATTTATTTAAATAACAAGGTCAAAAAAATTAGCATGTATAACATAGATGATCATATGCTACCTAAACATGTCATCATTTGATTTTATTGGGACTCCTATCATGTCATAGATCTGCCACATCATCCACATTATGTTTCATAATGGTCCACAACAGACCTCCCCATTTATGATTAACGGTCAGGACCTATTGTCGTAACATAGCCATCTACATTTCTTAAAAACCCCATCCAAAATCCATCTCACTCATTCCTACAAATCCTCGATGTCCTTCATCAGATCTATAATCCAGTTCACCTCATTATAGAGAAGGATAATTCTAAAGGTTAGACTCTTCAGAATAGAAGACATGGGTTTGATAGTCAGGGAAGAACCGGTGGGAGATAAATATATGGAAGGATATCCTCAGATCAAAGAGATGTTGCAAAAGGCTAAGTTTCTCAAGTTTATAGAAAAATTTGAGGGCTTCCAGAAATGGATCACTAAGTCTTTTGTGAGGTCTTTTGATGGGACAGATGTTGAAATAGGAGACATCAAGTTCTCAGTAACTGGGGCATTCATATCTAAAGCCACAAAACTCACAAGGGTTGGCGAAAGGTGGTTCAAAAACAAATAATTTCCAGTGAATCATGGAAATTTTTCCTCAAAAATCTAGGTATGGATATTTCTATTTTTAGAAAGGGTATTCCTAGCTCAGCACTCAAGAACAAATGGAGGAACATGATTTTAATTCTGTAGAAGTTTATCACCTGTGAAGGTAGATTTGGTTGCATGTATATGTATCATATTTGATTGTTGATGAATTTTTTAGGGGATGGTGAAATAAATATTCCCTTCTTTCTACTAAATAGCTTAAAAAGAATGTCTACAAATGTGCAGAAGAGAATTTAGTTTATATATAATACTATGCACCATCATGGGTTAGTAAACATACTTCTTGAATTTGAAAAGTATAAGAGATTCTTGGCAGAACTTTCTTATCAGAAACCATTTCCAAGATGAACTAGAGCAGCCTAAAGAAGATAAGACTAGAAAATGTAGAAGAAAGAAGATTGACACAAGCATGGAAGACAGACCTACATCTCCACTTCTAGAAAAATGATGAGGAACTCACTCTTCAAGAACTGATAAATAACAAGAAGCGGGATGAAGTTAAGACAGGAGATAAAATAGAAAAGAGGAGAAAGGTAATAATTGAAGAAAACATGAATCCTCTACAACTGAGAAGGAGCTCTAGACTCCGAGGTTCAATGAAGAAAACACTACCACAAGAGACAGAGTTTGTAAATTTAGAGGAAAAACCTCCAATATCATCTCCCAACAATATTTCTCTTCCACATATCCCTGAAAATTCTCCTATACATAATTTTGAAGGTAGTCCCAACAGAAGATCTCCAGGTATAGACCCAGTACAACAAGAAATATATTATTAAATATAGTCACTGTAGGAGAGAAATGAAACAGTAAATCCATAACCTCCTATCAATCCACAAGAACCTCTAGTTGATACTCTTAAATAGGGGATCTATGAGCTATAGATATTGAATATGCATATTAAATAGGAGAATGAAGCTTTAAAGAAACAGAACAAATTGGAGAAAGTGATTAATGATAATACCATCTCACACTTAGGACTGTGGTACAAAAAGAACAGGAAGTTAAAACAAAAGAAAAAATCACTAAACAAGGTAGTCATCAATCTCAAATACAAACTCCTTTATGAGGAAGCCCAAGATGGAAGTCACTTCAAATAAAATTAAAAGGATAAAACTGGATGTATTAGCAGATATGTCTGAACAAATGCAATAGGAGAGGGAAGCTCACATTTTTGGTAAATTTCATAAGGACATGCAATGACTTCTTAGTGGGGGTATGTTGAACCTTAGAATTGTCATTTCTCTGACATCCTTTCTCATCACCTTTTTCCTTATATTTTCATAAGTCCATACACTCCAATCAATGATAAATGTCATGCTTTATCTTAGGGAATGAATTTAAATGATTTCTATGTTATATTATGATGTTCTTGTTATTTGAATGGATTTTGTAACTTATCTACAGAACGTAGCCTATTCTGCAACCAATTGTGGTTTTTGCAACTACTTTTATGGTTTGATAGGTTCCGAGGAGAAAATACAAGAACAAGCCACATGGGCATCTCCAGAATGATTCACATATGGATTTCGTCCTATCCACTTGATCGAAATCGATAGAAAAGGGTGCATGTGATTGTGGTAAAATTCCAGTCAAAGGACGCATTAGGGGAATTTTGAGGTCTAAAATGGGCTTCCTAAGGAAATTATAAAATAATAGTGGAAATAATAAAATAATATTTTATTACATCATCAAATTTTAGAGGGAAAAGATAAAAAACTACTTTTTCAACTCGTATTTTCAACTTATCTCCCAAAGTGTTTACTCAAATTTCGAGCGAGAGTACTCGTTGGATGAAAAATTTAATTCCTCATGCAAGGAGTACCCATGTTGCATACTTTCGATGGGTCCTGCTACATGAAAAATGAGAAATATATGAAAAACGTGATTGTAATCACGTTTTTTATGTATTTCTCATTTTTCTTGTAGCAGGGTCCATCGAAAGTATGCAACATGGGTACTCCTTGGTTGAGGAATTAAATTTTTCATCCAACGAGTACTCCTGGTCGAAATTTGAGTACAAAATTTGGGAGATAAGTTGAAAATACAAGTTGAAAAAGCAGTTTTATTATTTTATTATTTTTTAATATTTTTGCTCTTTTACTTCAAAAATGGTGAATCGTCCTCCATTGTTGACATCATCATCTTACATCCTATTGGTTCTTGTAAAGTTTATTTTTTTTGTACATTTTTCTTAGGAGGCCCATTTTAGACCTCAAAATTCCCCTAACGTAAGCTAAGAGTGAAGGACTTTTGATTTTCTCTGACGTAGCAAATCAAGAGGTAACTAGTTGGATTCTAATTCTATGTTTTGGTTAGAATAGCCATCTGTAGGTGTAATTAGCTCCTCACAGTTACATTTTATTTTATTTAAATACGGGTTATGTAAATACCGAGGTCAGTGGTAATTTCTGAACACTTTGTATTTCTTTAAACTCTGTTCTATTAATAATACAAGGATCATGTTCGTGGTTAGAATATCTACTTGATGCCTACATAATTAGCTAGGATCTCGACTTGTTCTGTCGCAGAGGGCCCCTGCACAGGAGGAGGTTTTTTGTTAGTTATTTTAGTTTAATTATTTACTCTGTTTTGTCAATTTACTCAGTAGATTAATATTACATTGTGGCTTTTAAATCAGTATCATAGAATTAAGTCATGAATGTTTTCTTAGCATCAATGATAGAATGATTGTGAAATATTGTCTTTCCAAAAACATCTCAAGAAGGTGGATTCATCTATTTTCAAATTGGATTAAGTTTGAGGCAATTGAGCGCACATTTGTTTAGTTTTATTTCATGTTCTCATATTTTCTTTCTTAGATCAAATCCTTAGTCAATTGTATAATTGGATTCTCCTAAAGATCAAGCCAAGAAGGTGACTTGTCATACTTCCAAATTGGGTGCTCGAGTGTTCAACCTATGAAATAATTGAGATTTTCTTTTACATTCTTTTAAACTGTTTTTATTAGATTAAAATCCTCAGTCAATTGTATAATTGGATGCCCCTAAAGATCAGGCCAAGAAGGTGACTTCTCATACTTCCAAATTGGGTGCTCGAGTGTTTAACCTATACAATTATTAATTTTTCCTTTACATACTTTAATTTCTTTCCTATATTTAATTTTCAAAACTAAAGTATAATCGGTTGCTTGTACATCATTTCAAGAGGGTGATTATATCATACTTCCATATTGAATGTTGGAGTGATTGAACATACATTAGTTTCTTTTTCCTTTGAATCTACTTTCATCTAGATTAGCATTGCAATCTCAATTTTCATATTCGTATCCATGGAGTAGGACCAATGTTAAATTTGAAATCATTAGAATAGTCACTCCGTTTTCAGATCAGATTCTAACCATTTAATAGTTTTGGTTTATTTTTATGCAAGTTAGTTTAATTTAAGAACACTTCCTTTTCTTCATTATTTCAAATTTAGTTTTACACATCTAAATTTCACTAGATTCAGTTGATTTCTTTCATAGTTCTCATTTCTTAAGATTAACATTTAGACACAAAGAACAAAATCCCCCAAAAACAACATAAAAATACATACAACGAAGTAAGAAGAAGGTTAACTAAGCACATATAGTGCACCACACTTCATCAGATTACAAACCTCAGTTGATAACTTATTTTGAAAAATTTAAGACATTAAATTTGCTAAACACCTGTTTATGCTCAACTTGACTTAAATCGATAGTTTCCCTTTGTCGCAACTTCAGAATTACCTGATTTAAATCGAATTACCAATGACCCCATCAGTTATTCTGCATGTTGGTTGGTGATACCACATAAATTACCCTCCAACATTCCTAAATTCAACGGATACCCTAGAGAAGACCCATCAATGCATGTTATGACTTATCATTTATGGTTCTCATCCAACTCCTTAAATGATGACTTTGTTTGACTACAAATTTTCCAACGTATGCTCCCTGGTCCAACCGTGAAGTGGTACATTGAACTACCACGAGTTTCATTTGATAATTTAACTGCCTTAGATACTACCTTTTTGACCCAATTCCAGTTACCCATACGATATGAAACTCGAATAGAACTACATACCAATTTTAAACAGACAACCGCTACTCACATTTTTTATCATATTCATGAGTGGCATCGTCATCATAGAATGGTAAAAACATTTCTCCCTTGTCAGCTCCTTGCTGAGTGGTTTCTTAAGTCCTTGCTTCCATCTATCACTGAGGATGTGGCTAAAGGTGGTGTCGTCACTGAAGAGTAAGTCATTTCTCCTGCCCAGTACTTAGATTGATTTACACTAGTCTGGCACGCTCTATGAGAAAATTCCAAACATGTTGTGATCAAATTTTATTATTCCTGCTCCATCTAAGGGCTCTCATGCTGGCGATGGTATGATCGGTACTGCAAGCACTCACAACTATACTACATCTGATCCTCACCTTATTCCAAAATTCATGCCGTGTCATCTAACAAATGAAAAAGTGACAAGTAACCCGGAAGAAAGAAATATGGGAACGCGAAGAAAAAGAAAAATTCAACCCTGCATGAATGTTCAAATGATCAACAAACTAGAAATAATCGGAAACCTCGTCACCCTTGCTTGATATGTAATGAGAAGCACTTTGTTTGAGACTGTCCTCACCACGCCGAAGTCTCAAAATTTCTTAAGACCTCGACTACATCTGCTATGTTGACAGATCCATTTCTGAATCTAGACACAAACATGGTTGCTACGGATCCAACTTCTAGTTCCCAAGTGATTATGCTATCTGTCAAAAAGCCAAAAATTGGTGTTTTGGTGTCTACCTGAAACAAATATTACATAATTCAGGCTAATGATCAATCTACTACCTCAACCACGAATCCATCTACTGAATAAATTCCACCAACTACAATCCTAGAGTTAACAATAAAACCACCGAAGGGATTCATCCACAAATCGATGTTCAATCCTCGAGCCCAATCAACTCAAAATTATAATATATTTGAAGATTTGGCTCATTCACCTTCAGTTATTTTGATGCTTGAGGTAATTCAAAATTGTCCCTCCCAGAAATAGGCTTTGTTGTCAGAAATTGGTGGAATTTACCCAACAGATTCCAATCTAGTAGTATTTAATCATACGGGATATGTGCCACAATTACCAGTAGAATTAGCATTCTCTATCCAAGTAAATGTTCTCAATCACCTTTTTCATTGCACTATCATTGATGAGGGAGAATCTACTTTCATTATGTCTCTAAACTGCAGGAAGTCACTTGGTTCACTGCGCCTATCTCAATCGCCTATGACATTGAAATATTTTGATGGTCATACATATAAGCCTTGCAGTATCATCAATAACCTTGGTGTAGAACTAGGGGGGCAAACTAAATTTTTTGAAGTTGAGCTCATCGATGGACCTGTTAACTACAACGTTTTACTCAGAAGGCCATGGGTTTACACTATGACTGCGATCATCTCTACTTACTTTAGAATGATCGCCTTTACTCATAAAGGTGTCATCACAATCATCAATTAACTCTCCTTCTTTGCCTCTAGTTGACAGGTATCTGGAAGCGATCTGTTAGTTCACACACCCTAGCTAGCACTTAAAAACATTGGTGTATGGCTCTTAAAGGATTCTTCCCTAATAGGCACCTTTGCATTATTGCTGCCTGCGACGTCGGCATAAATTGCAAGAATAGAGACCTACTGCATGATATCTTCCACTTCATTTGATTTAAGGAAGATTACCAATGATTCTAAATTTGTTATGCTGGATGAATTCCTGCTGCCAAGCCCAATTGATCTTGCATGGAAATCAATCTACTTGGCTTGGGCAGCGCATAATGATTCATCGTCGTCGATCGTTCATTAGATTTTGGTACTCCATTTGATCATTTTTCATCAAATTTATCGATTGATGAGAGCATTGTGGAATCAATGATAACAAAAGGAGAACCATGGGAAGATAATCATCATCGTTCCCATCTTCAAGACTTTACGAAGAAGATAATATTGAACTGTATCACCCTTCGATCAAAAATTTCTTTTCGAATTCTATTCCAATTAATGCTATCAAATCAGAGAAAAATTTATCAAATATTGAAGAAACCATTTTTATCGATATTTCAACCAAACCTGACATTGTAGAAACATTCATGTCGGTGTGTCTTGTTCTCCATCCAAAATCAAAACTTATCGCTCTCTTTTCCATGATTTCTAAGATATATTTTCTTGTTCTTATGAGGAAATTCCAGGCTTAAATACTAGTATCGTTGAACACACCATTAAAATGTACCCTAATGTCAGACCGGTACGTCAACGCCTTCGTCCTATTCATCCAAAGAAGGTTACTGCCATTAAGGTAGAAGTTGAAAAACTTTTGTGTGCTAGTTTTATTTACCCTCTTACGCTTATTGATTAGGTTTCCAACATTGTTTCTGTCATGAAGAAACAAGGGACAATCAAAGTGTGCGTTGATTATCGAGATGTCAATATTGATTGTCCAAAAGACAACTATTCTACTCCCTTTATCGACCAGATTATTGACGAATGTGTCGGATGTGAAATATTTTCGTTCATAGATGGATTCTCTAGTTACAATGAAATTAATATCTGCCCACAGGACCAATATAAGACAACATTCATTTGTCCCTAGGGCACATTTTCTTATCGTAAACTCCCATTTGGTTTAAAGAATGCTGGGTCAACATTTCAGAGACCAATGGATTATGCTTTCAATGACATCAAGCACATTGTTCAAACTTATCTAGATGATTTACCCATGCATTCATGAAAATGGACTAATCACCCGACACATTTGAGAGATATCTTTTTACACTATCGACACTACAAAATACACCTAAATCCACACAAATGTGTGTTTTGTGTTGATTTTGGTCATTTTATTAGATTTTTCGTCTCAAAATATGGAATTCGAATCGACCCACTGAAGGTCTAGGCCATTCTTGATTTGCCTACGCCATCACATTTACTTTAGTTACAAAAAATTCAAGGAAAGGATAACTTCCTAAGGAGGTTCATACCCAACTATGGTGAAATGGATAAAGGATTTACTCATCTCTTGAGAAAGGGGATTCCCTTCCATTGGAATAAGGTTGCGAAATCTTCTTTTGATGCTATCAATGATACACTGTGTTAGTTCCCAAATTTTCCTTAGGCTGAAATAAGGCAGAAGAAGGACAACACCAAACCACGCTTAGCCTCGTAGCTAGCCCTACGAGGACAGGAGAGGGCTCTCTCCGGGTCTATCTCGGAAAAAGATGTCCAATAGGGCCTAAGATGACTAAAAATGGATACTGGTTTTAGGCTAGTAAATAAATATGAAAGAGGTAGTTTAATGAAAGACTGAGTTTGCAAGGCTGTATGGGACAAAGAACAACATGAGCTGAGAAGTTAACTCAAAGACACAGATTGTTTCATGAGGCAAGATAGGAGGAATTTTAGCAATCAAATTTGAAATAATATGGAGTGGAAAGACTGTTGAGAGGTTTGAAAAGGGCATATATAATGAATCCTTATCAAATAGAAGAAGACACACAGAAAATGAACGCTTTCCCAAGGCAGAGCAATAAATTGGATTCTACCTTTCTTACTTAAAAGCATTCAACAGGAAATAATTATGAATGAACTGTAAAACATAACAAGATACATATGAAACAGAAAGAAGAAACATATCCTAAACTCACGCCACATGAATCTCATAAACCAGAGCTGCAACCTTTGATTAATTCTCTGTCAAAGCTGTACAGTGAAGTGCTGAGTTTTTTTTTCCCACACGTTTCCCAGAACTCAAACCCTTTAAAAATGATTTTCAATACAATAAATAAACTCAACTATGAGAAAACAAATTGATCAAAATAGGGAGCTGTTTCAACTGAAATTATAAAGATAGAAAAGAGCCATTCATCTGTTCTAAAGACAGAACATCGTTCCCCTTGAATTCCTCTGATGACCAATTAAAAGACAAAAACTGGAGCGTAGACCCTTTGAATTGCAACTGAAGTAAAAAATAGGCAATATGTTCCTATTTCTCTGCTGGGGTAGATATTCTTCGTTTAATTTGGCTTTTGACTTTTCACCTGAAGGGATCATTTATGGAAAACTTGAATCACCTTACTGATATGACTTTAAAATATAAGTGGGAGTCTGAAATCCAGAAAATGGATTGAACTTGTTTTTTAATTGTGATATGGGCTGTTTGGAAATCTGGCTCAATAAAGGCTTTGTACATTGGGAAAACTGTTTCAGAAGTTTGGTGAATGATTTCCTCTGGCTCCTGTCCAGCACGATGGATGTCACGAAGCACCCTTTTCACGAGATCAAAATGCACACCTCCCGTCACAGATACTCGAATATCCAAAACAGGTCGAAGTCTTTCACTTAGGGCATAAATTCCTTCCACAATTAAAATTCGTGATGAAGGTACTTCAATTGTCCTGTAACCAGTACGGCGGATCTGCTTGAAATCGTATACTGGTACCTGAACAGGCTTTCCAGCCTTCAAACCATGAATATTCTGAAGCAAAGTTTCATAATCAATCAACCGTGGATCATCAAAGTTACCATCAATAACACGGCTTGAATCATTGTAGTTGTCCATTGAAATTGCACCAATGCTGGGCATAAAACTTAGCATCTTTTTTGTGAAGACAGTCTTTCCAGCCTCAGATGGACCGGCTATTCCTACCACAATAATGCCATCCATGTGCTGAGTGAGAAGTTGGCATGCACGTATTACTACAAAGAAGCTTTTCTCAAATGAAAGCAGTTCTGGAATTGGAGAAATTTCATATCTGTCGCAATCCTTCCTTTTTACCAACTGAATTTGATCTCTCAGAAGTCCTGTTCTTCTTTGAATCATAGGGGATAAATTTTTTCTTAAATTGTCCATGGCCATTTCAAATATCAAGTCACTCGTTCTCACTCCCTCGATGTGCTGTGAAGTGCTGTTGGAGATCCAAATGTAGTGAGGTAGAAGGCTGCCGTACCAGCTCCAAGGTCAGATCCTTAACACGTAGCAATTGTAGATGCAACCTGGTTGTCAAACAAAGCATTAATATATTTCCCAGGATCATCAAGCATGGAGCAACTTAAAAATGCGATTTTGGAGAAGACGAGCAGAAAATTTCAGTTTCAGGCTTGTGCGCCGCGCACCAGCCCAATGCGCCACGCAGGCTGGATGCGCCGCGCTAGTTTAAATTTGCACTGTGAAAATCTGCCATATGCGCTGTGTCATGCCTATGCGCCGCGCCTGCTCCCAATGCATCGCGTAGCCTTGAACACCATTTTTATTTTTTAAAATTACAAAATCGCCCTTTCACCACTGAACTTTGACTTCTTTGATGTTTCTTGGTGCAAATAGACTTTTGGATCATAACCCATGACATTTTATTTTTGTTTTAAAAAAAATCCATTGTTGTAGTGCTTTGAAACCTTTGATATTTCACTGTTTTCTTTGATTTTGAGCTAACGATGAACTTACTTTGTCTGCTTGCAGGGATAATTGGATTTGGACTTTGGCAAGGTGACTAGAACCTTGAATGGAGAAGTATTACGACTGAAGAACATAAAAAATCACATGGAAATTTATTTACATAAAACGAATTTGACAATTTCCTCTTCAAAACAGAGTTTTGAAGAAGAAACATCCTTGAGCATTATTGACGATGATGGTCCGGATTTTATATAGGAACGCAACAGAATACAGATATAACCATAGATACAGAGATGCAGCGGAAATAATGCTTCATTTTATTAATAAAAGAATGACAGCAATAAGCTTACAAACATAATGGAAAGAAGCTAGGCGCCGTAGCGTATCTCCGAGAAGAGATGTAGCGTACGCAGTATCCGAACCGTGTTACATTGAGGCTCGCAGGCCTATTGCTGCATATACAATGGAAATAGATGAGCTAGGCACCGTGCCGTATCCCCGAGAAGAGAGGGGCGGCCACCAGCCTCCTCAATCGTGTTACATCGAGACATAAATGGAAATAGATGAGCTAGGCATCGGTCGCGCTTATCTCTGAGAAGAGATGTATCGGCTCCCAGCCCCCTGAACTGTCTTACAATGAGGCTCGAGGGCCTATTTATTGTTGAGAAACAATGTAGAATCCGAAACGTCCAAAACCCTAACCGTAGGAGATGAAGCACCAAAACTGTGGGTCCCGTTTGGGTAAATTGGTGGTTCAACTTCCCAGGGGCGTAACTTTGGCATCCGATCTCCGTTTGACGCGCTCAATAGCTCGTTAGAAAGATCTATCCGAGGACTTCATTTTTTGAACGAGAAACATCGGTCCATGGACCCATGTTGCTCTATGTTTTCCCAAAAAACGTCGTTTAGGGCCTCAAAATGGCTCCGGAAGTTTAAGACCCGAAAAACTGCTAAAAATAGTAAGTTGTGCCGAAACTTACAAACTGAAATAACTGATGATGGGGGTTCAAATGGACTTGATGGGTGGCCACCAATATCCACCTGGATTATTAATGCCCCAAAAAGGCTCCGGGTGTGCAGGACCCGAAAACCTGCTATAAATAGTAAGCTGTGCTGAAGCTGAAAAACTGAAAGAATTGATGCTGCGGGTCCAAATGGAGTAGGTGGGAGGCCACCGATATCCACCTGGATCATTCCTCCCTCCTTAGGAAGCAATGGTCTCCATTGCGTTAAGTTCCTCCATGGGGGGGGGGGAATTTGCTGAACTTGGTGTTGGATTTAGATGTGCCACCGGTGGGCAGCCGTTGAAGGATCTGAAAAAAAAAATTGTCCATCATCGCGTTCCTCTGTTTCTCGAGGGCATCCTCGAGCAAGATTGGACAGACTTCCGCTTCCTCGTCTTTCTTTCCTTCCGCCATGGGGGGTCGTCGGGGTTGGGTGGTGCTGAACTCCTACCCCCCCGGGGCCGCGTTGGGGGGATGAAGAGAAAAACAGAAAGAGCAAAATTCCCCCTCTCCGATACCACCGATCCGGATTTACACATGAACGTACGAATACAGACATAAACTATGTATACGTAGATGCAAGAAATAACGTTCATTTTATTAATAAAATAATGACTGCAATAAGCTTACAAACATAATGGAAAGAAGCTAGGGCGCTGGTAGCGTATCTCTGAGAAGAGATGTAGCGTACGCAGACCTCTGAACTGTGTTACATTGAGGCTCACAAGCCTATTACAGACATAATGGAAATAGATGAGCTAGGTACTGGCAGCGTATCCCTGAGAAGAGATGTGGCGGCTACCAGCCCTTGAACTGTGTTACATTGAGACATAATGGAAATAGATGAGCTAGGGTACTGGTAGCGCTTATCTCTGAGAATAGATGTATCGGCTCCCAGCCCCCTCAACTGTCTTACAATGAGGCTCGAGGGCCTATTTATTGTTGAGAAACAATGTAGAATCCGAAACGTCCAAAACCCTAACCGTAGGAGATGAAGCGCCAAAACTATGGGTCCCGTTTGGGTAAATTGGTGGTTCAACTTCCCAGGGGCATAACTTTGGCATCCGATCTCCGTTTGACGCGCTCAATAGCTCGTTAGAAAGATCTATCCGAGGACTTCAATTTTTGAACGAGCAACATAAGTCCATGGACACATGTTGCTCTCCGTTTTCCCAAAAAAACGTCGTTTAGGGCCTCAAAACGGCTCCGGAAGTTTAAGACTCGAAAAACTGCTAAAAATAGTAAGTTGTGCCGAAACTTCCAAACTGAAATAACTGATGGTGGGGGTTCAAATGGACTTGATGGGTGGCCACCAATATCCACCTGGATTATTACCTAAAACGGTTCAAAAGACCCGAAACCTCGCTATAAATAGTAAGCCGTGGCCGAAGCCGAAAACCGAAAGAATCGAGTTGCCGTGTCCAGTCGGAGCAGGTGGGAGGCCACCGATATCCACCGGATCATTCCTCCTCCTTAGAAAGCAATGGTCTCCATTGCGTTAAGTTCCTCCGGCGGGGGAATTTTGTCGAACTTGGTGTTGCGCCGTGCCGGGATAGGGTGATGCCACCACACTCTGGCACTGATGAAGGATCTCGAAAAAAAATAAAATTTTCCATCATCGCGTTCCTCTGTTTCTCGAGGGCATCCTCGAGCAAGATTTTGACAGGATCTCCTGCTCCCTCGTCTTTCTTTCCTTCCGCCATGGGGGGTCGTCGGGGTTGCGAGGTTCAACTCCTTATACCCTGGCCGTGTTGGGGACATGAAGAGAAAAACAAAGAAAGAGCAGACCCGCTCTGATACCACTGATCTGGATTTTACGCAGGAGTGCAACAGAATACAGATATAACCATAGATACAGAGATGTAGCGGAAATAATGCTTCATTTTATTAATAAACGAATGACTGAAATAAGCTTACAAACATAATGGAAAACAAGCTAGGGCGCTGGTAGCGTATCTCTGAGAAGAGATGTGGCATACGCAGCCCCCTCGAACCGTGTTACTGAGGCTCGGCAGCCTATTGGCGTACATAATGGAAATAGATGAGCCAGGTAATCGGGGCCGTATCCCCGAGAAGAGATGTGGCGGCTACCAGCCTCAGAACTGTGTTACATCGAGACATACGGAATAAATGAGCTAGGGCATCGGTAGCGCTTATCTCCGAGAAGAGATGTATCGGCTCCCAGCCCCCTGAACTGTCTTACAATGAGGCTCAAGGGCCTATTTATTGTTGAGAAACAATGTAGAATCCGAAACGTCCAAAACCCTAACCGTAGGAGATGAAGCGCCAAAACTGTGGGTCCCATTTGGGTAAATTGGTGGTTCAACTTCCCAGGGGCGTAACTTTGGCATCCGATCTCCGTTTGACGCGCTCAATAGCTCGTTAAAAAGATCTATCCGAGGACTTCAATTTTTGAACGAGCAACATCGGTCCATGGACCCATGTCCGAAAAACTACTAAAAATAGTAAGTTGTGCCGAAACTTACAAACTGAAATAACTGATGGTGGGGGTTCAAATGGACTTGATGGGTGGCCACCAATATCCACCTGGATTATTAATGCCCCAAAACGGCTCCGGGTGTGCAGGACCCGAAAACCTGCTATAAATAGTAAGCTGTGCTGAAGCTGAAAAACTGAAAGAATTGATGCCGCGGGTCCAAATGGAATAGGTGGGAGGCCACCGATATCCACCTGGATCATTCCTCCCTCCTTAGGAAGTAATGGTATCCATTGCGTTAAGTTCCTCCATGGGGGGGGGGAAATTTTGCTGAACTTGGTGTTGTATTTAGATGTGTCACCAGTGGGCAACCATTGAAGGATCTGAAAAAAAAAATTGTCCATCATCGCGTTCCTCTGTTTCTCGAGGGCATCCTCGAGCAATATTTTGATAGGATCTCCTGCTCCCTCGTCTTTCTTTCCTTCCGCCATGGGGGGTCGTCGGGGTTGCGAGGTTGAACTCCTTATACCCTGGCCGCGTTGGGGACATGAAGAGAAAAATAGAGAAAGAGCAGACCCGCTCTGATACCACTGATCCGGATTTTATGCAGGAACGCAACAGAATATAGATATAACCATAGATACAGAGATGCAGTGGAAATAATGCTTCATTTTATTAATAAAAGAATGACTGCAATAAGCTTACAAACATAATGGAAAGAAGCTAGGGCGCTGGTAGCGTATCTCTGAGAAGAGATGTAGCGTACGCAGGCCTCTGAACTGTGTTACATTGAGGCTCGCAGGCCTATTACAGACATAATGGAAAGAGATGAGCTAGGTACTGGCAGCATATCCCTGAGAAGAGATGTGGCGGCTACCAGCCCTTGAACTGTGTTACATTGAGACATAATGGAAATAGATGAGCTAGGGTACTGGTAGCGCTTATCTCTGAGAAGAGATGTATCGGCTCCCAGCCCCCTCAACTGTCTTACAATGAGGCTCGAGGGCCTATTTATTGTTGAGAAACAATGTAGAATCCGAAACGTCCAAAATCCTAACCGTAGGAGATGAAGCGCCAAAACTGTGGGTCCCGTTTGGGTAAATTGGTGGTTCAACTTCCCAGGGGCGTAACTTTGGCATCCGATCTCCGTTTGACGCGCTCAATAGTTCGTTAGAAAGATCTATCCGAGGACTTCAATTTTTGAACAAGCAACATCGGTCCATGGACCCATGTTGCTCTCTGTTTTCCCAAAAAATGTCGTTTAGGGCCTCAAAACGGCTTCGGAAGTTTAAGACCCGAAAAACTGCTAAAAATAGTAAGTTGTGCCGAAACTTACAAACTGAAATAACTGATGGTGGGGGTTCAAATAGACTTGATGGGTGGCCACCAATATCCACCTGGATTATTAATGCCCCAAAACGGCTCCGGGTGTGCAGGACCCGAAAACCTGCTATAAATAGTAAGTTGTGCTGAAGCTGAAAAACTGAAAGAATTGATGCTGCGGGTCTAAATGGAATAGGTGGGAGGCCATCGATATCCACCTGGATCATTCCTCCCTCCTTAGGAAGCAATGGTCTCCATTGCGTTAAGTTCCTCCATGGGGGGGGGGAATTTTGCTGAACTTGGTGTTGGCAGCCGTGCTGGATGTAGATGTGCCACCGCTGGGCAGCCATTGAAGGATCTGAAAAAAAAAAAATTGTCCATCATCACGTTCCTCTGTTTCTCGAGGGCATCCTCGAGCAAGATTTTGACAGGATCTCCTGCTCCCTCGTCTTTCTTTCCTTCTGCCATGGGGGGTCGTCGGGGTTGCGAGGTTGAACTCCTTATACCCTGGCCGCATTGGGGACATGAAGAGAAAAACAGAGAAAGAGCAGACCCGCTTTGATACCACTGATCCGGATTTTATGCAGGAACGCAACAGAATACAGATATAACCATAGATATAGAGATGCAGTGGAAATAATGCATCAATTTATTAATAAACGAATGACTGAAATAAGCTTACAAACATAATGGAAACAAGCTAGGGCGTTGGTAGCGTATCTCTGAGAAGAGATGTAGCGTACGCAGGCCTCTAAACTGTGTTACATTGAGGCTCACAGGTCTATTACGTACATAATGGAAATAGATGAGCTAGAGTACTGGAAGCTCATCCCTGAGAAGAGATGTGGCTACCACAGGCCTCTGAAAACCGAGCCACATTGAGACATAATGGAAATAGATGAGCTAGGGTACTGGTAGCGCTTATCTCTTAGAAGAGATGTATCGGCTCCCAGCCCCCTCAATTGTCTTACAATGAGGCTCGAGGGCCTATTTATTGTTGAGAAACAATGTAGAATCCGAAACGTCCAAAACCCTAACCGTAGGAGATGAAGTGCCAAAACTGTGGGTCCCGTTTGGGTAAATTGGTGGTTCAACTTCCCGAGGGCGTAACTTTGGCATCCGATCTCCGTTTGACGCGCTCAATAGCTCGTTAGAAATATCTATCCGAGGAGTACAATTTTTGAACATGGATCAATGTTGCTCTCCGTTTTCCCAAAAAACGTCGTTTAAGGCCTCAAAACGGCTCCGGAAGTTTAAGACCCGAAAAATTGCTAAAAATAGTAAGTTGTGCCGAAACTTACAAACTGAAATAACTGATGGTGGGGGTTCAAATGGACTCGATGGGTGGCCACCAATATCCACCTGGATTATTAATGCCCCAAAACGGCTCCAGGTGTGCAGGACCCGAAAACCTGCTATAAATAGTAAGCTGTGCTGAAGCTGAAAAACTGAAAGAATTGATGCTGCGGGTCCAAATGGAGTAGGTGGGAGGCCACCGATATCCACCTAGATCAGATGAAAATCTTGAACTGAAAACTTATTGAAAACATCCTCATGGCCTACGGGCATTATTTAATATTTCTGAAGACCAACCCTAGACTTAGAAACAAAAATGACTCTTTTTGACCAGAATAACATCTATGACTGCAAATGACGTGAAATGAACTTTGATGAATTTTGAGAAATTTTTTGACCAACCCAGCAGGTACAAACATGAGGGAAACGAGAAAACCACGCCCTTCCGTCAGACAATGGCATGCCCCTAATGGAATGCATATTAATGAGCTGAATGATACACCTAAAACATGAAATGTAATAAGAGAAATGATCTCTGACGGAGGGATTACAAGACCGACTCTAACATTGGCTCTAATGGGGATGGTAGCTCCTTGGAGGTGCCAAGAATGGCAGATATTTGGGAGAGCAGACAGTGCCTTCGTCCATTGGGCTATGGAGTCCATTATTTTGACAAAATAACTCAAGACCTTTGACTAAATTTTTTGACTGAAACTAGACTCGAACTGACTCGATGCAAATTGAAATGATTGAAAAAAATTGACTCTAACAAACTCAAACCAAAACTGCAATGAAACTGGAACGAAATGCTGCCTTTTGGCTGCTTCTTTATTTACAAAATCTACCCTACTTTGCTGCAGAGTCAATAGATCAAGTAATGCTGTAATGCCAGATCAACCATTCAAGTAAATGTGAGAAGGATGCTGCTTGAGAGTGCTTCCACCAGGACACAGATGTAATTGCTGACAGCCATAATTGCACATAACAAGTCTGGTTATGTAAAATACAATTTGATCTATCATTCAAACTGAAAAACATTTCCATGTACGTTGCAATAGGATCGCAAAAGCCAAACTCTCTTTGCTGCCCCAACTCCACAATACATACTTCCAGCTGCACACTGTCAATGCAAACATCCGTAGGCAACTCTATTGTTTCTTGTTTTGAAGGAGGGAGAGTTTCCAAGAACCTTTTGGGATCTCGGAATTCATATGATTGGATCTGATCTTTTAAATACTGAATATCCTCCTCAAATCTTTCAACAAGTAACTCGCAGAAACCAGCTTTAGCTTCAGGAGGAAACTTCAGGGATTTCAAACATTGAAGCACGGCAATGAAAAATGCTTCATCAATTTCAAAATCCACTAACTGATCTCTAACTTCTTTTAAAACTTCACAAAGCGCAGGGTTTGCCACATACCCTACCATTGCATGAATGGATCAGTGAGCACTGGAATCTCTGGATTGAGTTGGAGTCGCCAGGTGAATGTTTCAGCCTTCATATGTCTGATCGTTTTCCACCATCAACAATCAGATTTGAACTTGTTACATGTACTGGGGCAAGACAATCTACAAGTCGAGTGTCACATTCACAAGCTAGACCGGAGATGGACTGAAGCAGCGTTTATCTACTTCGCTGATGCATAGCAAAAGCATTTCGAAGGCTACCTGGCGTGACTTCAGGCTTCATCTGTAGCTCATAAAACAAATGACATCAACAAGCAAACCAATTCTTCCCCAGTGGAGTCGCCACTATGTTAGTTCCCAACTCTGCCTTAGGCTGAAATAAGGCAGAAGAAGGACAACACCAAACCACGCTCAGCCTCGTAGCTAGCCCTACGAGGACAGGAGAGGGCTCTCTCCGGGTCTATCTCGGAAAAATATGTCCAATAGGGCCGGAGATGACTAAAAATGGATACTGATTTTAGGCTAGTAAATAAATATGAAAGAGGTAGTTTAATGAAAGATTGAGTTTGCAGGGCTGTATGGGACAAAGAACAACATGTGCTGAGAAGTTAACTCAAAGACATAGATTGTTTCATGAGGCAAGATAGGAGGAAGTTTAGCAATCAAATTTGAAATAATATGGAGTGGAAAGACTATTGAGAGGTTTGAAAAGGGCATATATAATGAATCCTTATCAAACAGAAGAAGATACACACAAAATGAACGCTTTCCCAAGGTAGAGCAATAAATTGGATTCTACCTTTCTTACTTAAAAGCATTCAACAGGAAATAATTATGAATGAACTGTAAAACATAACAAGATACATATGAAACAGAAAGAAGAAACATATCCTAAACTCACGCCACATGAATCTCATAAACCAGAGCTGCAACCTTTCATTAATTCTCTGTCAAAGCTGTACAGTGAAGTGCTGAGTTTTTTTTTCCCACACGTTTCCCAGAACTCAGACCCTTTACAAATGATTTTCAATACAATAAATAAACTCAACTATGAGAAAACAAATCGATCAAAATAGGGAGCTGTTTCAACTGAAATTATAAAGATAGAAAAGAGCCATTCATCTGTTCTAAAGACAGAACAACGTTCCCCTTGAATTCCTCTAATGACCAATTAAAAGACAAAAACTGGAGCGTAGACCCTTTGAATTGCAACTGAAGTAAAAAATAGGCAATTTGTTCCTATTTCTCTGCTCGGGTAGATATTCTTTGTTTAATTTGGCTTTTGACTTTTCACCTGAAGGGATCATTTATGGAAAACTTGAATCACCTTACTGATATGACTTTAAAATATAAGTGGGAGTCTGAAATCCAGAAAATGGATTGAACTTGTTTTTAATTTTGATATGGGCTGTTTGGAAATCTGGCTCAATAAAGGCTTTGTACATTGGGAAAACTGTTTTAGAAGTATGGTGAATGATTTCCTCTGGCTCCTGTCCAGCACGATGGATGTCACGAAGCACCCTTTTCACGAGATCAAAATGCACACCTCTTGTCACAGATACTCGAATATCCAAAACAGGTCGAAGTATTTCACTTAGGGCATAAATTCCTTCCACAATTAAAATTCGTGATGAAGGTACTTCAATTGTCCTGTAACCAGTATGGCGGCTCTGCTTGAAATCGTATACTGGTACCTGAACAGGCTTGCCAGCCTTCAAACCATGAATATTCTGAAGCAAAGTTTCATAATCAGTCAACCGTGGATCATCAAAGTTACCATCAATAACACGGCTTGAATCATTGTAGTTGTCCATTGAAATTGCACCAATGCTGGGCATAAAACTTAGCATCTTTTCTGTGAAGACAGTCTTTCTAGCCTCAGATGGACCGGCTAGTCCTACCACGATAATGCCATCCATGTGCTGAGTGAGAAGTTGGCATGCATGTATTACTACAAAGAAGCCTTTCTTAAATGAAAGCAGTTCTGGAATTGGAGAAATTTCATATCTGTCGCAATCCTTCTTTTGTACCAACTGAATTTGATCTCTCAGAAGTCCTGTTCTTCTTTGACTCATAGGGGATAAACTTTTGCTTAAATTTTCCATGGCCATTTCAAATATCAAGTCACTCGTTCTCACTCCCTCGATGTGTTGTGAAGTGCTGTTGGAGATCCAAATGTAGTGAGGTAGAAGGCTGCCGTACCAGCTCCAAGGTCAGATCCTTAACATGTAGCAGCTGTAGATGCAACCT
The DNA here is from genome assembly GCA_034641835.2 of Pinus albicaulis. Taxonomy (NCBI): domain Eukaryota; kingdom Viridiplantae; phylum Streptophyta; class Pinopsida; order Pinales; family Pinaceae; genus Pinus; species Pinus albicaulis. Next base: position 623,876,313 of record CM076571.1, read on the forward strand.
GGTTGTCAAACAAAGCATTAATATATTTCCCAGGATCATCGAGCATGGAGCAACTTAAAAATGCGATTTTGGAGAAGACGAGTAGAAAATTTCAATTTCAGGCTTGTGCGCCGCACACCAGCCCAACGCGCTGCGTAGGCTGGATGCGTCGCGCCAGTGTAAATTTGTACTGTGAAAATCTGCCATATGCGTCGTGTCACGCCTATGCACCGCGCCTGCTCCCAATGCGCCGCGCAGCCTTGAACACCATTTTGATTTTTCAAAATTACAAAATCGCTCTTTCACCATTGAACTTTGACTTCTTTGATGTTTCTTGGTGCAAATAGACTTTTGGATCATAACCCATGACATTTGATTTTTGTTTTTAAAAATATCCAATGTTGTAGTGCTTTGAAACCTTTGATATTTCACTATTTGCTTTGATTTTGAGCTAACAATGAACTTACTTTGTCTGCTTGCAGGGATAATTGGCATTGGACTTTGGCAAGGTGACTAGAACCTTGAATGGAGAAGTATTACGACTGAAGAACATAAAAAATCACATGGAAATTTATTTACATAAAACAAATTTGACAATTTCTTCTTCAAAATAGAGTTTTGAAGAAGAAACATCCTTGAGCATTATTGACGATGAAAATCTTGAACTAAAAACATATTGAAAACATCCTCATGGCCTATGGGCATTGTTTAATATTTCTGAAGACCAACCCTAGACTTAGAAACTAAAATGACTCTTTTTGACCAGAATAGCATCTATGATTGAAAATGATGTGAAATGAACTTTGATGAATTTTGAGAAATTTTTTGACCAACCCAGCAGGTACAAACATGAGGGAAACGAGAAAACCACGCCCTTCTGTCAGACAATGGCATGCCCCTAATGTAATGCAGATTAATGAGCTGAATGAGACACCTAAAACATGAAATGCAATAAGAGAAATGATCTCTTACGGAGGGATTACAGGACCAACTCTAACACACTGATCTGAGCGTCATTAATGTATTCCCTAATTATCAGGTTTACTTTTTCTTATATATCGTCACGACAGATACAACCATTGCTATGGTTTTGGTCCAAGAAGAAGATGGTATAGAACATCCAATATATTATTTGAGTCATAATATCAATGATACAGAGGTTAAGTATTCATACATCGAAAAGCTCACCTTGGCAGCCTTTCAAGCTGTCCAAATATCTCATCATTATATCCTACTCTGGAAGACCACTATCATTTAGGATTGCAACACCATGACATACATTTTTTCATGTCAATTTTCAGGGAGGATATTAAAAATGGATTATCATTTTTCAAGAATTTGATTTGGAATTCATCAAATCCAAGTCAAAGAAGTATTCAGTTTTGGCTAAGCTTCTCTGCGACCTTCCCTCTAATAGTATTGAAACTAGATCGAAACCATCCATTCCTGATGAGTCTCTATTTCTGATCGGGTCATCTAACCCTTTCTATGGGGATTTTATCATTTATCTCCAAACCCATACTTTCTGGCTCGATACCTCTCTCTCTCAACAATGACATATTCGACACCAAGATAAATATTATATGATCATTGGTGATACACTATATGGTCGTGGTGTCAATACGATTTTATGGAGGTGCCTCACTCATGAGGAAGTCGAGAAAGTTCTAAATGTTTGTCATGTTGGGGCTTGTGGTGGACACTTGTCTGGATACGCTACCGCGCAAAATATTCTAGCCAGTTACTTTTGGCCAACCATATTTCATGACTGCATACTCACGGTCAGAATTTGTCATGCATGCCAAATTTTTTTTCGTAAAATCCGCATGTCGCCAGAACCAATGCATCCTGTCATCGTTGTGGGACCATTTGAAAAATGGGGCATTGTCTTCATGACCTGCAACCCTCGTTCGTTTGTGGGGCATGGTTATATTATTGTCGAAGTCAACTACTTTACCAAGTGGGCCGAAGCGATGCCTACATTCAATAGCACAGGCAAAAGAACTGCATTGTTTTTTTTCAATCATGTCATCTCACGGTTTTGTGTACCACAATCTATATTTATATATCATGGTAAGAATTTACGCAATTACATGATGAATGAGTTGACTGCCAAAGTAGGACTATCGCATGATAGCTCTACTCATTATCCACAATCTAATAAACAAGTTGAAGTTATTAACAATATTATTAAGTGAATGCTTCAACGAATGATAGGAGTTCATAAATGAAATTGGAATTTGATCATGTACTCGGTTTTGTGGGAATATCGAACCTTGGTAATAAACACAACCAAATTTACCCCCTTTCAATTAGTGTATTATCTGGAAGCTATCCTTCAAATCCAATTTGAAATTTCATCATTAAAACTTGTTTTTGACCTGCTACCCAACACCTCTAATGAAGAAGCATGTATTTTTAACCTCATCCATCTAGATGAAACGCGTCGTGAAACTGAATTTTCCAACGAAGCACATAAGAGATGAATCAAGGCGTAATATGACCAACATGTGAAGCATTGCATCTTCTCTGAGGGATTCCTGGTCCTACTTTATGATCAGGAAGATGATTTGATAGGTACAGGAAAATTTGAGTTGTTATGGCATGACCCCTACATTTTCAAAAGAGTTCTAGCTAAGGGCATCTAGAAGACCACTGTCATTTAGGATTGCAACCCCATGACATAAATTTTGTCACGTCAATTGTCGGGGGTGGGGGGGGGGGAATATTAAAAATGGATTATCATTTTTTAGGAATTTGATTTGGAATTCATCAAATCCAAGTCAAAGAAATCTTTAGTTTTGGTTGAGCTTCTCTGTGACCTTCCCTCTGATAGTAATGAAACTACATTGAAACCATCCATTCCTGATGAGTCTCTGTTTCTCATCGGGTCATCTGACCCTTGCTATGGGGATTTTATCATTTATCTCCAAACCCAGACTTTCCATCCCAATACCTCTCGCTCTCAACAACGACGTATTTGACACAAGGCCAAATATTATATGATCATTGGTGATACACTATATGGTCGTGGTGTTGATACGATTTTACAAAGGTGCCTCACTCATGAGGAAGCCGGGAAATTTCTAAATGATTTTCATATTGGGGCTTGTGGTGGAAACTTGTCTGGATACGCTACTACGCAGAAGATTCTTCACGCTAGTTACTTTTGGCCAACCATATTTCGCAACTGCATCCTCGTAGTCAGAATTTTCATGCGTGCCATATTTTTTATTGTAAAATCTGCATGCCGCCAGCAACAATGCATCCTCTCATCACTATGGGACCATTTAAAAAATGGGGCATTGACTTCATGACCTGCAACCCTCGTTCATCTGTGGGGCATGGTTATATTATTGTCGAAGTCAACTACTTTACCAAGTGGGCTGAAGCGATGCCTACATTCAATAACATAGGCGAAGTAGCTGCATTGTTTTTTTCAATTATGTCATCTCACAGTTTTGTGTACGACAAGCTATAGTTACAGATCATGGTAAGAATTTTTGCAATCACATGATGAATGAGTTGACTGCCAAAGTAGGACTGTCGCATTATAGTTCTACTCCTTATTATCCACAATATAATGGACAAGTTGAAGCTATTAACAAGATTCTTAAGCAAATGCTTCAATGAATGATAGGAGTTCATATACAAAATTGGCATTTGATCATGTACTCAGCTTTGTGGGAATATCGAACCTCAGTAATAAACACAATCGAATTTACCCCCTTTTAATTAGTCTATGATCTGGAAGCTATCTTTATAATTCAATGTGAAATTTTGTCATTAAAACTCGTTTTTGACCTCCTACCTAACACCTCTAATGAAGAAGCGTGTATTTTTAACCCCATCCATCTAGATGAAATGCGTTGTGAAGCCTCATTTTCCAACGAAGCGCATAAGAGATGAATCAAGGTGCAATATGACCAATATGTGAAGCCTTGCATCTTCTCTAAGGGAGACCTGGTCTTACTTTATGATCAGGAAGCTGATTCGATAGGTACAGGAAAATTTGAGTCGTTATGGCATGACCCCTACATTTTCAAAAGAGTTCTAGCTAAGGGCATCTACGAGTTAGTTTATTATGATGGAATTCCATTAGCATAGCCTCGAAATGGGTTGTATCTTAAATGTTACTATGATTGATTAAGTGCAGTAAAACTTTTGTATTATATTGTATATATGCTTTTGATTTGAATTTACTGTCTTAGTTTTTTTTTTCTATAGTTTTCTTGAATTTAGTAATCCACTTTACATTTCATTGCAGATGTTTGAATTTTTGGAACCATTCGTTGGGTACGTTAATGGTGCTATTCATAGTACACAGAACCTATCCTCTGCAACATGGACCATTTTCGCTCCAGGTGGTGAATTAGTGAGTTTTCAAGGGATTTGTATTGATCGATCTACAAACAATATCACTGATTATAGCGCATTGATCGAACTTCTCTCTGGTGACATTTCATTTGGTATTAACCGCATCATCATTAGGTTAGACTCACAACTTGTTGTACTGCAAATTACTAGCATTTATACTATTTGAAATCCAACACTGCATCGTATGTTCCTAAGAGTACGATTTTTGGAAAGACATTTTGATTACATTCAATATCAACACATTTCCATAAATTTGAACACATTAATTGATTCCTTATCAAATTATGTTTTAAATGGGAATTTGCAACACATGTAAAGACATATTTTCAATTCACATCACATAATTGAATAGGATTTCACAATAAACATCGAAAAACACTGAAAAAAACTAGACAGATAATTATAGGTTTTACTAAAATTTGTGCCCAAGATACGTTGATCATATAACCTCAAAATGTATGAAAATAATGTCAAAGTAAACTAGTGATTTTCATGATAACAAGCTATTGATCTAGCTGTCCTATGCAATAACTGCATCTAATGGTTTGGAATGCCAATAGTATGGCACTTCAGTCTCATAGACAAATCTTCAATCCAGCAATCTAGAATCCCAAGAGTCAATCCCTCCACGTGATGTTGTAGCTCATCAAGAGTCTCGGTCATATCTAAATCCTGAAGGACTTCTCTCCCGACAGTCCTCTCTGCTAGCTCACTTGCTTCCTGCTCTGGCTGACCCACCGGTCGAACTCGACCCACATCTATGTACATCAAAACTTTAGTTTAGTCTTGGGAAACTTAAAATACAAAAACATGTAGAAACCTTAGAAAAATCAAAAAATATGGTCAAAAAAATCTTACCTATTGCACCCCATTGAGCACCATCTAATAGAATTAAGTCTGGATCTCCGTGGAAATCTACGCCTGCGTATGCATACTGATCTATGGTGACCATATGTCATCTAAACCAGGAAAAGAATGCAGTAGAGAATATGATGGTTGTTTGAACAGCAGGTCTAGATATTAGTTCAACCCATCTCTGCATCTGCGGATCTCTAGGGCCAAATATACTCAGTGTAACATGTTGTGGCTACATCAATGGAACCCGCTCTAGAATGAAGGAAATCAGGATTGAGCCATAGTTGAAATTTTTCTTCCTGCCTCCCTTTGCTTTAGTCAGATGTTATTTCATATGAAAGAGTATAGCTTCAACCCAGTTGAATATTGTTGGTTCTAAACACTTAAGAGCATAATGCATGTATGATCTGTTTTCTACATATAGTGTCGTGGAACCAACAAGCTTTGTGATAGTAAAAAGGATGGTTATCAAAGGTAGATCACACACATCACAAATATTTATTTTCCCATATTTACTTGGTTCAAGACCTAGATGAGAATGTTGGCATATGTAAACCCTCACTGTCTCTCCTCCAAGAGTAGATCCTGCAAGGGAAATAGGGGAACCTCGCCTCGATAATCCAGTGAGAAAGTAAATATCCTTAACCAATATTGGGAGCACTTTTTCCCCAATGTGAAAATCCTGCAATACTGGATCACATGAATGAACTATGAACTCCAATAGTTCCATGTGTTGCCTCACCCCTGAAAATATAAAGTATTTAAGCAACCTGCAATATCTAAGGGCTCTTACTATACCCTGATCATTTAGGGAAATCATATCTTATTCTTCATGTTCTCTTTCTCGCCACGTAATCGTCATTTTGATACGATGAAAACCTGAAATACAATCATAAGCTTCATTAGGATCCATTCCATGAAAAAAACTTGGGAAATTTTGGACACACAACAAGAAACAAAAATGAGAAATGCACCCAATGCACCCCAAGTAAAGGGACAGAGTGTTGCAGTGCATCTGGCCTTCAATTTTAGTGCACTGCGATGCACCTTTCGACATTCAAGGGTGTGTTGCCCTCAGAACATAATATATTTACCCTGAGGAGCTCAAAAACCTAAAAATTGATCGTGAAATGCAATAAAAATGATACTAAAAGAAAGAGAAGGTTCATAGCTCCAACCTAGATCAAACGACAAGAGAAATCATCCACTGAAACTATCGCAATCGACCGCTGACGTTTGAGGGAAAAAAAATGGTTCAGAGCTCCTAATTTTCAAATGGTAACTATGGAATGGTAATAAATCTTTTATTAGTAATTTTGATTATTTTAAATCATATTTAATGTTCTTACTATGGTTTTTATTTTTATTTTACTATGAAACAAGTATTTTTAATCCATTTGATGGTTTTCTAAACAGGTTTTACAACTGATATAGTGATTTTAGCATGCACACTTATTCAAGAATGATTTGACCACAAAGCATACTTTTATCCTCTTTTTTCAAGCTTTGATAAAAATGAAAAAGAAATTAAAGCGCACTTTTATCTCTTTTCAAGCTTTGATAAATGTGAAAAAGGAACTCCCTAGAGCCTTCTTTTAGCTCTTTTGAGACTTCGTTAATGTGAAAAGATTGTCGAGCACTTGTATTTTCGAGCTCGTAAAAGTAAATGAAACGACATCTACTCAATATAAGTTTAACCCTTTTCCTAACTGAGATAGATTATTTACGAAAAAGGAAAACCTTAGTCGAACATGGCTAAGAGGTTTTCTCATGTATCATTTTACACTTTTTCGAACCTGAGCAACAAATCTACGAAAAAGGACTCCTGGAGTTTTCTTTTTGTCCTCTTTTTCAAACTCTCTAAACACGAAAAAGGATTGGGTTTTCATTGTCGTTAGAATCATTAAAACATAAAATAGTGACGGACTTGTTGATCATGGCAAGATTGGGTTGCATTTATCGCTAGACTCATTAAATTATTAAATAGCGATGGATTCACCCTTATAGATCAATCATATCATTAGGGGAATTTTGAGGTCTAAAATGGGCCTCCTAAGAAAAATGTACAACCAAAATAAACTTTATAAGAACCAATAGGATTCAAGATGATGATTTCAACCATGGGGGATGATTCACCATTTTTTAAGTAAAAGGGTAAAAATATTAAAAAATATTAAAATAATAAAACTACTTTTTCAACTCGTATTTTCAACTTATCTGCCAAATTGTTTACTCAAATTTCGAGCGGGGGTGCTCGTTGGATGAAAATTTAATTCCTCATCCAAGGAGTACCCAAGTTGCATACTTTCTGTTATCTCAAAATTAGACCCTAATAGGCTGCTAGTCAAGGAGACCCTGAGTAACTATTTCAAACCAAAATTTTAGTTGAGGGTTAGCCTCCTCAACCTGAGAGGGCTCTCTCAATAGTTTGATGATTTGCAAATAAAGATTAGATGGCTAACTATGTGAATAAACTGAATAAAGTGAATAATTGGTTGTACTACTAATCAAAAAAAATCTATTGGGTGAATGGAGTCAAATGTGCTTTCACAAAACATAAAGATCAGTTTCATATGGAAGTCAAGGCATTTTAGGGTTTAGATGCATCAATAGAATAGTAGGACAGAGAATAAACACAGTTCATGAACATATGAAGGAAGTTAGAGCACCTTCAGCGAATTCTAAGTAACATACATTCATGCCACTGCAAGTAATTTAAAGAGAAACATCATGAGACAATCAAATATCCATAACCCCTTCTGAATCCTAAGTGATGAAACAAAACTCTCTGTATTAGGATAAAAACACAGTTCTCTGATATTACAAAAAGTATGCTTGTTCAATGAAAATTCCAACCCTATGCCATTCGATTTCTTCCCTCTTATAGAGTGGTAATTACATCCTTGGATTCCTTGCAAACATTTGAGAAGAAATTCGAATTTGACACCTATCAACTTCTAAAAAAAAATCATTTACAAACTGACAGTTAAACTGATTGTCTTACAGTCCTAATACAACTAGGACTAAAACACTATTTATTATATCTTAACAACCTTAAACAACCTTATCTAATCATTAAAACTATGCTTGACAGCTATTTCTTCTTGACTTAGACCATGATGTTGTTTATCTTCTTGTTGTTCGACTCCATCAACTTGCTTCTTATCCAATCCTGCAAAATAGGAGCATGTTCCCTGTATAATAGCTGAATGCCTCATTTTTGTCCATTCGAACCAACTGTTGAAGAACTGGTGTTCAAAACATGTGGAAAATGTCTTATAACCTTCATTTGAATTCGACCTTCCAGCTGTGCAAATATCTAACCTCCAAAATGGTGCAATGATTGTCAATACTGTTGTGCTACGAAACTGCTGAGCCTGTTGTTTTTGTAGCACAGACTTTTCCTTTCAAAATCATGTTTCAAACCTCCATTTTTATGTGCCAAACCTCCTGGATCTTCATATATATTCTACATATACCTCCCACCAGCATCAAAACTCAAAACCAAACCCTTTTCACCTTTGAAAATTGTAAAAATTTCTTCAAACTGTTGTGTGTCACCTTCAGCAGTTTTGTAGCGCGCTACGAAACTACTGAGTCTTCAATTTTCACAGCTTCCTTCCAAAATTTTATTTTTAAACCCTTTAATACTATATTTCCAGGTGTACATCAGCTTTCATAACCCATAAGAATCAACTTTAAACAGCTCCAAAAATGAGATATTATTACATAACCTCAAAAATTTGTTAAAGGATAACACTTATTGTTTGCACTTATTTTAGCTGTGGCTAATCTTCAAACTGTGCTAGTTGTATTTCCAGGTCTTCTACTCTCCTCTTAAGCATTATATTGTTTTCCCTTAACTTGGTATTGGCCATCCTAATGAATTTTTCTTCTTTGATTGCAGGTAGGGTCCATATGAAGAATTGAGCTTGACTATCAATTAATTCAAGGTTTGTATTTTTCTCAATCTCCCACAGTCCTTTCATCCTTTCAAAGTTTGCCCTTTCTTCTGCATGCACTCTCACCTTTTTCTTCAACTTATCAATCTCATTATTTTCCAATATGAGTTTGTCTTTGACATCTTCATAGTTTCTCTTTTCCTTCTGAATATTGAAAACCCTGTTTCTGTTCTCTTCAGGCATTGAAAATGATGTATTTGTGGTTTCTTCAAAAACATTAGCACTTTCACCTCCTGTTTGATCTATCTCCATGTCTGACTGTTTCAATTTCTTGGAGTGCCTAGTTGAGGGTTTTCTGGGCTTAAAGATAAACTCTGCCACTTCATTCTAAAAATCTAACCTTTTGGATGTCTTCAATTTCTTTGATTTGTTGCCACTTGTATCCAGTTTGATGAAGTTTGCTTGTACTAGGGGAGACTCTGCAATGTCAATAGCTTGAAGTATATCATTCAAATTACCTCTTGACCCCTTTGTAGCTACAACCTTATCCTTTTCCTTTACCTTTTGACTCCTAGTCAACCTCTTTTTATCTGTTTTACTAGTTGAGTGTTCTATAATTGTCTCCTTGACCAGAGTTTTCTTCTGTGCGGATTTAGGAGTATCTTGGAAATTTAATGTTGTTACTATCATTGGTTCTTTAACTTTTTTCTGAGGCTTGAGCTTAACAAATCTTCTTGAATTTGTTTCTACAGGGGTAGTAATCTTTGATGGAGTTTTTTCTTTAGTTTGAGGACTAACACCTGTTCCTTCAATCCCAATTCTACTCAAAAAGAGGAATTCAACACAATCTCTGTTTGCTTTCTGCAGCTCATGTAAAAATATTAACTTGAATAAGCCATGGTGAAATAATGAGGTTTCACATGACTCAAATTTCATTTGTACCTTATCAGACATATTAGCCAAACTTCTTAAAAGATAAAAAGGTAAATCTAGAGATATTATCCCTGTGAAATGAAGCAAGAGTTTAAAGTGATAGGTATACACCTTGTGGTATCTCCCTTCGCAGGTGAAGTACCTCTGAATATTGTAGAGAAAATTGGCAAATGTATCTTTGACATAATTTCTTGGCACAACTTTGTTCAATTCAACCTCTGTAAACTCTGGTTTTAGAAAGATTTTGCAGGGTACCATGTCAAACTTGAAGATTTTAAACCACCTATCTTCTCCTCTCGAAATTTCTGTAACCGCTGATATCACTTCAGGGGAAATTGGTAAATTGAGGAATCCAATCCTTGAGTTTGAACCTGTGAAGTTTATGGAAAATTCTTTGGTGACTTGAGTGTGCCCTCCTTGAAGTTTTTCACAAAACCTCCAGAAAGCTACTTTCTTAAAAGCTTCTTCAACAGACTTGTCTCTTGTAAGGGCTTCTACACCTTCAGGTTCTATTCTTAGGCAATGACCAGACATATGACTCCTTATTTCTTCAGCCATTTTCTTCTTGAAAACCTTGTATCTTCATAAATCTGTGATAATCCCTCTGAAAACCCTGTGCCTTTAGCAAATTAGCAATTTAGCAATCAGAGCTTCCTGTTGAATGAATTGGCTCGCTTGGTAAATGAGTTCAGCCTCGCTTGATAACAATTCAACCTCACTTGATAACAATTCTACTTCCACCAACAATGAATTTCAAACTCACTTGATAGCAAGTTTTGAAAATACTGATATTGTTAGCCACTGATAAATTTTGCTATACCAAGAAGTGGCTAATTTTGTTCTTCAAAACTTCAAGAGATAATTCCCTTTCAAAACCTATCATCTTTGAAGTTTTTATGAAGATAACTAACCTTTAAGTTAATCTTCACTACTTTTTCCCTCATAATCCTAAAAATTTGCTGTTTTCCAAGAGAAGACTGCTTGAGAATCCCATTTTCCATCATTTTTACCCCTCCTTTCACTCATAAATAAACCTCATTTTTCACCCTTTTTCCTTCATCAAATCCATCCATAAGCCTCATTTTACCTTCAAAATCACTTCAAAATCCCTTTTAAACATTATATTTCTCTATTATTTGGTTTAAAAAATCCTTCATTCACCTATCGGAACCCTCAATTTCCCTTAAAAACACTGTTTTTTTAAAGCCTAAAACAGTCTTTTTCATATAATGTTTTCTTAAGCCCCCGAGGGCTTATTTCCTTCAGACCTTTGCTTCATAAGACCTTAAGCCCCGAAAACAGGCACTAAAAGTATAAAAGAACCCTTTCCCGAACCCCTTTTCCTTTTTTTTTCCATTCCCGACATAAAATATTTCAAAATGAATCCTGGTCGTCGATCTCTGCAGATCAACGACCATCGACTCATCGCATCGCAAATTCACATGGGTCCTTCATTTCCTTGTGTCTTTCAAAATTTCTATGTGATCAAACCTCAGTCGTCGATCATCTTTCTGATCCGACAGTCAATACATAATCGCACTGCAAATTTCCCTTTATTCTTTCTCTTTTTCCTTCTCCGATGCCAATCCCCCCGATTGAATCTTAGCCGTCAAATCCATAAGAACCGACAACTAAGATTTCGTCGCACTCGGCCCATAACTTTTCTCCTTTACCCCTCCGGTTGAGTCTCAACCGTCAATCTGACTCCCAAATATGATGGACAGTGCTCCATCACATCGTGAAATTCTCAAGTGCCTTCCCCTTTCCTCCTCCGATTTGCGATCACCCCGATTCAATCCTGACCGTCGAGTGATCAGATCCAACAGACATGATTCAATCTGATAACCCCAATTCTGTCAGGACCTACCTCCACCTCGTACAAACACTTGTCCACTCACAAGTTGCCGTGTGTACTCCATTATCTCCTCACCCTACAACTTTCTCCGTCGCGTGCGATCCGCACCGTCGGATCTCCGACCTCCCATCCGACGGCCAGTATCGCTTTTTGCATTTTTCTGCATTCGGGGTTTAACGCCTAAAAATTATGCGATGAGGGTGGTATTGTAAATCCACATGTTAATCAATGTGTGGAATCGCGTAAATTTTTAGAAAACCATAAACCACTTCCAACACCACGTGAATACCACCAGTTGTTTTCCGCTAGACCACCCTCTTCCACAATGTAATTCTTCTTTAAATCCTAGCTGTCAATCAATATGATCTGATGGTCATAAATTAACCCAATCACAAGTCTTTTTCCCCAACCTCTGCTCCCAAGACATTTCACTACTCGATCCTGGCCATCCATTACTGTCATCCAATGGTCCCAATTAAACTTCAACCCCCAGATCTTTGTCCTCGCCTATTTTTCTGAGCATTTCATTGAGGATTCTCTGTCTCGATCTCCAAAGATCGACGGTCTCAATTAAAACCTCCTTCCCATTTGCGTTTCTCCCTCCACATTATAATTCCTGATCAATCTTAGCCATTGATCAATCTAGATCAATGGCCCAGACTTAATCTTCCCTCCTTTTCATCCAACTGCCTCCCCATCAACCCATCGAGCAATCTCGATCATCGATTTATCTAGATTGATGGCCACGATTTATTCTCACACCCAGAGCTGTATAAACCTATCCTTCATGTATTTTCTTAACTTTTCTCATTTTTTGCAGGTTTTTAAGGTTTCTCCACAATTTTAAAAGGAAATAAAGGGCCGGGGATGACGATCCCCCATGCCACTATCAATGAAGAAAATGAATTTGTAGGGTTCCAACTGCGATTTCACCCTTGCCTCATGAGCATTTGTGAAGTCATAAAACCCTCTGCGCGCCTACAACATAGCAAAGCACAGTCAAAATCCATTAAATGAAGAATACCAGCATTGAAGACAGCATAATCTGAAGAGTATCAGTGTTAAAGGTTTAAATCAGAGAGTTTAAAGTTATTAAGACAGAAAACTCAGAAATTAGGCCTAAAAATACAGATAAAGACATATTAAAGGTGTTTTAGGAAAAAAAAGAGGAGAATATCAGTCCAAGGACACCTCAGAGCCACATCAAAGGGGCTAATTGAATCCCCCAGCTACCAAAGAGCCACTTGCAGCCTAAATAAATCAAAAGAAGGCCTACTTATTGCCCAATTCAAAAATATTTGCATAAAGACACCTGAACAGTTATTACCAAAGAAAGAACAAAATTGTAAACTGTCAGTGAAGTTATGGTAAAAGATAAATAGGCCTCGAAGTCAATCTTTTTTGCATATTAAGCCTAAAAATATAGAAATAGAGTAAATAGAACATAATCATAATTCAATGCTCTCCTGCCTTAGGTGTTGCATGGTTTTCAAGGCTAGGAGTTGCATTTAGTGTAGAATTTATTACATTTCAATCCTAAAACACTCCCACCTCCTCATTTCTTCTATAAATACTTCTGAGGAAGATGAGAAGTTGTTGGTAGGTTGATTGTTCACTAGTTGTAATACTGAAACTCTTTGAAATAATACATAGTCTGTCTGAAGTTGAAGAAGATATTGAAGTCTTGGAAGCCTGATGATGTTGAAACATGCTTGTTCTTGAGAAGGTTCTATCATTGGATCCATGAGCTTGGCTATTGGTGAAGTATTCTAAACTGTTTGATGTTTTCTCCTATTTTCATTTTGTTCCATTAATGCTTACTATAGTAGGATGAAATTTTTAGGCTAAGAAATGACTCCTAGAAGCACTTTAGACCTGTTCATCCTTCACTGTTTTATGTTTTCTTCTGCTGAGGTATTTTAGAGTCTTTAATCTCTCTCTTTAGTCCTCATGCTTGTTTATTTCTCTAATAGTTCAAATAGCTGGTTTCAGCATGATTTATGGTTTTCCCTGCTTGTCTACTGCCACTTGAAAATTGTTTTTGAAGTTTCCCTTTGAAGTACCATTGTTTATAGTTAGCCAAGGAGGTCTGTTCTGATCATGCCCTTTGTCCTTGCTTGAAAAATTGTTTTAGAGGTCTTTATAATTGTGATCATAGATGTTTTTAGGTGTTCCCTCTTCTATGACTGCAATTATCAGTGAATATTTTATGTTTTCTAAGTCATTTGAAATAAAATCTTTGAGGAAATAGGATGTGCTCCCGAATCTTAGATTTCATTTTAAAATTTGTTTTGAAGTCATTATTTGCTTAAAGTGTGGTTCATAGAATTCATGGTTAGCCCTGTCTATCAAATACCTATTTATTGTTCAAGTTATGTTTTCAAATTCCCTTTGTTGAGAATTCAAACTCTTTTTCCAAATCATTGATTTCCATCTCATTCACAAAACCAAAGGATCCTATGGCCAAGTTAGATTTTTCCTCTGATATCCCATATCCATTGATAATTTTGTCATAAACCTCTTCTTAACTCCATTGCCCAATGAATCTAACATTTCCCCTTTCTATCTATCTTTCCTAGACCTTTCATGTTCTACTATGTCATTCAACCAACCAAACAAACAAACAAACAAACAAACACTTTCACTTAACAACTAGTCTAAAATCAATGCTTAAAGCAAACAAGATAAACCTTTGCAAAACAAATAATTTGAGAGATCCCTCTCTGAGAACAGGAGGACTAGATCCTGGAACTCTAAAGATTGGTTCTGATGTTGCCTTGTCTTTTGATTTTCCAAACTATCAAAACATAGGACCCTAACAAATATAACCTGAATTTGAATGAGCGGCCTCGCTTGAATTTGTTTCAGTTATGCCTCGCTTGAAATATAGTTTCACAGCCTCGCTTGAAAACTTTACAGCCTCGCTTGAATTTTTTTCAATAAACTCAGGTCTTTCACCACTAATTTCTTCTTCAAAACATAAGCATGCATGCACTATTGTCTTGCATGAGACAAATGAAGTAGAAAACGGCCAACTGTTTTCAAATTTCAAAGGACCAATGACAACTGACCCCTAATCGATGACAAATGACCCCTAATAATTACAATGAATGGTTGCATGCATGAAGGAGAACTCATGGATGACTTTTAATGATGAGGAATTTAACTATATTTGACAAATGTGACAGCTCAAACACAAAAATGAAAATCCCCGATTTCGTAGCGCATGATTTGCAAATTCGGGTTTTTGCGCTACGAAATCACCAGTGTTTTCGTAGCGCAAAATCAAATATTTACACTGAGCACGCTACAAAAATGAGGTTTCGTGGCTTATTCATCAAATTTTCAAAAAAAACTTTAAAAATGGGTTTCAAAACGTGGCATAAGATCTTTGAAGAATGAAACAAGGTTAATGAACATTGTTTGGAGATGGAATGAGACCTTTAACTCATGATCTAGACCTTTAAAAATATAAAAATGACTCTAACCCTATCTAGCACTATGACTTAGGAAGTGTAACTAACCAAGTTTCGGAAAATGTTTATAGTGATAACACTTTCGATGGACCCTGCTACCCGAAAAATGAGAAATACATTAAAAAACGTGATTGCAATCACGTTTTTCATGTATTTCTCATTTTTCGTGTAGCAGGGTCCATCGAAAGTATGCAACATGGGTACTCCTTGGATGAGGAATTAAATTTTACATCCAATGAGTACTCCCACTCAAAATGTGAGTAAAAAATTTGGGAGATAAGTTGAAAATACAAGTTTAGAAAGTAGTTTTTCCATTTTTCCTTCTAAAATTTTATGATTTAATCAAATATTATTTTATTATTTCCACTATTATTTTATAATTTCCTTAGGAGGCCCATTTTAGACCTCAAAATTCCCCTAATGGTTACCCTCCTCGAGCTTGTTAAAAAATAAATAGGTACTGGTCAGCAATTACTGGGGAAAATTTGGGTAAAAGAACAAAATACTTTATGGTAGCAGGTCGCTCTTGAACGTGACACTTTCTCTCCATCACTGTGAATTTTCGGTTGGGTAATATTATTGATGCTTCATTATACCTATGGTTCATCATATCATCACTTCAGTTTTGGATCAATGTTTCCAACTCATTTCAGTGTTGTCGATATGTTCATGATAATTCATCCAGTAATTCCTCATATTTTTGCAATACTCATAAACCTTCATTTTCATGACAGTCATCCTTGAACATTGTTATATCAAGTCACTTTTTGTCTCGAAAATCATTACTCCCATTTTGCGATAAATTTTCTTCCTGTCAACATGTGCTCATCATCTAGGAAGTTAACTTAGAAACATCTCCCAATACATTTGGAATTTCTACATCATCGGCATGTTTCTCGCTTCGGGTCCTTCGACCGAAAGATTTTGTTTGGAATTCGACATCAAATCATCTATTCATGCCTTGAAAATTGTGTTGTAGTACCTTGAGAGCCATTAACATCAATGGTGGTTTTCTCGCGTCTTTTAACAACTCACATAATTGGCTGATAATTAGATGATGTCTTCCCATGATCGACTTCAGATCATATATTCGCATGGTTAGACTTGTACTTGAAGGATCGAGTGAACGAGATAAGAAGACCTCAAATCTAGTTTCATCCATCTAGGCTACAATTTCAGGAAAATTGTGCACATCATCTGTACGATGGCTTTACATGTAGATCGTCATCCCAACATGGGCCTATATCTATAGGCATGTCTATATCATCCAAGATGTAGACAAATTTCTGAATTATGTACATGTTATGATAATTTATGTGCTGAGCATGGGTATGCCTCCCTTAGAAATTTATGTCCAATATGTAAGATATCATGATGTAATGTATTGCAAATTGATGCAAGTCACCGTCTGCTTCAGATCCTACTCATCACATCATAAAGCATCTCATCCAAATACTATTATTATTTTGAATTCATGCTTTAGGGGTTAGTTGTTATAGGTCAATTGGAGTATCATCCCCCAATACCAATGAATAGGGTCTATGATCCCCTTAAATATAGTTTCTATATTCCCTAAGTGAATACAATCCTTTTATGGCTTCAATTGCGAGATTTCAAAGGTTTGAAGTATATATTATATGACCCATTGGCTCATCAATGCTCCTCTGCAAGGGCCTAATTGCGTTGCAGTGCAACTGCCTCCATACAAGGGTGGACTGCAGTGCACTTCTTGACACTCAAGGGTGCGTTGGTCTCCTGGGAGCGAAATCGTCATTGTTCCGGTAATCTCCACATGGCCAGTGCCTTCTAGAAGAGTCCATAGTTGTCATGCTTCGAATAGAAGTGTCCATCCACCACCTCTGAGCTTAGAAACATATCTTACCTATTATTAGAAAGTTAATCAATGAGAAACTACCTTCATTTTCCCTATAAATTGAACACTCATCTAAGTGCTAGGGAGGAATAATTTCATGAAAATTAATGCTGTTGGATTCTCAATTGATAAGAGTTGTAAGTATGGATATGCTACTGAGATGATGCTGGATGTGATGAGGCGAGAATGAAGTTGGAGAAAGTTGACGAAAAATTGATCTATTGGTTGTAATCTTCTCCTCCTACTTTCTTAATAAATATATATGTTCATTTTCTCATACATATGTTTATATCTTGTGACATGTATTCTTGATGATGTATGTATTCTCAGATCTAATCGGTTTTTATTTGGTTACGATAAGTAGATACTTGTATATTTGTATGTTGTTTGTTGTTCTTTGTCTTTGATTGCAGGAATCGATCTAGCGGCTTGAGTTGGATTGAGAGCAAAGACAAAAATGACAGAAGGAGAAGAAGAGCGAAAGGATCATGAGTAGGCTTCTTCCCCTTTTTGTATATCTATTTACCTTAGAGAAAATAACAGTTGTCTTTCTTCTGTTGTTCTGAGTGAAGGAACACCACACTCAGGGAATTTATTTTATCCGTAGATTAAAATTTTGTATAACATCAGGGTCCATCGAAAGTATGAAACATGGGTATTGCTTGGATGGGGAATTAAATTTTGCATCCAACGAATACTCCTACTCGAAATTTGAGTAAACAATTGGGGAGATAAGTTGAAAAAGTAGTTTTATTATTTTATTATTTTTTAATATTTTTACTTTTTTACCCCAAAAATTGTTAGAAAATTATATATTATGGAGCAATGCAACACATAAAATATGCGGAAAAATATAAGCACACAAAACACATAAAACCAGATAGACACAGATATACATGGTTCACCCAGTTTGGGCTACGTCCACCCCGAACAGCCAGTCCTTCCTTTCTATTATCTAGCAAAAATGAAGAGACAAAACCTACAGCAAATCCGCTATAATATCCTCTGTTCTCTCTCACAGTCTCCCTCTCTATTTCTTGCTCCGAGAATACACACATAATACACAGCCGCAATACAATACCGTCATATATACAAGGGGGTTGCCTTCTAGGGAAAAAAACCCTAATCTAAACATAACTTCTACCGTCAGATCATTTGCCTAATGAATGGCCCAGATTGACTAGAAATTACTATACTTTTACAAGGCAATTTTACATATGTTTTTAGCTTCGGGGGCACTGCCCCTGAAAACCCCCGCCAAGGGGGGCTCCGACTGGACCCCCCACGGAAGCGATTAATTACGAGCGGCGTTGCCGCCCCTTTGAAGGTATAGGGGTCCAATGCTGTGATACAAAGTAAACAAGATAATCAGGCTCCACACCCAACAATCCCCCACTTGGAGACTGAATGTAGCAACTCCATCGCTGCTTCATTTGCTGGGCAATGACTCCTCTTTGGACCTGGCTATTCCTCATCTTCATCGTCATCCTTGAAGGCCAATTGAAACTAAGCACATTCTCAGTTTCTCCCTGGTTACAACTTTTGTTAGCATATCTGCAGGAATCTGGCTAGTGTGTATCTTTTCCAGCTTCAACTCTCCATCTTCCAATACTGACCGTATGAAATGGTACTTTAGATGTATGTGTTTAGTCCTGGAATAAAATTTTGAGTTCTTTGCAAGATGAATGGCACTTTGGCTATCACTATATAACATTCCCATATCATGCTTCTTACCCAATTCACCCATAAACCTTTGTAACCAAATCATTTCTTTACTAGCCTCTGTAGTAGCAACATACTCTGCTTCTGTTGTTGAAAGTGCAACAACACTTTGGATTTTTGAAACCCAACTGACAGTTGTTCCACCTACAGTAAATACATATCCTGTAGTGCTCCTCCTATTATCTCTGTCACCTGCCATATCTGCATCAACATATCCCTGTAGAGCAATGTTTGAACCACCAAAGTATAATGCTTGATTTGTGGTACCTCTCAAATATCTGAGAATCCATTTTACTGCCATCCAATGTTCTTTTCCTGGATTGTTCATATACCTGCTTACAACTCCCATTGCATGTGCAATATCAGGCCTTGTGCAGACCATTGCATACATTAAGCTTCCAACTGCTGATGCATATGGAACTTTAGACATATAATCCATGTCTTCTTGGGTCTTTGGGCACATCTCCTTACTAAGTTTTAAATGGCTAGAAAAAGGTGTACTAACTGGTTTTTCATTGTGCATATTAAATCTTTTCAACACCTTTTCTATGTACTCATTCTGAGATAGTGTTAATTTACGATTTTTCCTGTCTCTAGTTATCCTCATACCAAGGATTTGTTTTACAGCTCCCAAATCCTTCATTGCAAAGGAATTTTCCAATTTTATTTTGAGCACATTTATTTCCTGCATGTTAGATCCTGCAACAAGCATGTCATCTACATACAATAACAATATAATATAGTTGCCATTATTTTTCCTTTTTAGATAAACACAATGATCAGAGTGACATCTAGTATAACCTTGTTCAGACATAAACTTGTCAAATTTTAGATACCACTTCCTTGGAGCCTGTTTTAAGCCATACAAGCTCTTCTTTAACCCGCACACCAATTTTTCTTTCCCTTTTACCTCATATCCTTCTGGTTGCTGCATGTATATCTCTTCCTCCAAATCTCCATGGATAAATGTTGTCTTTACATCTAACTGCTCAAGATGTAAATCTTCTGTTGCTACAAGACTTAAGATAGTTCTAATTGAATTCAACTTAACAACAGGAGAAAATATTTCATCAAAATCAATACCTTTCTTCTGTGCAAACCCCTTCACCACAAGTCTAGCTTTGTACCTCTGTTTTCCTCCATCTTCTTCCTTCAGCCTGTAAACCCATTTATTCTGCAATGCAGTTTTACCTGTAGGCAACCTGACTAAGTCCCAAGTCTGGTTATGCATTAAGGAGTCCATCTCTTCTTCCATGGCTAGCTCCCAATTCTTCCTGCTTTCAACCTGCATTGCTTCTTCATAACATTTAGGTTCACCAGAATCAATCAACAATAAATAATATAATGAAGCAGAGTATCGTTCAGGGGGTCTACTTATCCTGGTAGATCTTCTAACACCACTTTCAGGTGTTTGAGGTGCCTGTTGTCGTTGTGGTGGTTGTTGTTGTTGTGGTTGTTGATTATTATTATTTTAAGGCACCTTTACCTTTTTAGTTATCTCATCAAGAACCATGTATTCCTTGCTTTCTTTTTCCTGTTTCTTTTCCTGCAACTGATTCTTATACAAGACCTTTTCATTGAATATTACGTCTCTACTCCTAATGATTTTGTGATTTTCATAATCATATAAGTGATAACCAAAATCATTAGCACCATATCCAATATAGGTACATTTCTTTGATTTTTCCTCAAGCTTTGTTCTATTTTCTTTATTAATATGGACAAAGGCCTCACAACCAAAAGGCTTTAAAAAAGAGTAGTTTGCCTTTTTACCTGTCCATGCTTCCTCTGGAATACCACCATCCAAGGAACTTGAAGGCCCTCTGTTTATTAGATAAACAGCAGTATCTACAGCATCTGCCCAAAATTGTAAAGCCAATCCTGCATGCAATCTCATGCACCTTGCACGCTCCATGATTGTTCTGTTCATCCTTTCTGACACACCATTTTCTTGTGGTGTTCTTGGAACTGTCTTCTCTCTACGAATTCCATGCTCTAAACAATACCTATCAAACTCTTTGCTGCAATATTCACCTCCATTTTCTGATCTGAGACACTTCAACTTCTTTCCTGTCTCAATCTCAACCAAAGCTTTCCATTTCTTGAAAGTTTCAAATACATCAGATTTATTCTGAATACAATAAATCCATGTTTTTCTAGTTGCATCATCAATAAAAGTAACATAATAATGAGAGCCACCGAGAGATGATACCTGAGCAGGTCCCCATACATCTGTATGCACAAGCTCCAATTTTTAGCTCTTCTTTTCTTTCCCAACTCTGAGAAATCTGACTCTCTTCTGTTTTCCATAAATGCAATTCTCACAGAAATCCAAATCAACATTCTTCAAACCTGGCAACAAATTTCTTGAGTGAAGAATCTTCATTCCCTTCTCACTCATGTGTTCGAGCCTATGATGCCATAATTTTTCATCTGCTCCTTTGGAAGTTAAAGCATTAACAGAGTTATAAATACCATTGCATAAATACAATGTACCAACCTTTTCACCTTTTTCTATTACCAACGCTCCTTTGGTGACCTTCCAAGTTTTATCTGTGAAAGTTGTCACACAACCTTCACTGCCTAACTGCCCTGTTGAAATCAGATTTTTCTTCAGATCTGGAACATACCTTACCTCCTTTAGTAGCCATTGGTTTCCATTCTGTTGTTTTACAAGAACTTTACCCATTCCAACAATTTTACAGGGTTTATCATCACCCAAACGAACTTGTCCAAAATCTCCTTAAACATAGTCATGAAAATATTTCTTATCAGGTGTGGCATGGAATGAAGCCCTTGAATCTACAACCCAAGAATCAGTAACATTTTCGAAAGAAAGAATCAAATCATCTTGTAACACATCACCTGTCACATTTGCTTCATGATTGTTTTCTTGCTGTGTGTCTCCTTCTTTTCCCTTTTGAGATCTACAGTCTTTCTTTAGGTGTCCTTTCTTTCCGCAATTCCAGCACACTATCCCCGATCTGGACTTGGATCTGCCTTTCCTTGATTTACTGCGATATCTTGAGCTCTTTCCTCTTTCCATTCTTCTTCCCCTAGACTCTGCACTCAAAGCATTACCTGATGTCTCACCGGAGCTTTTCCGTCGCATTTCCTCGCTAAGGATAGCACCAACAACATCATCAAACTTTAAAGTACTAGATCCAGAGACAGAGTTACTAATAGCCATTACTAAACCATTCCAACTCTCTGGAAATGAGCACAAGAATAACAGAGCTCTAACTTCATCATCAAAGTTTACCCCTACAGAACTTAACTGACTGGTAACTGTATTAAATTCATTTAAATGGTCTGCAACAGATCCATCTTCCGACATCTTCATATTAAATAGTCGTTTCATAAGAAATACCTTGTTTGAGGCCAAGGGTTTTTCATATAGTTTCGCCAACGTCTGCATCAAACCCTCTGTTGTTGTTTCCTTCGAAATATTGAAGGCGACTGACGCTACAAGGCACAAACGTACTGTTTCGAGTGCCTTTCTATCAAGAATGTTCCATTCCACGTCTGTCATGGCCGCCGGCTTCTTCTTTTTTTCCGATCAATGGTAGGTACATATCTTTCTGATACAGATAATCTTCCATCTGCATCTTCCACAGCGGAAAGTTTTGGCCGTTAAATTTCTTGACCCTAAACTTACCATCGTCTGCCATTGCTCCCACTCGAACCAGGAACCCTTATTTCTTGCGAGTTTATCAGCCAAATATACCTTCGGCTCTTATACCAGTTGTTAGAAAATTATATATTATGGAGCAATGCAACACATAAAACCAGAGAGACACAGATATACGTGGTTCACCCAGTTTGGGCTACGTCCACCCCGAACAGCCAGTCCTTCCTTTCTATTATCCAGCAAAAATGAAGAGACAAAACCTACAGCAGATCCACTGTAATATCCTCTGTTCTCTCTCACAGTCTCCCTCTCTGTTTCTCGCACCGAGAATACACACATAATACACAGCCGCAATACAATACCCTCATATATACAAGGGGGTTGCCTTCTAGGGCAAAAAACCCTAATCTAAACATAACTTCTACCCTCAAATAATTTGCCTAATGAACGGCCCAGATTGACTAGAAATTACTATACTTTTACAAGGCAATTTTACATCTGTTTTTAGCTTCAAGGGCGCTGCCCCCGAAAACCCCCACCAGGGGGGGACTCCGACTGGACCCCCCACGGCAGCGATTAATTACGGGCAGAATTGCCACCCCTTTGAAGGTATAGGGGTCTAATGCTGTGATACAAAGTAAACAAGATAATCAGGCTCCACACCCAACAATCTCCCACTTGGAGACTGATTGTAGCAACTCCATCACTGCTTCATTTGCTGGGCAATGACTCCTCTTTGGACCTGGCTATTCCTCATCTTCATCGTCATCCTTGAAGACCAATTGAAACTGAGCACATTCTCAGTTTCTCTCTGGTTACAACTTTTGTTAGCATATCTGCAGGATTCTGGCTAGTGTGTATCTTTTCCAGCTTCAACTCTCCATCTTCCAATACTGACCGTATGAAATGGTACTTGAGATGTATGTGTTTAGTCTTGGAATGAAATGCTGAGTTCTTTGCAAGATGAATAACACTTTGGCTATCACTGTATAGTGTACCCATATAATGCTTCTTACCCAATTCATCCATAAACCATTGTAACCAAATCATTTCTTTACTAGCCTCTGTAGCAGCAACATACTTGGCTTCTGTTGTTGAAAGTGCAACAACACTTTGGATTTTGAAACCCAACTGACAGTTGTTCCACCTACAGTAAATACATATCCTGTAGTGCTCCTCCTGTTATCTCTGTCACCTGCCATATCTGCATCAACATATCCCTGTAGAGCAATGTTTGAACCACCAAAGCATAATGCTTGATTTGTGGTACCTCTCAAATATATAAGAATCCATTTTACTGCCATCCAATGTTCTTTTCCTGGATTGTTCATGTACCTGCTTACAACTCCCACTGCATGTGCAATATCAGGCCTTGTGCAGACCATTGCATACATTAAGCTTCCAACTGCTGATGCATATGGAACTTTAGACATGTAATCCATGTCTTCTTGGGTCTTTGGGCACATCTCCTTACTAAGTTTGAAATGGCTAGCAAAAGGTGTACTAACTGGTTTTGCATTCTGCATATTAAATCTTTTCAACACCTTCTCTATGTACTCATTCTGAGACAGTGTAAATTTGCGATTTTTCCTGTCTCTAGTTATCCTCATACCAAGGATTTGTTTTGCGGCTCCCAAATCCTCCATTGCAAATGAATTTGCCAATTTTATTTTGAGCACATTTATTTCCTGCATGTTAGACCCTGCAACAAGCATGTCATCTACATACAATAACAATATAATATAGCTGCCATCATTTTTCCTTTTTAGATAAACACAATGATTAGAGTGACATCTAGTATAACCTTGTTCGGACATAAACTTGTCAAATTTTAGATACCACTGCCTTGGAGCCTGTTTTAAGCCATACAAGCTCTTCTTTAATCTGCACACCAATTTTTATTTCCCTTTTACCTCATATCCTTCTGGTTGCTGCATGTATATCTCTTCCTCCAAATCTCCATGGAGAAATGTTGTCTTTACATCTAACTGTTCAAGATGTAAATCTTCCGTTGCTACAAGACTTAAGATAGTTCTAATTGAATTTTACATCTGTTTTTAGCTTCGGAGGCGCTGCCCCCGAAAAGCACTGCCTCCCCCCCTAGACCCTCCACGGCAGTAATTAATTACGGGCAGCGTTGCCGCCCCTTTGAAGGTATAGGGGTCCAATGCTGTGATACAAAGTAAACAAGATAATCAGGCTCCACACCCAACAAAAATGGTGAATCATCTCCCATGGTTGACATCATCATCTTGAATCCTATTGGTTCTTATAAAGTTTATTTTGGCTGTAAATTTTTCTTAGAACTCCCATTTTAGACCTCAGAAGTTCTCTAATGTATATATACATATTTTTAGTGTTTCCTAGTTACTATTATGCTTTCAATATGATGTGATGTGAATTGAAATTATTTACATTCGTTGAAAATGTATATCTAAAACATAATTATCTAGGGCATATGTAAATGTGTTTATATTTCTAGAGTACATATCATATGAAATTGAAATTTTTTTCTAGATGACGTACTCTCAAAACCATGAAAAGGATGGTGGGACTTCTAACTCATGCATAATTACTAGCTTTCCATTTGGAGAAAAGATAGCCCATGCTATGGAAGATAGGTTATGAGTACTGCGACTACCACCATCAGCATAAATAATATATGGTTCGAGAGATTTCAACATCTACAAAACAAGCATAAAAGGGATCAACAGAAACTATGGGAAACTATGAAAAGACACACTACAAATGCACTCAACACACGTATAAACAGTATGTAAACAATGTACTACACATGAGATCAAGAATATTTGTTTTTGAGGTACTTCCCATTCCTAGGTTGCACCTGTTGTCTATGACAGCCCCTCATTTAAATTTTTGATCTTCAATTCCTCCCCCCTTAACTTACAAGTTCCCTATCTTGGCCTAATACATTCATTTTGCTGACTATTGCTTATCCCGCCCCCTGAAACGCATCAGAAAACACTACGGGCGCGTATTTGGAATCATAAGAGGTCTAGCCCCTTTAGCCGCAACCCCCGTATCTTAAATTCCACATGACCAAATCCCATGACCGAGTGCTAAGTCTGAAAAGCGCCTAACGTACATGTCCATCGGGCGCGTTCCGTGTCATCCGATTAAACATAAATCGACGGCCCATAGTTCTATTCACTTTGGTGGTCCCCCGCACCTTCAAAACTGGCTGATTATTTCGCACCACTCATCTGAGGCAGGTGGTATTCCCCCTTCGGCCAGCGATTCCATACGCTGCGCAACAAGTGTCCCTCTGTACGTCCCAAAACCGCTTCCATTTCGCGCGTTATTGTTCGTTCAGTGGACGTGCATCGAAATTTGTCTCAACCGTCCGATCATGAGCACTCTATCCAACGGCTCCCGCCTTTCCTTGTTGCACGATTTTTAACCCAGTGTACAATGTCCCGGGCCCGCATGTCCATCAATCTCCAATTCAATATTAACCGTTGATCTCGTTTTGATCGCATGGCCCAGAATTGTTTGCCCACCCCGCTAGTTGACCGAGTCCACCTCCACGTCACCCCTTCCATATAGCCTCTCGTACGCCCATGTTTCATTCGCGTTCACCTCCACCATTTCCATGCATTGTTTACATGTCTACATCCTCTGTTTCCTCCTCGTCCAAACAGCGTCGTCCCACCGTGTTTTCGTTGTCACCCTTCATTCCTCCATCACCCTGCTTCTCCTCATCGTTTCACTTAGTCCATATCACCACTCCGTGGTCACTGCCTCATCCATTACCCTGTCATCTGGTTTTCTTTAATGTGTTTGTGGGTTTTGCAGGTGTCTCGTGCCGGAGAACTATCATAACTTGCGGCCACCATCACAGAAGCTGGGAATGCATGACAGGATCCGGTTACCAGAGCAAAATTTGTGATGAAAGATCCGGGAGCCGCTAGGATATGTCAAACATTAAATGAAGCGGGGGGTTAAAATTTGATGGAACCCTTTGGAGAATTTCAAAATGCAGATTTTACAGATGGAGATATTAATTTTCGCGGCAAACAATATCAATGAGAGATCCCAGGAATGCAGTGTCCGGCATTGAAGAATTTAAATTCCAATTCAACTTTCAAAAGGAAAAGAGTACAAGTGCACCAAAATCATATCCTCCAGGTTTAATTTCAATAGATTTTTCTCTCGGGGAGGTACAGAATGTTACATATGTTATTCTCCATGTCTTATCCCTGAAGAAATTTTCACCCACAACATTTATTCCATAAAGCAGCAGTAGAGTACTTACAGCAGTCTAGAGCCGTCAAATAGTATGGGCGCGAAATGTTTTCTTCATTTTGTTTTAATGGAACAATTAATTGTTTTCACCTACTTCTTTTATTGTTTTCTCTTCTCCCCCCTCTATAAAGAGGAAGAAGAAAGACATTGTAGGGGTTCCAGAATTTTATCAGAACATTGTGCAGTGAAAGGCATTTTTGTATACAGCTTGTAAAGTTTCTGTGTGAAGGTTCAGAGCCCGTAGGGTCTCAGTGAGGAGGAGTTCTGTCTGTGATGAGGATTCTAATCTTTGACATCCCACATTACGTAAACTTCTTTTATGTGCTTAATACAATACTTCATTTCATATATCTTCTTCTTGTATCACGATCCTGGAATGCGAGTGGCTCACTGATTTTAGGTAAGGATTCATCCTAGTTGATGCCCATACTTGAATCAGTCTAGCACTTTAAATTGGCCCAGGCATGATATGTTGTTTCATATTCATTTCATCCATATTTTCTGCTATATTAGTTGCTTGAGGAGGGTGCTTTTAAAACGCCACTGTCATGTATGGATTCTTAGATTGATAAGCCCATATGTGGTTCTGTTGTGTATCTGGGTCTCAGCCTCATGTTAACTAGTATCTTCTTGATATTTTCTTCACTGCATCCACCTTCTGATATTTGATTTCTGTGGCATATAATTCGAATTGGCCCTCTGTGAATTGTCTCTTAACTGTCTGATGCTTTTGTATTAGGTTTTTGCATGCTATTCCTACATTATTCTTATCTATGTATCAGCTTTCTGAGGGTTTGGTTCCATTCAAATTAACTTCCTTGTTTTACAAGAGATAGCAGGAGAGCTTTTGGATTGACAACCCAAGTTATATTATGTGCTCCTCGCTATGCTAAGATGTCCTAGGCACTGGTCTGTGGCAACTCTAGGCTGTCTCTAGGAGTTACAACAGCACCAGTGGAACTCCATCAAAGTCTACTGACTCATAGTCCCCTTTTTTAATGACTTGCTTGAAAATATACGTACCCAGACGCATAGGTTGGAACTTTCCTGTACCTATGTAATATTCCCAATCTAGACTGCTGAGTAAGACAGGCCTGAAAAAACACATTTTTCAGGGATGTGTGCTTAAGCAGCCAATTCCATCCCTTGGATCTCTTATATCAGAGTATCTAAGACTAAAATCCAAGAGGAGGCTCAAAATAAATCACTCTAGGTGGGTTAAACAGGTCTCCCACACCTAGTTTCCTTCAGAAAATTTCCCAATGAAGGGCTGCAACAGTATAAAAACACAACACTGGAGTAGCAGCGAGCTAATAACCCTAATATGTGTTTAAAAACACCTCAAAAACAATTGTATATACAACAGAAATAAGTAAGATTAATTTTACTGACAAAGGATGGGGCAAAGCGGTGATTTATGCCCTAAAACGAGTGTATTCAGCAATCTGTGTAAAAATAAGGAAAATCGAAGTAGGTTATTTTAGCTTAGGCCATGAGAGAATTCCATATAAAATTTTAGGTTAAACAAATGGTCATAGCTATAATAAACAATTCCTCGAATCCTAACTAGGCTTAAAAACCCTGATTCCCCATGACTTAAAGTATGCAGAATTTTATTGAAGCATAGATAGCGTGATTTCTGAAGGTGAAAGTTATAACAGAGTGTGAGAAACATTAAATCAAGACTATTCTATGGCCTAAGCAATATACAAGAGAAATACATGCATTTACAATGATTACAAGCCTCAAATAAGTGCTGCAACTATGGATTGAGACAAGAAAGATTAACAGCGTAAATTTCAGGAGGCTAAATATTCTTTTTATTACATTCTAGATCTAGAATATATCTGCATACAAAAACATAGACCTATTACAGATCTGTAAGCCTAGCAGGCCCTCCTTTACACTCCCCTTGGGGATCTCAGCAAATGATGCACCATAGTGAGTAGATCTTAAATCTAAGTCACAGTCCTGCAACAAAAATTCTACAGTAAATACAATAGCAATAGATTGGATCTGAAGGGTACATGGATTGGTTGGCCAATCCATGGATCACCACAGTGAAAGGAAGGATCCTTTCCACTAGAGATCTCTCCTCCAAGAGAATTCCAAAACCTCTGCAACTCTGCTCTTCAAGATTTACGTAGATTAGGGAGAGAAAATACGCTGTTGATGATAGTATACACTTTATCCTGATGCCAAGATATGAAATTGAAGCTCAAGCTGATACTACACTCTTCCGGGAGGATAAATGACTCACTCACTGAGAAGAGATGATAGCATGATCTAGATCTGAGTAGATCTAGATTCCACTTGTTGCATCTCACTTAGACAATGAACCCCTCACTGGATTTACACTGCCAAAGAGATATGGAGCTTGGTCATATGCCAGATAGTGGAAAATAAGCACAAAAACCTCCAAGAGTTACTCAATTGAAGGATGGAGAACCCCTAAGCAGAAGATCCTCACTAGACTCTTGCTAAAAAGCCCAGAGAAATAGAATTTGTCTAAGCAGACATAATTCTCCAAAATCGTAATACATTCAACAACCCTTCTCTTGAGCCTTCTCCTTCCTTTTATAATATGAGGGCTTGCCCAAACCCTAAACCACCTTGAATCACTTAACCCCTTTCACATGAGGTCCTCCTTCTAGAACTGATTTATCCCTTTATGAGATACATTGAATCTATACAGCGTTGTAGATTTGGTCAAGGTTGACCCAGTCTCACAACTTAAACCCCTTTCACACCTGAAAGTGGATTTCATGTAAATGGCTCAGATATAGCTGTGTTTACATTGAGCATTGATTTATTCACTGATCTAAGGAGTTTTACATGTCCTCCATTAGTCATTTATTCATAAATAGAAAATAATACAAAATTTAAATATTCCTATTAGCTTGGGCTAATTAGGAATATTACAGTCCCCCCCTCCGAAAGTGTTGCTTTCCCTCAAGCAACTTGGTAAGGTGAGTGCTTCAAAATCTCCCCTCCTTCCTTGGGTGTCTCCATGCTATTATCCAAATGAAATAAATCACCTCCCGACATGGCAACTGTTGAAAATGTTCCTCCACCTTGAGCTCCCGCAAAGTAGGTTGGCCGAAAATCTGCACCTGGTAGACAAAATAGCCTACCCCACGCTGTTCTCCTCTCCACTTAAGATAAGTGTAGAGTACAAATTGATCTTGGGCTGCAAGGATATTGCCCTCAAGTGACATCATGGAGATTAGATCTGCAAAGATCCTCCCTCCAACGCTGCAAAACCAGTTAGCCCAAAATGTTTCATATGTGATGGATAGAAGAGCATTATCATAAGGGGATACATCAAACACATGGCTCACCTCCAAGAGAAAAAAGTGTTTGGTTATGGTGGCCACAACTCTTCCCATGTTCCCATTAGAACATGTACTATAGAAAATGTGGGAACCTACTTCCCAAAAGGACACATCCAACCCATGTGCCTCACTCAACATCATGTCTCCCATCAAGATAAAATAAATATCAGCAATTGAAAACATGAATATCACCATCATGAAGGAAATACTGAAGGTCCTATGTGATGCAAGAGAGTACCAATAGTTCCCCAAGTCTTCACAACGCAGTTTTACAAACTATTGCTTCAGAAGAATACATGGCAAATCGTTTCCTGTTACATGGTTAATCATCTGAATCAAATTAACATACATGTAAGAAAAACATCTTTTCCTAAGGCCAAATAAGAGATGGATGTCTCCATCATATAATTTGGCCCAATGTAGATCATGGAGCTCAATGAATAGCTTGCCCTCTTGTGGAGCAATGCACTGCCAAAAGATGGTAAGAGGATGCAAGCAAAAGCTCTCACCATATGTTGGAAGCAAGAAGATACATGGATCCATGAATGAATCCTCAATAGTAGTTTGGCACACTCCCATGAAGGGGGGTGAACCAAGTGCTGCATGAAAGTCCTTCTCAATCTTGGAAACCCAAGTCAATAAAATCACACCACGGTAATAGATGTCTCCATCTACCACTTCATCTTCTTCACCTCCTCTTTGCTCACCAAGTGCATCAAATGGGAAGTGATCCTGGGAATACTCCATCAATGAATCCCAGCTCCAAAGTGACAATGTTGTTGGCCTATGCAAATAGGATCCCATCAACATATAGCTCCAATATTTGACATGCAGAATGTCGAAGGAATCTCCCATAATGCTGCTACATATGAGAAGTCCTTCCCATGAATAAAGTCCTTCTTGAACATATAAGGCCAAGGAGTAACCCCTTTTCACTATGATAGTTCCATCTTCTACTCTTGCAACTTCATGAAAACTGTGAGAGCAAATCTGCCCTTGCTCTCTCAAGAACATGCAAAGCAACAAAAGATTTTGCTGCCTCCCCATACTTCCATCATACAAGTCATGTGATGGAAACATAATGAATGACATGAAGATCATATCAACACCATGCATCCATACTCTATGCTGCTCAAAGATGCAATTATCCTTCCACATACCCTTAGAAAGAGGATGATGGCCAAACTCTTTCAAGAGCAACCAACGCAGCCAAGCCTCTTGCTACCGGGTATCATAAATTTGCAAGTAGCTCTCCAGCTTCTTGCTCTCCATCCACATCCACTCAACCAATTGTGGATGTCTCCTTCCATCCTTCATCTTGGTACTCCTCCCATGAGGGCTACCATCATCCCAAATCAGATTCCTGCACTTCATGGGATTTTGAAATGCAATCTCCTCAAGGATCAATTTGATCCCATAAGGACTCAAATAGGTGGTAGGAAAAAACCTCCCATCATGATGTGTATGGCTCAAGAAGTCTCCAACACAAACATGAGAGATGTTATCCATCCGAAGATGTCCTCCATCATCTATCTTCTCCTTCTTGAATCTATGAAGATCCAAGTGTGAGAAGGGAAGATCCTCCTCAAACTGTTGAAGAACTTTGCACTCCATGATGTGTTGAAGTGCGCCTCCAATGAATTATTCCCATGAGATCTTCTCCACATGCATGACCTTCCAAGACCAAAGGGGCCTTGTATTTGTTGCAAGTAGAAGTTTCTCTTTGATCAGGGTTGTGCTCATTGATAAAGGGTCATCTACAAAGGAGAAAGGGTTTCTCACTTCAAGATGTCTACCATCCATCATTCCATCCTCTATTGCTTCATTAATGAAGCTTTCATGTGAATGCTCCAATGAGGAATGGTTCCTCTCTTCTTCCTTACTTCCTTTGCACAGCATAGTGCAACTCTATTGCTCTAAATCATCAGCATGCAAAGATGTAGATCCCTTCATACAATGTGTTGAAATGACAATAGAATGATTTTTAATCATACCTTGGTGAGATGTAGAAGCAAGAGCTTCTTCCTCAACTGTGTTGTCCTCCTCCATTGAACATGAAGGCTGATACTCCAAGGTTGTGTCAGCGCTGGTACAAGTCTCCTCCCATTCAAACTCCTTGAGGTCTTCTTCACTACCTCTCATAGTTTGGAAAAGAAGAAGGGAGATCTCCTCTTCCGTCATTCTTCTAAGTGGTGGAGTCATGCTTTTGTTTTCTATGTACAATCCCTCTTCTTTGTGAGGGTAGGAAGTGCTTGGGTCTTCCTCTCCTTCTTGAAACCTTCTATAGGTCTCACTGCAGCTTCCTTCTTTTCTTTGAAACCCTCTAGGAGTTTCCTTGCATCTTTCTTCCTTCATTTGTTCAAGATCTTCTTTGATGCCTTTCATAGTTTGGAAGAGAAGTAAAGAGATATATTATTTCGTCATGCTGGCCATATTGATCTCTAATTATTATCTTTATGCTTCTAATATTTTTATCTCATAGTTTGAGCCAGAGATCATGCTTTGATACCACTGTAGTATTCCCAATCTGGACTGCTCAGAAAAACAGGCCTGAAAAACGCATTTTTCAGGGATGTGTGCTTCAAAAACTAGGAATAGCCCTTGTATCCCTTATATCATAGTATATAAGACATAAATACAAGAGGAGGTTCAAAATAAATCACTCTAGGTGGGTTAAACGGGTCTCCCACACCTAGTTGCCATCAGAAAATTGCCCAATGAAGGGCTGCAGCAGTATAAAAACACAAAAATGGAGTAGAAGTGAGCTAATAACCCTGATGTGCTTTTAAAAACACCTCAGAAATAATTTTATATATATCAAAAAGAAGTAAGATTAATTTTACTGACAAAGGATGGGGGAAAGCGGTGATTTATGCCCTAAAACGAGTGTATTTAAAAATCTGCGTAAAAATAAGGAAAATGGCAGTAGGTTATTTTATCTTAGGCCGTGAGGGACTCCCATATAAAATTTTAGGTCAAACAAATGATCCTAGCTATATTTAACAGTTCCTCCAATCCCGACTAGGCTTAAAAACCCTGATTCCCCATGACTTAAAGTATGCAAAATTTTACTAAAGCATGGATAACATGATTTATAAAGGTGGAAGTTATAACAGAGTTTGAGTAACATTAAATCAAACCTATGCTATGGCCTAAGCAATATACAAGAGAAATACAGGCATTTACAATGATTACAAGCCTCAAATAGGTGCTGCAACTATGGATTAGGATAAGAAAGCTTAACAACGTGAATTTCAAGAGGATGAAGCTTCTTTTTATTAAATTCTAGGTCTATAACAGATATACATACAAAAACATAGATCTATTACAGATCTGTAAGCCTAGGAGGCCCTCCTTTACACTCCCCTTGGGGATCTCAGCAAATGATGCACCACAGTGAGTAGATCTGAGATCTAAGTCATAGTTCTGCAGTAGTATTCAGAAAATATGCAGTAAATACAATAGAAATAGATCATATTTGAAGGGTACATGGATTGGTTTGCCAATCCATGGATCAACACAGTGAAACGAAGGATCCTTTCCACTAGAGATCTCTCCTCCAAGAGAATTCCAAAACCCCTACAACTCTAATCTTCAAGATTTACGCAGATCAGGGAGAGAAAATGAATTTTTGATGATATTATACACTTTGGCCTGATGCCAAGATATGAAACTGAAGCTCAAGCTGATACTACACTCTTCCAGGAGGATAAATGACTCACTCACTGAGAAGATATGATAGCATGATCTAGATCTGAGTAGATCTAGATTCCACTTGTTACAACTCACTTAGAAAATGAAACCCTCACTGGATTTACGCTGCCAAAGAGAGATGGAGCTTGGCCATATGCCAGATAGTGGAAAAGAAGCACAAAACCCTCCAAGAGCTACTCAATGGAAGGATGGAGAACCCCTAAGCAGGAGATCCTCACTAGTCTCTTGCTAAAAAGCCCAATGAAATAGAATTTGTCTAAGCAGACATAATTCTCCAAAATCATAATACATTAAACAACCCTTCTCTTGAGCCTTCTCCTTCCTTTTATAATATGAGGGCCTGCCCAAACACTAAACCACCTTGAATCACTTAACCCCTTTCACATGAGGTCCTCCTTCTAGAACTGTGTTGTCCCTTTATGAGATAAATTGAATCTAGATAGCATTGTAGATTTGGTCAAGGTTGACCCAGTCTCACAGCTTAAACCCCTTTCACACCTGCAAGTAGATTTTATGTAAATGGCTCAGATATAGTTGTGTTTACATTGAGCATTGATTTATTCACTGATCTAAGGAGTTTTACATGTCCTCCATCAGTCATTTATTCATAAATGGAAAATAAAACAAAATTTAAATATTCCTATTAGCTTGGGCTAATTAGGAATATTACAACCTAATTTAGCGTCCTTCGAGTCATATACGAGAACCAAGTCTCCTTCCAAGAAGACCTGATGCTTGACATTTTTGTCGTATTACTCCTTGACGTGTCTTTTATGAGCTTCATTGGATAAATAAGCATCACGTTGAGTTTCATCCAATTGAGTCAGATGTAAAATAAGCTCCTCCTCTATGGAATTTGAAAGAAGAAGTTCGACAACTAGTTTTAACGATGGAATATCACATTCGATGGGGAGGATTTCTTCCAGACCATAGAACAAATAAAAGGGTGTGAATCCAGTAGCAGTCCTAACTGATGTTCGATATGCCAAAAAGGAATCGTAAAGAAGCAAGTGTCAGTCCTATTTGTGGACTCCTACCATACATTGAAGCATATTCTTAAGAACTTTGTTAACAGACTCAACTTGTCCATTAGCCTGAGGATAGTAGGGAATGGAATTTTCATGAGAAATTCCCAACTTAGCAGCTATTCCGATCATTATATGATTCCAGAAATTTTTTACGTGATCCGTAACTAATGCTTCTGTAACACCAAACCTAGCAATAACTTGATTGAAGAAAAAATATGCAGTCGTTTTGTCAGTGTTGTTATACGTATGCATCACCTCGGCCCATTTAGTAAATTAGTCTAAATCGATAATGATATAACAATTGTTACACAGTATTTTATCGCATTCCCCAATTCTTATCCCAAGTGTCATGTTTTTTGTCACTCATGTCACAAATGTCGCAAAGTGACAAAATATGTATAATTTTGTTCATCCTAGATGACATGCTTGAGATATCCTCGAAGACCTAAAAGAGAAATGCCTTGAATCTTTTCTTAAAAATTTTGTAAAAAACTTATTTTACAAGCCCATCACAGTGCTTCCCTTAATAGCCTCACGCTTTTCACCTTTTCCTTAACATGCGAATATCACTTCCAGTGCGGGAATTCAGTAGTAAAGTCGTGTTTGTTCTCTTCAGGCAGGTTCTCCAAAAATGGAGCAGACATTAGAGAACTTTTGAGGTCTAAAATGGGCCCCCTAAGAAAAATGTACAACCAAAATAAACATTATAAGAACTAATAGGATTCAAGATGATGATGTCAACCATGGGGGATGATTCACCATTTTTGGGGTAAAAAATAAAAATAATAAAAAATAATAAAGTAATAAAACTAGTTTTTCAACTTCTATTTTAAATTTGTCTCCTTAACCTTTTATTCAAATTTCGAGCAGGAGTACTTGTTCTATGCAAAATTTAATTCCTCAACCAATTAGTACCCATGTTGCATAATTTTTATGGACCCTACTACGAGAAAAATGAGAAATACATGAAAAACACGTGATTACAATCATTTTTTTCATGTATTTCTCAGTTTTTGGTTAGAAGGGTCCATCAAAAGTATGCAATATGGGTACTCGGATGAGGAATAAAATTATGCATCCAATGAGTGTTACCACTTGAAATTTGAGTAAACCTATAGGGAGATAAGTTGAAAAAGTAATTTTTTCCTTTTTTCCCTCTAAAAGTGGATGATGTGATCTAATATTGTTTTATTATTTCCACTATTATTTTATAATTTCCTTAGAAGGCCCATTTTACACCTCAAAATTCCCCTAGTGAGATTCAACCTATAGAATTCTCGAGAATGGAGTTCTCGAACTTGTTAGTTGAGAATATGGTCGAATAATCCCATTTTTTACCCTTGATCTTATCTCCAAATATTTTCCCCTTTGAGATAAGACCTTTCCCCCTCATTAGTGGATCCATCAACTCTCCAGCTCTGCTATAAAAGGGTGCCATTCTAGTGAGTCTTGGTTGGTCATTGCTGATTGCCATTCTTCTTCCCGATTGCACCTATATGTTGTTGATTTGGATAGGAAGGAGAAGAGATTGAAAGGCTTGGCTTGGACTTGGAGTGCCATTGGGAAGGAGGCCTCCAACATCAAGGAACTGGTTGTAAGCTTCCCTTTGTTGATGCATCACTCTTTGTGATCTATTCCCTTATTAGTTTAGCTTTCATTGAAAATCGAAAGAATCATTTTCTCATGTAGCTGCATTCTAGGAATTCAGGTGACATTTCTTTTTAGCCCAAAATCGAAACTTAATTTCATATCAACATTAAAATTAACCTCAATTAATCTAAGGAAAATTTGGAATTGACGAAAATATCTAGAGGTCTTGGCTAAAGATTTGTTTTGACATCGTTAAGCGTAGCAGCTATCACTAACATCTTGTGTTGCATTCCATGGGTGATATCTCATCCCACGTATGGAAGTATATAGGACTATGCTCCACGTATGGTAAGTATATGGGGACACTCTCATTGAACGGTTACACATTAGACAGTGCTACTACAGACTAAGCTCCCACGTACCATCGCATATATTTTGGGAGACCCCACTACGTTACAAACCTACCATAGGTAACCAAGTCGTCCACCTTTTATATGAGATACACCAAACACAACAATCATGGAGATTGGCTACTGTACGTCAAGTCCTTGGTTTTCCAAGGTGTATATTGCAGTTCACGGATACTTGGTAATCCATTTTTCCTATATTACCATTTTTTATTTATTTTTTCTAATTTTAAAATTTATTTTCCACGAAAACATCCTACTCGTGTATTACTCCTTTTCCTCATCATGTCTTGTTAATTGAAAATTTTAATTGCTCAAAAATAATTCAACTATCCTTTGCTTGATCTTGTCCAAAGGTCATCGTGGCTAAATCGCTGAATTCACCTCACTCATCCCCTGAAGGAACACAAGGACCCCATCTTGAGATTTCGTGTTTTCCACCTGCACCTCTTGAAGCT
This sequence comes from Pinus albicaulis, assembly GCA_034641835.2. Classification (NCBI taxonomy): domain Eukaryota; kingdom Viridiplantae; phylum Streptophyta; class Pinopsida; order Pinales; family Pinaceae; genus Pinus; species Pinus albicaulis. Next base: position 623,913,714 of record CM076571.1, read on the forward strand.
CAAGGTTTTGAACTTGGAATTGTCCCAAGCATCCAAACGCTCTCTTTTCGATCACCGCCTGACAATTGGCCTTCGTCACTTTAGGATCTAGAGTCAAAAATTCCTAAACTCGCTGCATAGTTTTTCGTATTTCATCATAACCCACTCTACGATCTGTTCATGGTATCTCCTGATCATCCATATATTCCTTTCAATAATCCCAATGTTCCTTTTGGTGCTTCTCCCGTCGCACCTCGAACTACTATTCATCATTTGTTTCCACCACACATGGAATCCAATGTAGACAATGCTCCATTTGTGACCACTCCTCAAAGTATTCCTATGGAGACTTCTGGGACTCACACCTAAGAAGTCGATGTCAAGTCCATGCTCCCTCCGGAATTTTTTCCTTATGTTTGTGCTTCTTATGATTTAGGAAGTGGAACGAATGTATCCTCTACTCATGTTACATCTTCGCTTCTGCCAGGTTACACTTCTCTTGCAAACCTTTTCTCAAAATATTCTAGGGAGATGTCCCTTTTTCATCATCCTATCTGGTCATCTGGTATTCCTCCAACTTATGGCTCATTTGTTTCATTTGTTGCTACAGTTTCACAACCTTCCACTCAACCTGCGGTTTCTATGGGTCAAATGTCTATTACACTTGGATCGTCTGCTCCTTTTTCCCTATCTACCACCATTGTTGTTCCACATTTAAGTGGAAAAAATATGGTTTCATTTGTGCCTAGGGGGAACTCACATCCCTTATATTTCCCCCCCTTTTGGGTGGGATAATTCTAAACTATGGAACTATATTGAGGGTGGGAAAACCCATATATAGTAATGGTGGAACTTTGGTTTCATCCCTAACAAGTTTTGTCATGGGTACCTTATTACAAGGTGCTCACCTATCTTCAACTCAACTTCTTTATCAGCAACCCCACGTTCAACAACCTCATGTTTAGCAACCCCATGTTTAGCAACCATATATCCAAAAACCCTATGTTCAGTAATCGAATGTACAACATTAGTATGTTCAACAACCGAACGTCCAATAGCACTATGTCCAGCAACCCCAAAATCCATTGTTGGGTGTTGCGACTAATCCGAAGGCTAGTCCTTAAATTCCATATGGTTGTAACCCTCCTTTTTGGAAACCCAGAACATGCCCTCTTAGATATAGTATTCAATACTAACAATTTGAACATGGGTAGTACCAGCAGCCCCAGCCAGGACCCCACGTACAACAAGGACCTTATGTCCAACAAGGACCTAATCCTCAATAGGCGTTTCAGTAGTGGGATTATCAACAACCCCAGGAAGGGCCTTATCAACATCCCCAGTAGGGACCTTACCTTCAACAACACTTGCAGCAAGGACCCTATCAACAAACCTGGCCTCAACCACAATATTTTCAGAAGAAAATGCCATTTCAACAAAAGGGGGGGGAATATGGATTTTATGGTGAAAGTCAACCCCAATGGGGGCAGAAACCGTATCAGCAAGGTTGGAACCATCGAATGGGGAATTACTAGAGACATTTCACTCCTTATAATCCTCACTTACCATTCTTGGCTACATTGGAACTTATGGATGTGTCAAGGCTTAAAAATGACCCAATACAACACATCTTTCATTGGTCTCTGATTCCAACTAAAATTCCTAGGGATTGTCCTAAATTTGAAGGTAAATCTAGTGAATACCCCCAAGCTCATGTTATGACATACCATTTATGGTTCTCCTCTAACTCTTGGGTCAAAGACCTGATTCAATTACATATTTTCCAACACACATTAAAAGAAATCGCCGCCAAGTGGTATATTGAGCTCCCTCGCAACATTTTCCAAGATTTCAACTCATTGGCCATGGCCTTTATTACCCATTTCCAGTTACCTATCCAGTATGAAACCAACACCCATATCTTAACATATTTAGAATAGTTGACTACTACCCATATCTCTGATAAAATCCATGAATGGAGACACCGATGACGTCTGATCAAATTTGAAATCCATGATCAAATCCTGACTGAATGGTTTACTAAATTATTCATTTCGAAAATTTTCAAATACATTGCTATGGGTGGCTATGTGAGTAACTTGAAGAGGCCATCGCTCGAGCTCAATATTTATAACTTGTATATTCTCAGTCTGGGACATTATACGATCTTTTACCAAATTCCCTACAACCTTCAACAGACCTGAAATATTCGAAATATATTGATATGCCACCTATTAATGGTGTTATCGGGCTAGTGGCACAACACTCTAATAGTACTTTGAAAGCTATTCAAATCCTAAGTCTACTCTGACCACTGCACCTTTCGTTCCTATGAAATATTCTAAAAATATTATTAAAACCTCAGAGGTTAACGATGTTCAATCTGTCACAGAAGATAAATCCTCAAAAGGTAAGAATAAGGGGAAAGGAAAACCCAAATATGATACCCCTAAACAAGATTCCTTTAAATCATTTATTGACGATGCATCCAAAAATAAGCCCAAATATGCTTGTCTCATATGTGACGAATACCATTACACCAATGATTTTCCTCAACATGTCGAGGTTAGTTGTCTTCTAAAAGGCACATCGGGAACACCCATTGTTTTGAAAGAACCCTTTCTATCATAGAAAATGTTGTTGGCCTGAGGGGTCCTGACCCAGGTTCAGTGTGCAAGGTTTTCCAACAAACCCCTATACTACTGGCCCTTTAGGCAGTGACCTGCTTTTGCAGGTCAAAGTCTCACTCAAAGTAGTATGGGTGGGTGCTAGAACCAGGTTTCCGCACCCTAAGAAAGGATAGGTAAGGCAAGTAGAGTTGCATTTGGTCCTGCGATACCCAGATCGCTTAATGCTGCATACAGTCAAGAGGGTTCCTATTCACATCCACGTGCACTAGATCTATAATTATATATGATGTTATAGCAATAATCCAGAAACACATAAACAGAACAGAATAGATTAAAGTATAGAAATACACTTACACAGCGCTTCGCAGCTTAACATAGAAATACACAGCATAGTAATTACCAATAATTCATACACAATTTACTCATAGATTCATTATTCCATCAATCCTTCTCATTCATTCATTCATTCATCAATTATCCCTTACAATTCCCTTCCCAACCTATGCACACAGCAGCAGGGTCCGCACACAACTGTACTTGGATCTTCGCGCACACAGCCAGCAGGAGTCTGTTCCCCAAAACCCAAACAAATCACTTAAGCCTCAATTCTTGTTCTTTACAATACAAAATGTTCCTCTATTTATAAAAATCTAGCCTAGACTTTCCTATGGTCCGCAACCTATGGTTTTCGAACCCCTAGTTTACCCTTTGACCCATTACAATGCGTTCAGGGCTTTGACCCACCCCAAAACCCCTGCGCTAGACTAAATATAATAAAAAATATTCAAAATGGACCAGTTTTGTAGCTTGTTAGGAGACCCCATTCCAACAGTCTCCCAACACAATCTTGTGACTCGTCCCAAGTCACTATGGTGGTGCGCCTTCGACTTGTTCATGCAAGGTATCCAGAGCATTGAGGAGTGGAGGGAGTACCTACTGACTTTGAGCCGCAAGTCGCTGCGCAATGTTGACAAGCACTAGTGAAGCAGGGCCATCTGGGAGCGTGAAGACTTGCTCTAACAGGCAGTGGAGGCGTGAAATGGCAGTCTGAACATCCTGAGCTATCTAGAAAGTGGTGGTGCCCCATGGTTTCAACCGGTCTCTAATGATATGTAGGGTGTGGCGACGGTCCGTCACTATGTTCATCGTGGCGTGACGCTGAACGGGGCCTCTAACTTGTTCGAGGGTAGCTTCTGCCTGCTTGAGGTCTTCCCGAGCCTACTGAAGCAGAGGATGGTTCTAAACCGTTAGCCAGAGCTTTGTAGCTATTTCGAACAATTGTGCACCCTATGTAAGCTATTCCTGCATAATATTAGTTGCTTCTGTGACCCATGCAACCCGCTGGGCCCACATGTGTAGAGACATTTCAGACTGTTGTTGTGTGTCCTGGTCATGGTGACAAACCTCTCGCATTACTCTGGTGCTTAGTTCTTGGACTATCGTGCATGATAGCAATGCCAAATCTAGTTGGACATCCCAATGGTTGGATCAGGTGGGGGAATTAGGGTAGTGCCTGGGAGAAAACATACATTGCTTCTGCTAGGCGGTATTCTAGAGTTGCGGAGCAGTCGTAGCATGTCCCTGCACCGCAATGTTCCTTCTTGGCGTAAGACCAGCGGTGACCTAATTGTAATGCTTTGGGCAGAAGAGCGGGATACCAGTGCACATTCTTATGTGCTTGAAGTCGTGGCTGTCTTTGGGGTACGAAGTTCGGCTATTCCCATCGTTTCATGCTCATAGCCAATTCTCTTCGCAGAATGCAAGCGCTCACTTCTCTGACTACTCTCAGCATGCTCAGGCCTCCTCAAGATACTGGGTATTGAGCAGCTCGGATTATTCAGCGAGTTAGGGTCCATCTCAGTAACAAGACAATGTCTATGCCAGAGAATGTCATTGATCGGAGAAAACCAGTAAGCCAAAAATAGGAGAATATTGCAGAACAAATAAATAGCCTGCTGTGGAGTCATTCTACCAGCCGCACGTCGTTAGAAGATTTTTAATGGAGGAGTAGCTCATATAGGAAACTTAACTTTAGTATTTTGGATTAAACTTACCATAACGGGTTGCATTGATGATCCGCCGCCTCCTCTACGTAAGTGCGAGGGTCCCTTCTTATCCAAATTGGGTGTACTACTGGTCATTATTCGGGTCTGATGTCTGTTCCACAAAATGTCAGATTCTGAGTGACGTCTGTGTGTCGTTCATATGCTTGGAACTAAGGTTGATGCGAGGTGCTATTTAATAGGGCTCTGGTACTGGGTCTATAATTTGGCCACCACGCTTTTCGGGTCATGCGCTGCATCCTTGGGTAGGACATCCTAGTTCGGTAGAGCTGCGTCAAGCGTCTCTATGCCATCTATTGCGTGAAGTGAGCATGTGGGTTTAGGTGGGTCCATACTCGACTGCACACTTGGGGCATTGGTAACCAGAGGAGTCTGTTCGGGTAAGATCCGATCGTACCTTTGAGTGTTGGATGTCAGCAGGTATATTCATAGGTCGACTAACCATGGGGCCCATCCGACAACTGCGATCATGATCCGCATGATTACCCTATTCCAATACTTCTCCTGAGTTACAAATACTAGCCCTTGTGTAGGTACTCTACGCAGTGTTAGTGGAAGTATTCCTGTTCTATGTTCCATGGAGACCTTAGGTTCATAAATCTCCTTACGCTCTCCTATGTCACCATGGTAAGGTAGGGCTCTTTCTTCAGTGGAAATGAGACGGAAATTTTGAGTGGTCCAAAGACATCGCAGCACCGAAACTTCGTGCAGCCGAACTTTCCAATTTTCCAGCTCTTCGTTAGAGTCAGAAAAACACTCGCTATCCTTTTCCCAGCAGAGCACTCCTTCATCCGTGGGGTTCACCCAATATTCATCCCGTGCAGTCAATTTATAAATGTGATATATTTCCTCCTCTTCGTAGGCTGGTTCAGTATACCGTGCACCTTCTGCTGGATTGAGTGGCACTATGACACGTGTTCCTTTGTTTTCAAACACCATGCTGTGCTTCTTGAGATTGATGACACCCCCCATGTCTATGGCCCAGTCTAAACTGAGGAGCACAAGGTAAGGATCCGTATCTTCCACAATTTCGATTACTTAAAAGTCTGCTAGGGCCTTTACCCCTGCAATGTCAACCATGACTCTTGGCAACCGCCCTAGAGGAATAATTTTTTGTTGATTTTCCATGCACAGCTAAATGGTGGACCATTCCAACTTAGGCTCTCCCATTCGTTTCCATGTCTGTTTTGGTAATACATTTGCATCTGATCCAAGATCCAAGATGACCTTATCCATTTCGTAGTCCCCAATCTGCGCGATCAACCGCATTTCTCTTCCGGTGTGTTTCTCATAGCTGTATAATTTATGTACATCCTTGATCCCAGGGTGAAATCGGACCGCACTGCATAGGTATTCAGTAGTGCCTAAAGATTTCCTACGGCCTGTGGGTTTTGTAGCAACTTCAGACATGCCTTTAAAAAGGGTTCCACTCCATCTTCTATCTCGGGACCTATCAATGGTGTTAGTATGAATTCTTCGTCGAAGCGTACGAAAAAGAACCACTTTAGCTATGCATAACTAATAGCCCTAACAACAATAATGGCTGCAAAACATCTTCAGATCTGCAATTAGTAGTTAAAGTGCTGCAACGAACAGATCTATAAATGGAAAGATATTAAGCAGTAAAGTAAAGATTTTGCTCCATGCATCCAACAGACAAGACAAGAACACGATTTTTGAATGAATTTTTATATTACAGGGCACCTGGGAGGAAACAAGAAGGTGTATCCAGATCTCCTCGATGGGATGGGTTCTTTGTAGTCCTCAGCACTTCAGATCTAAGCTTTCTCTCTCTTGTAGATGTAGAAAACCCAATGTAGAAGGTAGAGCTCAATGGGAGCAACAATGGCAGAAAATGAGACCGAGTGTATAGATCCAGAGTGATCTAGTATGCAACAAAAGGTGAAAAATGAAGGGGAAAACCCTCCTATTTATAACAAAATATTGGGTCATTCTAGATCTTGGTGCATGATTAAAATAATGTTAACCAAATATAGATCCACCTCTATGGAATATTTTATTATTATTTGTTGGAGGGAAAGGGTGTTTGACTTGGGTCAAATCCCTTGATTAGTGAAAAATAAATAAATAAATGATTTATTTATCTTTTTAAGGAAGTGGTTGGGATATAATCGAATAAATAATGATTTATTTGATTAATGGTGGTTGATTTGGTCATATTTAACAAGGCATATTATTTAAATAATTATTCCTAGAAAATAATAAGATAACTATGGGTTTATCTCATTAATTTCTTTGTTTTTGGGTTAAACATGACTGGGAATAATAATTAAATTATGGTTTAATTAATTATTCCTTTTAGGGTTTCCTAATTAACATAGTGAAAGCAGTTTTACTTGGGGTAAAACTGGTCTTACATGGTGTACTTGGGTCCATCTAATGATGAAGAGTTAGATGACCAAAAAATGGTGAAACAGATTGCCCCCCAGCGTGCGAGTGTCAGGAGCAAATCGTATGACCGAAGTACGTTGTAAGAAAACAATCACTAGACAACAAAAGGGTATGTCAGAGAGAGAACTATGAGGTAGATAGTGTGCTGAAGGACTAGACCCGGAGGAGACGAGACTTGCAGGTGCAACAAGTCTCTGTTATGAGAGGGTACCTGTGTTGAAGGCGGCGGGGGAGGCATACCTATGCCCGCCGTGACAAAGTACAAAAGAATAGTGTGTCCAGTGAACAAGGGACTGAACCATAGAGTACAGCTGGCATAATCAAGAGCCAGATAAAAATACAATGAAGAGTCTCATATACATGCTGTGCCTGGGATAACAGCCAGGACTAGTACAATATCATCTGAGTACATGAGATAAATACAACCCAAATGCCCCCTGTAAATGGGGAAGGGCTCACAAAATCTGACTGATACATGCAAATCATAGAGGTGCTGCAAGTGGCTAAGGCCAACATCATCAAAATATGGAGCGGCATCAAAGGCTGCAATGAAGAGGTCATCCGGGCATGTGGGGGGCTACCTGCAGGGCCACCCCCTCATGAGGGCTGAGACATCTCACACACGCCGGGGAATCATCAAGAGCTGCTGCTGGGTCACTGGACTGTCCAGTATACGAATCTCGATCATGCTGAAAGGAGCTGGAGAAGCAATCAAGTCAAAGGGAGGTAAGAAATCCCCCTGCCTGATCCGAGGCACCGAACAAAAATGGAATCTGGAACCAAGGTACACCGCCCTCTAGACCTTGCTTCTGGAATAAATGTGCTGAGGTCGACAGAAGGAGGTCCGCCGTAGGTGAGGCAATGAGAGAACCTCAACTAAGGCACGAGAGAAGAGCAATAGAGCGACGGACAGACTGACACTAATGATGATGGTGGAAATGGGAAGGATGGAGTGGCGAATGGACAACTTCCCTTGTTAGAGCATAAAGGGCATGAATGACATGGCAGCAAATGACACAATATCGAAGGGGACAGGGGATAGTGGGGCTGAAGGTCATGAGATGCGACACAAGAGAGGAACCAAGCAAAAAGAATGGAGGGCTATAGTAGGGTGTAAAAGGATGCGGGATAGACTCCATGAATGCAATGATGACTCAACTCGGATGCTCTAAGCAAGGGCGACTAGATAATGTTGCCACACAGTAAAGGCCCCAATGGGGGGTCATAGAAACATGAGTACAAGGTGGGCACTCATGACGAAAATCAACACGAACATGGACAAGTAAGGGGGCGATGTGGTGCCCCAAGTACAAGTGTCGTACGTGAGGAAATTCGATTTTAAGGAGTGGTAAAGTGACCCTTCGTGGAAAAATGTGTCCGGGTGAAGTATCAAATCACCAAAAACTAAGTAAAACCCATTTGAGAGCTCGGTGAGATCTATCCAGCGGTGCTGACGGTTCGTCGAACGGGGCTACGGTGTGGTCGCAGCAGTCGAAAGAAGAAACGGGGGTTCTCTTTTAATGAGGCAGTTTTCCCTCCAAAATCATTCATTTGCTATTGTTGCTGTGGTGAATGTGGAGAGGAGAGAAGGCCCTAAATCTTGCGGCGAACGTAGCGGACAAATCGACCGTTGGATTCGAGATCTGTCAGTTGGAGGTAAGAGGCCTAACCTAGCTCTTGCATTTTGATGGATTAGATTTGCAGTTTAGGGCCCAACACCCCAGAAACAACCCCTCCCTCCTCTCTACGGCCGGGTCGCACCTTTTGGGGCAAAAAGTGCGACCCGGGACGCAGGTTTGGGGGCAAAAAGTGCGACCTGGTCCAGAAATGGGCAGAAAGCTGCGACCTAGGAGGGGAGGGGGGTTTGGTGCTGTTTGATGGTTGGGAGTTGGGTTTTTGTGTGTGGTTATGGTTTGCCCGATCTGTACCCTGACAAAGAGAATGTGTTTGTGCAGGTATGGCAGAGTTACGGGTCAACTGGAGAGAGAGAGATCTGGGAACACTTCGGGCAGAGATCCAGGCAGATCAGGGCGTCCGTCGTGTATTGGCCAGATTTGGGGTTCTCAAGTTTGTGGAGAACCCGTTGATGAGAGCAGGGGAACCATTACTGGCCCGGATTATCAGTTACAGGGATCCAGATCAGGAGATCTTTGTAGTGCAGGGGCACAGGATCGAACTGACGGTCCAGGATGTGTACTTCCTGACCGGCCTCCCACCATTGGGGATAGTGGGAGACACGCGGCCAGTGTTGCCGCGGGGGCGGCATATCATGGAGTTTGTGGAACGCCATTGTCGACCGGGTTTCCAAGTCAAGGGGACTCGGATATCGATCGGGGATCTAGAGAGGCTAGAAACCCGTGCAGTGGCCGCAGCTGTGCTGCGAATCCTGGGCACCCAGGCGTTCCATCACATCACCGGTGGGCGGATGATGATAGTGGAGAGTGTGTTGAGTGGGACCTACTTTGGGTGGGCCCAAATGATGTTGGTGTCGCTAAAGCGACAGTTGTCGCTATGCAGGCGGCAGGTGAATCATGATTGCTCATATGGGACTTTTTTGTGCGCCTTCTTCTTTGAGAAGATCCCGACCTTGAGGCCTCGTGTGCATCTTCCAGATGGGGGCCCGAGAGAGCCCAGGATGCGTCGTTGGGGACGACTACTCTGCAAAGGAGGAGGAGGGGCGGTCGGGCGAACATTTCGACCGGAGTTCTTTGCCCATTGGGATCGGATGCCGTTGTACATAGACGACTACCCTTATAGTGGGATGAGCTACTATGGGGATCCGGATTTGCCACTTCCGGCTGGTCGAGTTTGGGGGCCCGATGGTAAGTGACAAATTGCTATTCTTATATGGGCATGTTTAAAGTTTTTTGAATAGTAAATAAGGATACTGATTCAGGGACTTTTGGTATGCAGATATAGCACCGGTAAAACCGGCCGGATATATGGGACGACCGGCAGCGTCTGGAGCTACGGGTCCGAGTGGATCGAGAGCAGCGCAAAATGATGGTGCAGCCGCCCTACTGGAGGACATCCGCCGTAGATGTGAGCAGCTGTTGACCGGAGTATCAGAGCGCGGGTGGCAGGATTTAGACGACCGGTACATAGAGCCATGTGTTGGTCTCCCCTCGGAGTGGCGAGGTATCATGCGGTGCATGGCGATGGCCGGTCAAACTATGCGGGATCTACATGCTGCAGGGGCAGAGCCATTGGCCCGGGAGCCTCCAGATAGTGATTAGGGGCATATGGTGCCCCTTCGGATGTATGTAGGGGCAGGTGGTGCCCCCTAGAATGTATGGAGGGGCATATGGTGCCCCCAGTTTTTGTTTGTAACATGCTATGGGCATGCCGTATGTATATGTATGGGGGGGCGTATGGTGCCCCCAGTTTTTTGGAACATGCTATGGGCATGTCATGTGTATCAGAGTAGATGGACTCATCAATATATGGTTTTGCGACACATATTATGGATATGCATCGTCTTTTGATGGTTGATTTAATGTTATTGTCTTGTATGAATTGAGTGTGATAAATGCCAATCTAGAACATGGTTTGCAATACTATCTACGTAGTGATTCTGGTCTCTGGGTACATGGTTGAAAGTTATGGTTTCAAACGCACGTATTAAGACTTTTACTCGTAAATAGCGTCTAAACATCACAGGGTTACGCACACGATAAACACCATTTAGTTGCATGACAAGAAGCAAGGAATCCAAACGAACGTGCAGGTGGCGAATGCGATGCAGCAAAGCATCAGCTAGGAGGCCACGCACTGCATCGTATTCGGCCTGATTGTTGGTGGCAGAACCAATGCATACCCCATTAGACAGAACGAGGTCATGCAAGGGGGTGAAGATGGCCCACCCTGCCGAGGCAAGATTCCTGGAGTAGCGACTTGCACCATCGGCGTAACCGATAAAGGATGTGGACGGGGGGATGCGCAAGGTGGTGTGACAAGACAATACATGAGGGGATGAAAGGAAAGGACGACAGCGTGAGGGGGCAGAAGTCATCGAGCGGAAATGGCGGGGGGAAGGGGCAGGATGAGCAAAACTCAAACAAGGTGATGTATGAGGGCTATCGGAAACATGGCGAGGACTCGGGCTGCGAAGGTCAACAGAGACACCAGTGGAGTGATCTCGAGTATCAAGGGACACGATGGGGGAGGCGGCAGACGGGCTAGGTTCCAAGTGTCGTGCAGAGGCGGATAGGTAAAGAATGGTGCCCGTAGCCGCCGTCATCTGGACATCAGGGGGGGGAATGTGGATGGGATCGGTGGAATCCTCAGGCTGGGCTGCAGCATACTGCGCGAGAATGGGAGAGGCGGATTGATTTTGTTCAACCTCATACTCGCGGATCACCTCAAGGGAGGCACGGTAATGCGTCAGGTGAGGACAATGATGGGAGTAGTGGCCATGGACACCGCACAAAGCACAAGACTTGTTGGTGCGGAGAGTCTTGGGGTTCTTGGAGACGGTCGAAGCAGGAGTGGGAGTTTCAGGGACCGTAGTGTCGGGGAACGCGACTTTTACCATGGGGCGAATGCGGGGTAACTCGGGACAAGCATGAGTGGCATGACCGATGACATCACATAAGGCACAAGGCTTCGAGGGTGGGGGAGGAGCCGAGGTGGTTGTGGTGGTTTGGTCTTTGGTTGCCCCCTTGCGGGCTTTTCCTTTCTTCCCGGGAGCCGACTCAGCAGAAGAAGGGTCCTGTGGAGGTGCTGGGGGCACGTTGGCTATGGAGGAAGCGAGGGGGACCGGTTGAACCGGTGTGAAAGCCATGTAAGGTTTGGGGTGACCAGGGGGGGTGGCGGCTGGGGGGTCAAGGTACCAAACCGGAATACCCAAGGTCAAGTTAGGGAGAGAAAGGGTAGCCATGACGGGGACGGAATATACTCCGGGAGGGGGAGCCAAGAAGGGGATCTGTCCAGCAGGGTAATGACCAGGAGGAACGGCTCCAAGATGGTTAAGGCCGGGGGGGACCGAGCCTGGAGGATAAAGAGGTTCGGGGGTACCAGCGGTAGGGGGAGGGCCAGAAAGAGGAGGTCCGGCTGGCTGAGATGGATGGCTAGGAGCGGGTTGCGGAGGGCGGGGAGGAGGGTGCGGGCTAGCCGAGGCAGGCCGTTTATGGGCAGCCTGAGACGATTGCATCATGCAAACATTCGACAAGCTGGGATCAGTAACCGGAGGGGGAGGAAGGTGAGGAAAAGTTCCAAGCAGGGTGGAATCTTTATAGACGCCGGGGGAGACACTGGTCAAAGAATCGACGGTTTGCTTGTTGGCTACAGAAGAGATGGTCGTCTCGGAGGCGGATGGAGACGGCGGCTCATGATACGATAGCTGTTCAATGGTGACTATCTTTCCATTATGTGGAAAAGACATCTTGCGGAAGACCGCGAATGGGACAGCAGACATGGCATAGGTGTAGCTTCGCCCCAATAGAATGTTGTAGTCTAGAGGGGCGTCAATGACTTCGACATCAACGCAAACAGTCTTACCGGCGAGGGTGATGGGACAGTTACGAAACAGGCCAATAGGCTGGGAGGCATGACCGTCCCACGCTCGAAGGGTGATCGTGGAAGGGGCCAGCTCAGGGGATCCGAGTTTCTTCCAAACCGAAGCGGACATCACACAGGTGGATGCCCCCTCATCAATTATACACCGGGACACAGTGGCGTTCCGGATTTTGACTGGGATTTGGAAAGCAACAGAAGGAGGAAGAGGAGGGTGGTCGATTGAGTGGCGTCGAAAACAATCATTTGGTCATCAGCAGGATCAACAGCGCCCACGGCAGATAGTAGAGCCTTCTTTTGAGAAGGGCACGACTGGAGGAGTTCCAGTGTGGAAATGGCAGCAGGGGATTGCGCCAAATAATCTACTATACTATACGACTGAGCGGCTCGACCGGAAGCAGCATTTCGGCGTAATGGGCCCTTTGGAATCTTTGGATGAACCTCAAATTTGGGTTGAGGGATGTGTAAGGGGCCACTGGATGTCGAAAGAGGCTCTGTAGAACCTGAAGATGGAGGCTCGGGAGCAGACTGAGCAGGGGGCTTGGGGTACTGGCGAGAACGAGTTTGAAGGTGAAGGTCGACGGAAGGGGATGGATCGGAGTGCATCATGAGGATCTGGTAGTCAGAGGAACCAGAAATGGACGAGGGTGTGGCTGCATGGCTGTCAGGGGGTTGGGTAGCCACGAATCCCTGTTGAGGGAAAGGATCAGTGAACACAGCTGGCTGGGTGGTGGCCACATTAGGAGGAGCGTGAGGGGAGGCGTGTTGTCCGCGCAATGTGGCTTGAGACTCCCACATCTATCGCATCTGGGGTAAGAGAGGGCAATCGTGAGTGTAGTGACCGTAAACACCGCAACACGAACAGGGCTTGTTTGTGCGAAGCGGCCTGTCCGGCCTGGGCGGAATGCCTTGAGGCTGGTTGCTAATGTTAGGGTCCGGACCAGAATTGGGACCTCGGTTACCAGGGGCAGATGGGTTCTGGTTGCCTCTCCGCCTTCTTTGAAAAGAAGGGGGATTAAACGCACCCTGCTGCGCAAATACTTGCCCTGGAGGGGGTTGTAAGGGTTGTTGCAGGTGGTGAGGAGGCAAGGGAGGCGGAAGCGCATATGCTGGAGGAGCTGGTGCACCAGGCTGCGGATAAAAGTAAGGGTTGGGTTGGGCAGCATTGAGGTAAGCAGGAGGTTGGGTAAAAGGAGGAGGCATGCCGTATCCTGGATACATGTTGCCGGGAGGGGGCAGAGTGCTAGAGGTGCTGGCCCCTCCCTGAGGGAGGCCATGGCTCATAGGAGGGTGAGCAGAGGGGTGGGAAAGAGATCCAACAATACCGTCGGCGGAATGAGACGCCCCCGGGGCGTTAGCGCCACCGGGCCTGGGGATGTCAGGAAGAACGGTATAAACATAACCAGATTGAGCGTAGATCAGGTCATATTTTAAAGCTATTTGGAGGGCGGCTTCGTCAGATTGAGGAAAGTGAGAGGCGACATCTTTGCCGATGGGAGACGGGAGAGTGCGAAGGAACCAGTCCATGTAAACCCGATCTTCAAAGGGAGGGGCTCGACATAAGCTCCGTCCTCGTCGCCATTCCTGAACATGGGCAGAAAGGCGTGTGGAAGAGGATTGCTTAAATGAAGTCAAGAGCTCCGTACCAGTGTCGTATCGGAGAGGGAGGTGGAAGTACGACAAGAAGGCTTGGGCAAGAGTCTCGAACGTGGTATGGGAGGAAGTGGCCTGTTCGACATACCATTTAGAAGCTTCGCCGGTAAGCGTGCGTTGGAACAAACGAAGACGGATGGAGTCATCGGTACTGGAGTTGGAGGAACACCACATGTGGAAAGACCGGACGTGATTGGTTGGGTCTTCGCCATTAAGGCCCTCGAACTTAGGGATATCAGAGGGTAACTTGGTAGGCATAGTGGGCCAGGTAGTATTATGATGAATGGGGTCGTTAATCAACTGATGGAAATCGGGGAGGCTGAGGCCTGCAATGTACGGCAGCACAGGGGTGGCTGGAGTAGTGGTTGTGACGGTTCCGCTAGAAGTAGGGCCGGCATTGGGGCCGAGAGAACCGCTAGCATTAGGCCCTGATCCGGACATGGTGAAGGTAAAAGGAGTCGGAGGGGGAGAACCGGAAGGAGAAGGGGGACCCGATGAATCAGGAGAGGAGTCGGAGTGCGGACTCGAAGGTGGACTGGCTCGACGACGATGGTGCGGAGCAGGTCGATCAACCGGAAACTGAGGATGAAGGCCAAGAAGTCTTCGGGAAAGGCGCCTTGGGGGCGCAATGATGACAGGAAGAAGGAAACCGACAAGGGCAGAAAGGGACAGAATCAAGAAGGTCAAGGGCAGATAAGGTGCAGTGACGATTGATTTTAAAGTCTTTGCCAGGCGGTGTAAACCGGGCGCTTCTTCACTTAGGGTCAGTGTGTGGTGTGCGTTAATTTTAATTTTTAAACCCTTTCCGTTGTTGAGAGCAAAAAAGTGTGTTGCGTAGCTGAAAATAAACCTACAGAGAACAGAATAAAATGCTGAAATAACAGAAAAATAACAGCTACGTATGCATCTATTTAACCCAAGAAGGTGGGTCTCTCAAAACTATGCTGGAAAGAAAGGGAAAAACTATGGAAACACACACAAAGGAAGCTCAACAGATCTAGGGTCAAAGGGGACAGAGATCTGGAGGATAAAGCTGCAGACAAGAGGTGCAGATCACAGCCAAGAGACAGAGGCAAGGTGGCTGGAAAAAAGGAAGGAAATCAGCAAAAAGCGGCAAGGACAGGGAGGAGGTCCTAAAGAGAGGTCCAAACAAAACAACAAGAGGTGATTTGAAAGGAAAAGAGGTTGATTTAAAGGGATCTGAAAAGGAGGTTCCAGATCTGAAACAAGGAAGGCTGAAACTATGAAAAACAAACGGCTGAAACAGCTAAAACTCTTCTACAAAAAGTGGAGGGTACTAAAGCCCTAGGGGGCTAGGTTCCCACTTAGATGAGTAAAAACAGATCGGATCTTGGTCGGCAACGCTGAGACGGAGGCAGAAGAGCTCGCGGTACAACGTGAGAACCCGGCATTACAGAAAAAATGCTGGAAAAAAGGAAAATGTTGGAAAAAGGCAGTGTCATGGTAACACTCCGATCCGAGCTTGAGGTCGCAGAAACAAATACAAAACACACGTCCAGTCGTGTGTTCACGGCCAGAAAGGATTTCCCTGCTCACAGCCAAGGCAGATTTTTCTAAAAATTGCGTCTCAAAGTGGGCCGGTGTCGCCATCGCGCACAAAAATAAACACACCTTAAGAAATTTTAGGTTTTTAGGTTTTTATGTGAGAAAAATGACATGAAAAGAGAAAAAATAAGCAGCTAAAAAAGAAGCCCTAGGGCCTGAAGTAGCTGGATATGCAGGAATATGAAAAACGACAGCGGTCGTAATTTAAAACCCGTGTGGAGTCGCCATTTGTTAGTATGAATTCTTTGTCGAAGCGTACGAAAAAGAACCACTTTAGATACGCATAACTAATAGCCCTAACAACAATAATGGCTGCAAAACATCTTCAGATCTGCAATTAGTAGTTAAAGTGCTGCAACAAACAGATCTATAAATGGAAAGATATTAAGCAGTGAAGTAAAGAGTTTGCTCCACGCATCCAACAGACAAGACAAGAACACGATTTTTGAATGAATTTTTATATTACAGGGCACCTGGGAGGAAACAAGAAGGTGTATCCAGATCTCCTCAATGGGATGGGTTCTTTGTAGTCCTCAGCACTTCAGATCTAAGCTTTCTCTCTCTTGTATATGTAGAAAACCCAATGTAGAAGGTAGAGCTCAATGGGAGCAACAATGGCAGAAAATGAGACCGAGTGTATAGATCCAGAGTGATCTAGTATGCAAAAAAAGGTGAAGAATGAAGGGGAAAACCCTCCTATTTATAACAAAATATTGGGTCATTCTAGATCTTGGTGCATGATTAAAATAATGTTAACCAAATCTAGATCCACCTCTATGGAATATTTTATTATTATTTGTTTGAGGGAAAGGGACTTTGACTTGGGTCAAAATCCCTTGATTAGTGAAGAATAAATAAATAAATGATTTATTTATCTTTTTAAGGAAGTGGTTGGGATATAATCAAATAAATAATGATTTATTTGATTAATGGTGGTTGATTTGGTCATCTTTAACAAGGAATATTATTTGAATAATTATTCCTAGAAAATAATAAGATAACTATGGGTTTATCTCATTAATTTCTTTGTTTTTGGGTTAAACATGACTGGGAATAATAATTAAATTATGGTTTAATTAATTATTCCTTTTAGGGTTTCCTAATTAACATAGTGAAAGCAGTTTTACTTGGGGTAAAACTGGTCTTACATGGTGTACTTGGGTCCATCTAATGATGAAGAGTTAGATGACCAAAAAATGGTGTAACAAATGGTACCTGTTCCTTCACTTCATCCCAAGGGGCAACCTCCTCCTTCATTTCCTGGGTGACCATCCCATTGCGTGTCATGACGTTTACACTTGGAGTCGTATTTCTTAGTTCGGTTTTAACTCATTGTACGTTCTGCGTAGGGGTGGGTTGTTTCTCCTACATTTTTTCTATTAAAATTGGGCAATCCTCCACCACATGGTCCAGCTGCCTACAATACTTGCATGATGGTCTGGTGGGATTTGGGCATTCTCTGGAAAAGTGTCATGTTTCCCCACAATTATAACAAATTAGCTGCCCATTTCCTCGTCCTGCGCTTCCTCCTCGACCTCCTCTGCCTCTGGCTGGTGATCCTCTAAAGTGCGCAGAAATCCTTGGTGATGCAGGGTTTGAGTTCACCCTATATAAGTTCCCACGATCCATCATTAGGTCATAATTATGACATTTCTGCTCAACATGCCCCACTGATCAGTAGAATATGCACCATTGTTGCTTCAATTCTGGGACATACGCACCTAGCTGAGGGAAATGGTTCATATCATTCATTCCTGCTACCCGACAGTCATCACACCATAGCGCAGATCTGCTTGATCCTGTTCATGATAGAGGAGGGTCCCTACTAGTACCTAGGCGTACCGAACTAGTTCCTCCTGTTTGCATGTAATCCGTAAGTAGCGGGCACTGATCTTCTATATGGCCGGACACCCAACATTGTATGCACCAAAGGTCTGCACAACCGTCCCTTCCTCGCTCCTTTCATAGGTTCTGTATTTCCATATGCATAGCCCCGAGCTGTTCCTGAATCTTTTGTACCCCCGCCGACGTATCCTCTCAGGGTGTCGCTTCTAATTTCATAGCGACTTCCACAGCTTTCTCCTACGACTCAAAGGTCTACTGACCCATGTGCTAGTGAGGTAACAACATAGAGATGAACCATTCAATATGCTACCTATAATCATACTCAAATCCTCCTTCCCTGATTTCCTTCTTCAGCCGCCGATCAGCCTCCCATACTGACTCAGACGCACCTTGTTTGAAGTCCTTTACTTTTGCTACCAGTTGGGAATCAGACTTCGGTTTCTGGAACTATTGTTTCAAAGTGTCTTTGATGTCTTGAATGGATGTGCTCCCATTCTGAGCAATGTATCGCATATACCAGACCAGGGCCTAGTCCTTGAATACCAGCGACAGCTGTGCCCTTTTTACCGTGTCACTTGCCACATTTTGCGCAGTCCAGACGGAGTCTGCAACAAACCAAAACTGGTCCATATCCTCATCCCTTACCCCCTTGAAGGTAGGTAGTTTTAGGTGCGCAACCATATCACTGTCTAGGGAAGGCGGTGGAATGGGTGAATTCTTACCTTTGCGTAGCCTGGGTGGCGATGTAGTTGGTTCTTGCAATGGATTATAGGTGGATCTCTCCCCGTCAAGGTTGGTCTGATAGTATTTACCACTGCGCATCGCGCTCCCTTCTAGGTCTGAGGTCATTCGATATGACTACACAGAATGCTCTATTCACACAGTAATATCTTGATCAACAACGGTAATGTCCTCAGAAATTTTCCCTGGAACCCTTTAAAGAATCGTCGCTCTGCTTCAAAATATTAGACAAACTGATCAATGGCGAATTCTGTCACAAATCCTCCAAGCACACTATCCACCCAGTGATCTACCGTGCACGTGATAGTATTATCATTTTTTTCGAGCTGCTGAATCAACTCCAGGGTCCATTGAGTGATTCGTTTGTCGTTCCATCACTTCTGAAATTTGACTAGTCTGGCTAGCCACTCCTGAAGCTCGATCGCGAATGTTACAAAGAATATTTCATAGCTTTCTGTCATAATGTACTTATTTTTCCACTTTTCCGTCATTAGCCTTTCACTGCAGTTTTCTTTTATAGCGAATTCCTAGATCTGTCTTTCAAACCAGTCTTCGATCTCTTTTGTTTCAGGTTTCTAGTATTATCTTGTCATTACCCGATCCCTTTCTTAGACTTCTTTAGGTCCCGGCAATGGAACCATTTGTTGGCTTGAGGGGTCCTGACCCAGGTTCGGTGTGCAAGGTTTGCCAACAAACCCCTATACTACTGGCCCTTTCAGCAGTGACCTACTTTCGCAGGTCAAAGTCTCACGCAAAGTAGTATGGGTGGGTGCTGGAACCAGGTTTCCGCACCCTGAGAAAGGATAGGTAAGGCAAGCAGAGTTGTGTTTGGTCCTGTGATACCCAGATTGCTTAATGTTGCATACAGTCAAGATGGTTCCTATTCAAATCCACGTGCACTAGATCTATAATTATATATGTTGTTATAGCAGTAATCCAGCAATGCATAAATAGAACAGAATAGATCAAAGTTTAGAAACACACTTACACAACGCTTTGTAACTCAACACAGAAATACACAGCATAGTAATTACCAATAATTCATACACAATTTACAAACAGATTCAGTATTCCATCAATCCTTCTCATTCATCAATTATCCCTTATAATTCCCTTCCCAACCTACACACACAGCAGCAGGGTCCGCACACACAGCCAACAGGATTCCGTTCTCCAAAACCCAAATAGATTGCTTAAGCCTCAATTCGCATCAATATCTCATCATTCTTGTTCTTTACAATACAAAATTATCCTCTATTTATAACAATCTAGCCTAGAATTTCCTATGGTCTGCAACCCATGGTTTTCAGACCCCTAGTTTACCCTTTGACCCATTACAATGCGTTTGGGGCTTTGACCCGCCCCAAAACCCCTACGCTAGACTAAATATAATCAAAAATATTCAAAATGGGCCATTTTTGCAGCTTGTTAGGAGACCCCATTCCAACAAATGCAAATGGTAGACCAGCCTCAATCCTCTGCATCTGGAAGCTCTCAGCTGGTACAAAACCCATTTATGTCTCCACTCGGTCAAAATAATATCTTAATCCTACTAAATCTGTGGTGGAAAAATATGTCTCTCATACACCTTCTTCTTCCACCTCTCCCAATTCCATTCCTCTTCATATTGAGTGACATAGTAACGATTCCATTGTCTGACCACCTCCCAAAGGTGTTCTCTAGAAATCTTCATATAATTTGAATGCGTGAGAGTCTCATAATTATAATATTGTGGAAGATTTAGCTCAACCTCCTTCTGCGATGTCGTATTTGGAAGTCCTTCAATCTTGTCCATCCCAAAGGAAGTAATTACAATCCGATATCATAGGAATTGATCCGCCAGAACTATATTTTCTCATTTAAAATCATTTTCCTCATCTCCTATCACAACGACATTTTCTTATTCAAGTTGTTGTGATGGGTAAAATAATTCATCGGATTTTTATCGACGAAGGTGCTTCCACCCGCATCGTGTCTATTGCATGATGGAAATCCCTCTACTCTCCTCCACGAATATTTCCTTTTTAGAAAAAAAAAGGAACTATTCGTGTTTTTGTTTTGTATTATATCATTGAATTTTGTGCAATAAAAAGAAAATAAGGAGAATGAGTTTCTGTTTTTTCTAAGAGATTCAATAAGATGTATAGTGTTGGCTCGAGGGGTCCTGACCTAGGTTTAGAGGTTAAGGTTTGCCAACAAACCCCTATACTACTAGCCCTTTCTGCAATGACCTGCTTGTGCAGGCCAAAGTCTCACCCGAAGCAGTATGGGAGGGTGCTGGAACCAGGTTTCCACACCCTAAGAGAGAGAGCGCAGGTAAGTCAAATAAGACTGCGTTCCCATCTTAACAGCTTCAGATCTAGTTACATAATTATATTACAGAGCTCATATCTATGAACTATCTTCACATACACGTGAACAATAATGATCTATCAGTACAGCAACTATAATCACAATAATCAACAGATCACAGGAACAAGGATATTCTCGCAACTATAAAAAAAATCTAGTTGTAGGTCAGTAGTCAGAGTTACCATAATCCATAGATTAAATCAGCACCTTCGCATTAGTAATATCACGAGTAAGATCATAAACGCATAAAAAATAGATCACAGGAATACTTTGTATTATAACAACGAATATTCAACCATAGATCCAATAGTTCGCATCAACAGTAATACATAAACTCAGATAACGCAGAGATACTCTAACCAGATTCACATATATTAACATCCAGAACCCAAATACAATCCATCACAGCCTGCGCACACATCCAGCAGGGTCCACACATAGCAGGACTGAGGATCTTCGCACACACAACCAGCAGGAATCCTTACCCTATCAACCCAAATAGATCTAACACTTCACCACTATCATCTAGCTCTATTATTTTCTACCTATGACTCAAAAAAGGTTCATCTACTTATACCGATTTAGCCTATGCATCCAATGGTCCACAAACTATGGTTTACAGACTCTTGGTCTACCCTTGACCCGTTACAATGCATTAGGGGCTTTGACCCACCCCAAAACCCCTACGTTAGACTAATTAAGACAAAAATATACAAAACTTATACAAAATCACAACTTTTAGGGGACCCTGTTCCAACAGTCTCCCAACACAATCTTGTGACTCGTCTCGAGGCACGACAGTCGTGGGTCCTCCATTTTTTCCTGAAGCCACTTTACTGCATCAACCAATGGGGGCAACACCCCTTCGCTTTGCACAACAGCAGTTTGAGCTATCTCTACCAACTTCTGTGAAGTTGGGCCTTCTGTAGCGGCTGCAACGCTCTCCAATGTTTGGTTCAACTGTTTTATGGAAACATCAACATTGTGGGATAGCTTGAGGGCCTCATCTGCCCAGGGTTGGAGGTGATTACTCAGCGTCTACTTCCGCTGTCGAAGGGTGTCCATGTCGGCTCTAAGGGCTTGGCTGGTGTGCAGTCGGGCCAGGCGCTGGGCAGGGACCAATGTGGTCAAGGTAGCCTCCAACTGATCAAACTCCTCTTCCTTCTAGTGCAATTTTTGAGTAATTTCCCAAAGGAGAGGATCCCACCATACCTTGGTCTAGAGCTGCATTGCTGTGTCTAGTAATTCAGCGCCCTGAGAAATTTGGCTTGTGATCACATTCGTGGTAGCTGTAATCAACGCAGGTCACTGGGCCCTGACCTTCAGAGGTGTTTCTGGCTACAACTTGGCCTGTAAGTCGGCAATTTTCTGTTCCATCTGAGTTTTCACAGCCTGGATCTCTACCTGTGAAGCTCTTAAGGCTGCAACTAGCCCTTCAATTTTGGCCTGGGGGGTAGCTTTGGCTGGTATTTCATTCATAACATCTGTGCAGAGTCTACCAGTTAAATGCTCCAGCTCCGTCTGTTGTGCGATGGCGAGGGCACATGCAGCCTATACCTTCGTTACCTCAGCCGTATGTTCCACAATGGTCTTCTCCATTGTTATGAGCCACTGGTGGGCCTGATGGTCTTTGTGTTGAAGTTATTGAAACAAAGAGCTCTATAGAACCTACAGTGAATCATGTGGCAACTTTGTTAGATCCAGCTGGACCACTGCGCCAGCCTGGACTTGCGCTCCCAAGTCGGGTGGACTTACTACAAGGGTTGCACCTAGCAGGGTACAGAAGTGGATTTCAACTACAACAAGTACCATGCTGCTAGTGGCGGAGGCTAAGCGGGTAGAGACCAAATTGGTTTGCAGTACATCTGTATTTGGTTGTAGGGCTCAGAGCTCGGCCTAAAGTGAGTCAACCATGGCTTTCTTTTTCTCTCCCAGAGCCAGCCATTTGTCCTCTGTAGCCAAGGTGATTGCATCTGCGATTTGTTCAAGGTCGCCTTCTGTGAGTGTAACTGTTTCATCACGTTTTTTCCACTGAGAGTGCTGCTTCTTTCATGGCCCTTTAGCAAGCTCACTTGTTTGCTTTGTTCCTCTTGGGGAATCAGTACCTCCCGTCTCTTGGCCCTCTGTACTCGGATTTCGCTGCAACCCCTCCTGTGATGCCACTTCCCCCCCTTTTGTTGTATTTTTATCCAGCTGCGAACCCTTCTGGGTGTCTATTTCGGCATCCTTTTTCTGCTGTGAATCCCGTTGTGATCCTACAAACCCTTCTTTCCCCGCACCTTTGTTCGATCTGCCAGTTCCTTTGGCTATGGTAGTCAGGGTAACCTTTGTAGCACTCGGCCCTGTGGTGCCCAATGTACTAGTTTTGAACCCGATATTCCACTGCAGAGACCATATAGCGACTATGCGATCAATATCCTCGTTCGCATCCATATATGGGAGCAAGACCCAGGTTTTATCCTTGTGCGCCCTGATTTGGATGCTATGCATGGTGATCTAAAATGTCGTGATAGTCTTGTACTTGTCATAGACTGCTGGAGACAAGCGCAGACGGGAGTTGATAGCTGCTACCAAGCTGCTCTAAAAAAGGACCTAGAAGACCTGATTGTCCTCGATACATTGTGTGTCGTTGGAATCTCATAATTTTTCATAGCGGGCCCCTTCGCACATGTCAGGAGTGAGCTCGAGGAGGACTGCTTCTTCTGGCACTTCCCATGCGACCAACACAATGAGCAGCAGTAGCCAAGAATAGTAGAATGGGCGCCCCTGTTCCTGGGCTTCACGGACATTTACCAAAAATTCGATACACAGGTGTTGTGACTAATTTAATAAAACACCTTTTTCACACTGTCCGGCCAACTGAATGACATATGCGGGGACGGTGATTGTTAGTATGAATCCTTTGTCGAAGTGTACGAAAAAAGAACCACTTTAGCTACGCATAACTAATAGCCCTAACAACAAAAGTGGCTGCCAATATCTTCAGATCTGCGGTTAGTTGAACAAGAAAAGAGCTGCAAAAAGCCAGATCTATGCATGGAAAGACATTAAGCAGTAAAAACAAGGGTTTTCTCCATATACCAATAGACAAGACAAGAACGATTTTTGAAAGAATTTTTGTATTAATTGGGCACCTGGGAGGAAAACAAGAAGGCGTTTCCAATTCTCCTCAGTGGGATGGGTTCTTGGAAGTCTTCAGCACTTTAGATCTAAGATTTCTCTCTCTTGTTGGTGTAGAAAACCCAATGCAAAGAATAGAGCTCAAAGGGAGCTCACACAGCAAATAATGGAAAAAAGTGACCAAGTGTATAGATCCAGAGTGATATAATAGGCAACAAAAGGTGAAGAATGGTAGGAAAAACCCTCCTATTTATAACAAAATATTGGGTCATTCTAGATCTTGGTGCACGATTAAAATAATGTTAACCAAATCTAGATCCACCTTTTATGGAATATTTTATTATATTTGTTGGAGGGAAAAAGTTTTTGACTTGGGTCAAATCCCTTTATTTGTCAAAAATAAATAAATAAATGATTTATTTATCTTTTTAAGGAAGTGGTTGAAAGATAATCAAATAAATAATGATTTATTTAATTATTTGTGGGTGATTTGGTCGTATTTAACAAGGAATATTATCTAAATAAGATTTAAATAATTATTCCTAGAAAATAATAAGATAAATAAAGGTTTATCTAATTAATTTCTTTGTTTTTTGGGTTAAACATGACTAGGAATAATAATTAAATTATGGTTTAATTAATTATTCCATGAGGAAAATTAAACAAAATAGGTTTGTTTAATATTTCCTTTTGGGGTTTTCTGTTTAGACCATAAACAACCTAATAAATGTGGTTTATTAAGTTATTTTACATAGTGAAAGCAATTTTACTTAGGGTAAAATTGGTCTTACATGGTGTAATTGGGTCCATCTAATGATAATAGGTTAGATGACCAAAAAATGGTGTAACAGATTGCCCCCCAGCGTGCGAGTGTCAGGAGCAAATCGTATGACCGAAGTACGTTGTAAGAACACAATCACTAGACAACAAAAGGGATGTCAGAGAGAGAAATGTGAGGTAGATAGTGTGCTGAAGGACTAGAACCTGAGGAGACGAGACTCGCGGGTGCAACAAGTCTCTTTTTATGAGAGGGTACCTGTGCTGAAGGCGGCGGGGGAGGCATACCTATGCCCGCCGAGACAAAGTACAAAAGAATAGTGTGTCCAGTAAACAAGGGACCGAACCATAAAGTACAGTCGGCATAATCATGAGCCAGATAAAAATACAATGAGGAATCCCACATACATGCTGTGCCTGGGATAACAGCCAGGACTTATACAATAATATATGAGTACATGAGATACAAATACAACCCAAATGCCCCCTATAAGTGGGGAAGGGCTCACAAAATCTGACTGATACATGCAAATCAAAGAGGCGCTGCAAGCGGCTAAGGCCGACATCATCAAATATATGGAGCTGCATCGAAGGCTGCAATGAAGAGGTCATCCGGGCACGTGGGGGGATACCTGCAGGGCCACCCCCTCATGAGGGCTGAGACATCTCACACACACCCGGGAGTCACCAATAGCTGCTGCTGTATCACTGAACCATCAAGCATACGGATCTTGATCATGCTGAAAGGAGCTGGAGTGGAGAAACAATCAAGTCAAAGGGTAATGAGAGATCCCTTTGCCTGATCCGAGGCACCGAACAAGAGTGGAAGCTGGAACCAAGGTATACCGCCCTCTAGACCTGGCTTCTGGAATGAATGAGCTGATGTCGACAGAAGGAGGTCCGCCATAGGTGAGGCAATGAGAGATCCTCAACTAAGGCACGAGAGAAAATAGTAGAGCGACGGACAGACTGACACTAATGATGATGGTGAAATGGAAGGGACTGAGTAGCGAATGGATGACTTCCCTTGTTAGAGCATAAAGGGCATGAATGACATGGCAGCGACTGATGCAATATCATAAGGGATAGGGGACAGTGGGACTGAAGGCCATAATGTGTGACACAAGAGAGAGACCAAGCAATGAAGGATGGAGGGCTATAGCGGGGTACAAAGGGACTCGGGATAGACTCCATGAATGCGATGATGACTCAACTTGGATGCTCTAAACAAGGGCAACTCGATGGTGCTGCCACACAGTAAAGGCCCAATGGGGGACCATGAAAACATGAGGACAAGGTGGGAACTCATGACGAAAATCGACACGAACATGGAAAAGTATGGAGGTGAAGTGGTGCCCCAAGTACGAGTGTCGTAAGTGAGGAGATTCGATTTAAAGGGGAGGTGGAGTGACCCTCCTTGGACAAAATGGGTCCGGGTGAAGTAGCAAATCACAAAAATGAAAAAAGATGCTGGCTATCTAAAAGAAAATAAAACATGCATTTCAGAAGGGAAATGCTAAGGGTAATATTTCTTAAGATAGAGTGCATGGCGAGGATTCGGAAGGGGATTGCCTTTGAAATCCTCTAAGAGGTATGCCCCCTTACCGAGATCCTTACTGATGATGTAAGGGCCTAGCCATAATGAGTCGAACTTCCCATGACCAAGGACATCATGGGCCTGGTCATAGACTAGATTAAGGTCGCCTTCGTGAAAAGTGCGAGGCTGGACTTGTCAGTCATACTGAGCTTTGGTGCGTTTCTTGGCTGCTTCCATGGTTTGCAAGGCAACACGGTAGTCTTCAAAGGCACGCGCAAGAATGATAAGTCGTTGTTCTAGAGGTTGAGTGTCAGGGAGAAGTTCAACAGCCAGATGAAGGGAAGGGATTTCACACTCGATTGGTAAGACAGCCTCCTCTCCAAAAACGAGGTGAGGAGGGTTATGGTTGAGGGGCATAGGTGCCCCCGAGCATGGTGTGGTCATGCCAAAATGTATTTAGAAAAATGGGAATTTAAACACATTTAAATGATGTGGTGTGCCATTTTTTCTCGTTATGGTTATGCAGTTTGAGAAAGGTCATGGAGGATTACCAATCTCTTTTGGTACTGCATATAGGGATCAAATGGACTTTAAGTTTCCGAGTTGGCATACCTGGTGTCACTATCCCAAAAAGAGGATTTGGAGATAATGAACTGATGCTCTCGTAGAGAATCTATAGGTTGGTCAACAATAATGTCTAAGAGACTGGGTTGCTGATGTAAGAAGAGGGAACGATAAGGGGTATCATCCCTAGAGTGATCTGAAGTGATATGGGACTCTAGAGGTTCTTCTCAATGAGGAAGAATACTGGGACTAAAGTCAACACGACCAGATACACTAGGGGAGTTGTGGAGAATTGCTTCTCTTGGTCTCTCAAATGTGGGTGCCCCCTTACCTAAACATTGGGTTTCAATGTAATGGCCACAAGGTGGATGTGGTGTGAACGCATGGGTTCGATGTAAGGGGGAATAGATAAAGTTAGGGGTGGGAATTTTTTCCATAATGTCGTCATCGTGATAGAAGATGGGGTGACTGGTGGAAGAAAGACCACCTGACGTGGTGAAGCGACCTGAATCATCATCATGAGAAGAGAGGTTCACATGCGCATCATCACAAGGGGTGACCGAAGAGTAAGTAGATAAAGGATCTACCGATGTTGAGCCCAAGATGATCGTTGAAGGCAGGTCAAGCGAAAAAACAGGGGAGGATTCAGATGGAATGTTCCCCGAGGGTCTCATGGATGATGATAGGTAGAAAATGCTGGACGAAGGCTCCATCATCTCGACATCAGAAGGGGGAATGTCAATGGGAGAAGTCATATCTGGTAGTTCTGCTGAAGCAGAATGCGCAAATAAGGGAGAGGCAGACTCATTGCGCTTGGCCTCGAATTGGTGGACCACGGCTAGAGAGGGGCGGAAATCCTCGAGGCGGGGACAAAGATGGGTGTAATGGCCATGGAGATCACACAAAGCACAGGGGTGGTTGGTGTGAATAGTATTTGGGGTCGTGAGCGTGGTCGCAGAAGGAACAGAGGCTTCCGGGACTGTGGACTCAGGGAACGTGACATTAACCATGGGCTTGAGATGAAGCAATCCAGGACAGGTATGGGTGGCGTGGCCGACAACATCACACAAAGCACACTGGATGGTATGCTTTGGAGGCCGAGGAGGGGCAGGGTTTGTCGGGGCAGCCTTGTCCTTTGATGCCCCCTTGCGAGCTTTTCCCTTCTTACCCGAAGCGGTCGCAACAGGAGGTGGTTCCTGTTGAGGTGACTAAGGCACTGATGCCGCGGGAGAAGGCATGGGGGCCGGTTGAACCGGGGTCAAAGCAATATAAGGTTTGGGTTGACCAGGCAAGGTGGGGGCTGGAGGATCAAGGTACCAAACGGGAATCCCAAGGGTCAAGTTAGGAAGAGAGAGGGTGGCCATGACTGGTACCGTGTACACTCCTGGTGGGGGAGCGAGGAACGGTATTTGACCAGAGGGGGAATGGCCAGGTGGGATGGCTCCTAAATGGCGAAGGCCTGGAGGAACCGTGCCAGGGGGATAAAGGGGCTCATGACTACCAACTGCAGGTGAAGGGCTAAGAGCAGGTTGCGGAGGGCAAGGTTGCTGACTAGCCGAAGCAGGTTGCTTGAGAGCAGCCCGAGACGATTGCATCATGCAAACATTCGATGAGTTGGGGTCAGAGATAGGAGGAGGGGGGAGACTAGGAAAAGTTCCAAGCAGGGAGGAATCCTTGTAAACGCCGGGGGAGACACTGGTCAAGGAGTCGACGGTTTGCTTGTTGGCTACAGAAGAGATGGTCGTCTCGGGTGAGGTCTGAGATTTTGGCTCATGATATGTCAACTGGTCAATGGTGACTATCTTTCCATTATGGGGGAAAGACATCTTGCGAAAAACCGCGGATGGGACAGCAGACATAGCATAGGTGTAGCTTCGCCCCAATAGAATGTTGTAGTCTAGCGGGGCGTCGATGACTTCGACGTCAACGCAAACAGTCTTACCGGTGAGGGTGATAGGACAATTACGAAACAGGCCAATGGGCTGGGAGGCATGGCCGTCCCACGCTCGAAGGGTGATCGTGGAAGGGGCCAACTTAGGGGATCCGAGTTGCTTCCAAACCGAAGCGGACATCACACAGGTGGATGCCCCCTCATCAATTATACACTAGGAAATGTTGGCGTTCCGGATTTTGACTGGGATTTGGAAAGTGACGGACGGAGGAAGAGGAGGATGGTCCGATTGACAAGCATCGAAAACAATCATTTGGTCATCGGCAGGATCGACAGCGCCCACGGCAGATAGTAGAGCCTTCTTTTGGGAAGGGCACGACTGGAGGAGTTCCAGTGTGGAAATGACAGCAGGAGATTGCGCCAAATCATCTACTATGCTATACGAATGAGCAGCTCGACCGGAAGAAACATTTCGACGTAATGGTCCCTTAGGAATCTTGGTATGAACCTCAACTTTGGGTTGAGGGATATGTAAGGGGCCACTGGATGTCGAAAGAGGCTCTGTAGAACCTGAAGAAAGAGGCTCGGGGGCAGACTGATTAGGAGGCTTGGGGTACTGGCGAGACCGAGTTTGAAGGTGAAGGTCGACGGTTGGGGATGGATTGGAGTTCATCATGAGGATCTAGTAATCGGAGGAACCAGAAATGGAAGGTGGAGTGGAGACCCGCCCGTCAGATGGTTGGGTAGCCACGAATCCTGGCTGAGGGAAAGGATCAGTAAACACAGCTGGTTGAGTAGTGGCCGCATTAGGGGGAGCATGAGGGGAGGCATGTTGTCCTTGCAATGTGGCTTGAGACTCCCACATCTGCTGCATCTGTGGTAAAATGGGACAATCGTGGGTGTAATGACCGTAAACACCGCAACACGAACAAGGCTTGTTGGTACGAAGAGGCCTGTCCGGCTTGGGCTGAGTGCCCTGTTGCTGGTTAGCAGTGTTAGGGTCAAAACCTTGAGGATTGGGTCCATGAGTACTAGGGGCAGATTGATTTGGATTGCCTCTCCGCCTTCTTTGAGAAGAAGGGGGATTAGTCGCACCCTGCTGTGCAAATACTTGCCCTGAAGGGGGTTGTAGGTGCTGTTGCTGGGGTTGAGGAGGCAAGGAAGGTGGAAGCACATATGCTAGAGGAGCTGGCACACCAGGCTGTGCATAAGGGTAATGGTTAGGTTGGGCAACATTGAGGTAAGAAGGAGGTTGGGCAAAAGGAGGAGGCATGCCGTATCCTAGGTACATGCTACCGGGAGGGGGAATAGTGCTAGAGGTGCTGGCCCCTCCATGAGGGAGATCATAGCCCATAGGAGGTTGAGCATACGGATGGGAAAGGGCTCCAACGATACCGTCGGCGGAATGAGATGCCCCGGGGCGTTAGCGCCGCCGGGCCTGGGGAGGTCAGGAAGGACGGTATAAACATAACCAGACTGGGCGTAGATCAAATCATATTTCAAGGCTATTTGGAGGGCGGCTTCTTCGGTTTGAGGGAAATGGGAGGCAACATCTTTGCCGATGGGAGCTAGGAGAGAGCGAAGGAACCAGTCCATATAGATCCGATCTTCGAAGGGGGGAGCTCGACATAAGCTGCGTCTACGTCGCCATTCCTGAACATGGGTGGAAAGGCGGGTCGAAGATGTTTTCTTAAAGGAAGTCAAGAGCTCCGTACCGGTATCGTATCAGAGAGGGAGCTGGAAGTAAGATAAAAAGGCTTGGGAAATGGTCGCAAAGGTGGTATGGGAAGAGGTGGCTTGGTCGACATACCATTTAGAAGCTTCGCCGGTAAGCGTGCGTTGGAACAATCGAAGACGGATGGAGTCATCGGTAATGGAATTGGAGGAACACCACATGTGGAAAGATCGGACATGGTTGGTTGGATCTTCTCCAGCAAGGCCTTCGAACTTAGGGATGTCGGAGGGGAGCTTGGTTGGCATAGCAGGCCAACCAACATCGTGGCGGATAGGGTCATTGATCAACTGATTGAAATCAAGGAGGCTGAGGCCTGAAATGTACGGCAGTAAGGGTATGGCCGAGGTATTTCCTGTGGCGGTTCCGCTAGTAGTGGTTCCGGCATTAGGGCCTGGAGCACCGCTAACGTTAGGCCCTGGACCAGACATAGTGAAGGTGACAGGGGGAGAACCAGGAGGAGAAGGAGAACCCAATGAATCAGAAGAGGAGTCGGAGTGCGGACTCAGAGGAGGACTAGCTCGACGATGGCGGGACGGAGCAAGTCAATCGACCGGAAACTGAGGGTGAAGGCCAAGAAGTCTCCGGGAAAGGCGCCTTGGGGGCACAATGATGACGGGAAGAAGGAAACCGACAAGGGCAAAAAGGGACAGAATCAAGTGAGGTCAAGGGCAGAAAATGTGCAGTGACAATTGATTGTAGAGTCTTTGCCAGGTGGTGTTAACCAGGTACTTCTTCACTTAGGGTCAGTGTGTGGTGTGCGTTAATTTTAATTTTTAAAACCCTTTTTGTTTTGAGAGCAAGAAAAAAGTGTGCTGCGTAACTGAAAATAAATCTGCATAGAACAGTATATAATGTTGAAATAACAGAAAATTAACAGCTACTATTGCATCTATCTAACCCAAGGAGGCGGGTCCCTCAAAACTAGTCTAAAAAAGGGAAAAAATATAGTCAAAACACGCTGAAAAGAGGCCAATAGATCAAAGGTCGAAAGGGACAGGGATCTAAAGGATAAAGCTACTAAAAAGAGGTGCAGATCACAGCCAAGAGATAGAGGCAAGGTGGCTGGAAAAAGGGAGGAAATCAGCAAAAAGCGGAAAGGACAGGGAGGAGGTCCTAAAAAGAGGTCCAAACAAAACGACAAGAGGTGATTTGAAAGGAAGAAAGGCTGATTTAAAGGGATCTGAGGAGGAGGTTTCAGATATGAAAAAGGGAAGGCTAAAACTCTGAAAAACAGACGGCTGAAACAACTAAAACTCTTCCACAAAAAGTGGAGGGTACTGAAGCCCTAGGGGGCTAGGTTCCCACTTAGATGAGTAAAAACAGATCAGAACTAGGTCAAAGCGGGCTAAGACAGAGACTGGAAAACCCTGACAGAAGCTTCAGCAAAACCCAGAAAAATTGCAGAAAAACCACTGAAAAATTGGCAGGTCGCAGGTTCTGACCTGTTTTCAGTGCAGGTCGCAGAAAAGAGGCTGAAAAGTGCGACCTGGAGGTCCAGGTCGCAGTTTTTGGGCTGAAAAGTGCGACCTCCCATTCCGGTTGTCTCGGCGGCAGATTTTCGGAAAAGTTGTCGTCTCAGTTGCGGCTGATGTCGCTTACCTGCGCAATAGGGCCAGAAACACACGGAAGTTAGAAATTTTAATGTTTTAGGGTTTTATGTGAGAAAAACAACATAAAAATAGGAAAAATAAGCAGCTGAAAAGAAACCCTAGGGTCTGAAGTAGCTGGATATGCAGGAATATGAAAAACGACAGCGGTCGTAATTTAAAACCCGTGTGGAGTCGCCATTTGTTAGTATGAATCCTTTGTCGAAGTGTACGAAAAAGGACCACTTTAGCTACGCATAACTAATAGCCCTAACAACAAGAGTGGCTGCCAATATCTTCAGATCTGCGGTTAGTTGAACATAAAAGAGCTGCAAAAACCAGATCTATGCATGGAAAGACATTAAGCAGAAAAAACAAGGGTTTGCTCCATATACCAATAGACAAGACAAGAACGATTTTTGAAAGAATTTTTATATTAATTGGGCACCTGGGAGGAAAACAAGAAGGCATATCCAATTCTCCTCAGTGGGATGGGTTCTTGGAAGTCCTCAGCACTTCGGATCTAAGATTTCTCTCTCTTGTTGGTGTAGAAAACCCACACAAAGAATAGAACTCAAAGGGAGCTCACACAGCAAATGGTAGAAAAGAGTGACCAAGTGTATAGATCCAGAGTGATCTAATAGGCAACAAAAGGTGAAGAATGGTAGGAAAAACCCTCCTATTTATAACAAAATATTGGGTCATTCTATATCTTGGTGCATGATTAAAATAATGTTAACCAAATCTAGATCCACCTTTTATGGAATATTTTATTATATTTGTTGGAGGGAAAAAGTATTTGACTTAGGTCAAATCCCTTTATTTGTTAATAATAAATAAATAAATGATTTATTTATCTTTTTAAGGAAGTGGTTGAAGGATAATTAAATAAATAATGATTTATTTAATTATTTATAGGTGATTTGGTCATATTTAACAAGGAATATTATCTAAATAAGATTTAAATAATTATTCCTAGAAAATAATAAGATAAATAAAGGTTTATCTAATTAATTTCTTTGTTTTTGGGTTAAACATGACTAGGAATAATAATTAAATTATGGTTTAATTAATTATTCCATGAGAAAAATCAAACAAATATAGGTTTGTTTAATATTTCCTTTTGGGGTTTCCTGTTTAGACTATAAACAACCTAATAAATGTGGTTTATTAAGTTATTTAACATAGTGAAGGCAATTTTACTTAGGGTAAAATTGGTCTTACATGGTGTACTTGGGTCCATCTAATGATAATAGGTTAGATGACCAAAAAATGGTGTAACAGTGATAGCTTGGCACTTGCGCATTAGCTTGCATGCTAGCAATAAGGTACCCATCTGCGTTCCCAGGTAGCTGATGGTACTAATCATGAACCCACGCATATTCTGTAGCACATGGTAAGTCTCATGCACGCTATCAGTGATATTCTGCTCATACTTCTTACCCAACTGCAGCATTGGGTTAGGCCCTTCCATGGGGAGACCAGTAATTTGATGAATTAGTGTAGCATCGATAGGGATGCAATCCCAGATCCACAAGCTACCGTCATGGACCAAGGCGAGCAGTTGGCGCACCAAGTGATCTATAACATTGTAGTGGCCAAAATGTGGCATCCTTAGCAGGTTTAGCAGCCCAGAACCAGCCAAGCCGCGCACCTAGCGCATAGGAACGACCTACACCCTGTCATCTTCTAGTATCCGCTCTAGGTAAAACTCAAGCGCTAGCTAGGGAAAGGCCTCATAGTTTTCCAAGTCATGATCGTCAAACTTCACCTCATGAAGCTTGCCAAAGGGATCGCCAATGAGAGGGACCTCGCCCGAGGTTAGTGGCATTTACAGGTGGGTGATCAAGCCATCGAGCTTATTTGGTGTGCGGGTTGAGGGTCTGTGAGGCCAGATAAATGGTGGAAACCAATTGATTCGTTGAACAACCTGGGCCTTTTCCTAACCAGAAAAAGGGTGGCCTACTGGTTTCGAGGAGCCGGCCGAGGACGCCCCTCGTGGTGACTTCACATTGCAGGGAGAAGTGCGGGGTTTTACCTCAGTTGTTGTAAAAGCACCTCCAAAAATAGAAGAAAAGAGATATCAACGCCTTAGAAATAAGCCACTTCGAGGGGGAAACCTCCAATACATTAAATAAATGAACAATTCTTGGATGATTCAAATTACAAAACCTCCTTTCTATATATAGGAGTCCATGGGGCCACAATGTAATCCTAGTGGGGCCACAATGTAATCCTAGCCGACCTAACAATAATAATTTAAGGGCACAATAATAACTATATGGGGGTTACAGAGGTACAATAATAACAATAAGGGGGTTACACTAACAACTATAAGGGACTATGTTACACCATTTTTTTTGGTCATCTAATCTATTATTATTAGATGAACCCAAGTACACCATGTAAGACCAATTTTACCCTAAGTAAAATTTCTTTCACCATACAAAATAACTTATTTGGTCATGTTTAACCCAAAACAAGGAAATTAATTAAATAAATCCTTATTTAATTATTTCCTAAGAACAAGTTATTTAAATCATTATTTAAATAATATTCTTAGTTAAATTTGACTAAATCATACATAAATAGTTAAATAAACCATTATTTATTTAATTATATTCCCATCATTCCCCTAAAATGATAAATAAATCATTTGTTTATTTATTA
The DNA here is from genome assembly GCA_034641835.2 of Pinus albicaulis. Classification (NCBI taxonomy): domain Eukaryota; kingdom Viridiplantae; phylum Streptophyta; class Pinopsida; order Pinales; family Pinaceae; genus Pinus; species Pinus albicaulis. The sequence goes on from CM076571.1 coordinate 623,948,349, forward strand.
TTTATAAATAAGGGAATTGACCCAAGTCAAGAATCCTTTTTCCTCCAACAAATATAATAAAATATTCCTAAAGGGTGCTTCTAGAATTCGATTAATAATATTGTATTCATGCACCGAGTTCTAGACCACCCCAGTATTTTGTTATAAATAGGGGGGCTTTCCCCATTCATTAACCACCTTCATTGCATTAGATCACTCTGGATCTTCTCTTGGTCACCATTTTCCATTTTGCTTTGTGAACTCCCATTGAGTTCTATGTTTGCTTTTCCACATCCATAAGAGAGAGAAATGTTAGATCTGAAACACTGAGGACTTCCAAGAACCCATCCCACTGAGGAGAACTAGAAAACACCTTTCTTGTTTTCCTCTCAGGTGCCCCATTCTTTAATATAATACAAAATTCTTTCATATACATTCTTCTTGTCTTGTTCATTGGATCTATGGAGCTATGTTATTTCTTATCTGCTTAATATCTTTTGTGCTTAGATCTAAATTTGTGCAGCAATCTTAAAGGTATTTTGCAGCCATAATTGATGTTAGGGTTATTTTTTATGCGTAGCTAAAGTGATATTTTACGACGAAAGATTCATACTAACAATTGGCGACTCCACACGGGTTTTCTTTTGCGACCACTGTCGTTTTATCTATTCCTGCATATCCAGCTGTTTCAAACCCTAGGGTTTCTCTTCCATTTTTTGTTTTTCCTATTTTTATGGTGATTTTCACCCCTAAAACCATTTAAACAGTCAAATTTTTAACTTCAGTGTGTTTCTGGCCTTATTGCACAGGTGACAAACATCAGCCGCAGCTGAGCCGACAAAGTTTTTCTGAAATCTGCCGCCGTGACAGCCGGATCTGCAGGTCGCACTTATTGGCCCAAAAAGTGTGACCTGAGCCTCAAGACGCACTTTTCTGCCCCAAACCTGCGACCTGGACTGAAAACAGGTCAGAACCCGCGACCTGCACTTTTTCTGCAAATTTTTTAGCGTTTTTTCTGGGTTTGTCTGAAGCTTCTGTCAGGGTTTTCCAGCCTCTGTCTCTGCTCGTTTGGACCTGTTTTTGATCTGCTTTACTCACCTAAGATGGAATCTTTCCCTTTAGGGCTCTAGTACCCTCCACGTTTTGTGGACAAGTCTTTACTATTTCAGAAGTCTGAATTTCCATAGTTTTAGCCCTCTTTTTCTCAGATCTGATACCTCCTTTTCAGATCCCTTTAGATCAGCTCTTCTCCCTCTCAAAACCACCTCATCTCGTTTTGCTTGGGTTAATTTCTAAGGCCACTACTGTTGAGTCCCGAATTTGCCTCTTTTCCATACACTTTTCCATATCTTTTTCACTCACCTAAACCTCCAAAATTGTCAATATCATGTGCAAAAGGGTATCTAACATGGTTTTTAATTATGTTTGTGTGTTTTCTATTTGATTTAGATTTTGTTCATAGAGCTGCGGAAACTTGTCACTGTCATTGCTGTAACACTACGCTGACTATTTTGTGGAAATCTATATTCTGGTGTCCACGAAGAAGCTTGAGCCACATGGGCGAGGCTAGGAATGACGAGGACATGGTTCGTGTCTATTGGTTCAAATAAATTCTTCAAGAGAAGCCTTGATCAAAGCCATCCACGTGGAAGTCAACTATGGAGTTCTATGTCGAGTGGACTACTTAAAAGTGGCATATAAGCTTATCCAAATGGCCGTTTCCAAAGCTTCGGAGGTTAATTGACATACGTAGCAAGTTATGGAATTGAATTCAAGCGCCCACCTTCCATAGATCCGTTTTCCAACATGGCCATACTCCTATGTCAGTGGCCTTGGTGAATTGCATGCCAGAAGCTGCTATCATAAACTTCAGGAGACAGTTACATTTTATTGTTTTATAAAGAGCGTTTGCATACGCAAGTAGAGTTAGTTGTTAGTTGATCATAGCTGTTGAGTTGTTAATTGATAGTTGATGTGCGTCCTCTGTTATGTAGTGATTACGCTGCCTTGAGCCGTAATACTACCAGTGTGTAATGAACTGCTTCTTAATGTGAAAAGACTCTGTTTTCAATTTAATTCGTGTTGAGGATCGTACCAGAGCTGTGTAGAGGGCCCCTGCTCAGCCGATGTTCTGTGTATTAATGTATATATATTTCATTTTATTTCTTTTAAAATTCATTGTATCATAATCCATTACATGTTCATATTTCATAGTTGCTTCATTTCTGTTCATACATTTTTATAATTTCCATTGCATTCTTGTCTTTCATGTTATTATGATTGTTAAATCACTGATCAGTTTTCTTGTGCAGGTTTTAGGTAGACAGCCCGGGGCATTTTCATAGTATTTTAGCTAATGATATGAAACTAACATTATTCTGCTGCTAGTTTACTTTTTCATAGCTTTTGTTTAACTTCAGTCTTGTTTTGTTCATTTCAGTTTTGCTTATCTGACTCAGTAGTTAAATTTAAATATATTAAGCTACTCATAGTGTCTTCGGTTACCTCGAAAAGCCACTTGCCACAGTGTTTGATAATGGTGAGGAAATTGTATGATGAAATGTGTAGTTTGTATTAGTTTCTTTACAGAAATTAGATATATTAGTACTCATAGTGTCTTGATTGTCAAGCCAGTTAGATACGATGGTGAGAAATTTTGCATGATGACATGTGTAGTTTAGTATTAGTTCCTTTTCTGCAAATTTCGATATATTAAATCATGTATGACATCTTCAGTTGCCTCCGAAAGCCACAGCTGGACTGATGGCGAGGGATTGAATTATGTGTGTATGGTTTAGTATTCGTTTACTTTCTGCAAATTAAATAATCGATTAAGGTTGTTTATGATTATAGCAATTCATAAATGGTCTAATGATGAAAATCGAGAAAATGAATTGATGTAATCTGATTTAGATTATTTACATTGCAATTTTGAATTTTATAAGTGTAGTTTCTTTTGTGTTCAGTTGGCAGCAAGAATAGTTTAGTTTTCATGTTCACTAGTTTCCTGTTTTGATTCATTAGATTAGCAGCACCTTTTCATTTCAGCAGTACACTTTTACTTTCTTTCAAGTCTTGTCATTGTAATTTTCAATTTGCTTTTAAAGTTTCAAGATTGGTAAATCATTATAGGGGATATCACTTCCTTGAATAAATATAACCAAACTTGTTTTTCATTTTAGAATTTCCATTTCACCTTAGAAAGATAAAAAACGACAAAAGTTAAGAAATAGGTTATCTTGCACATATAGTGCGCCGCACTTCATCAGCTTATGATTCCCGGATTGACAAATTAATGTAGAAATTTAGGACACACTAAATTGACCAAACATTTTGGTGTCGTTGCCGGAGAAGTGTAACTAGGTAGCCAATTTCTTATAAAAAAAACAAAATAATAAAAGAAGGGAAAACTTGATAATTTCTTGAAGTATGCTCTCCTCTTGCACCTAGTGTGATCTGGAGGTTCAGAAAAGAGAATTATTGGTTTAGTAATTTCTTAAGTATGCTCTCTTCTTGCACCTTGTGTGACCTGGAAGATCAGAAAGAGAATTATTAGCCCAACTTTAAAAAAAAAAAAAAATGACATGCATAGAGTTAGCTAATGATATGAGACTGACAGTATTCTGCTGCTAGTTTCCTTTTCATAGCATTTGTTTAACTTCAGTCTTGCTTTGTACATTTCAGTTTTGTTTATCTGATTCAGTAGTTAAATTTAAATATATTAAGCTGTTCATAGTGTCTTCAGTTACCTCCGAAAGCCACAGCTGGACTGATGGTGAGGGACTGCATGATGAAATGTGTAGTTTAGTATTAGTTTCTTTTCTGCAAAATTAGATATATTAAGCTGCTCATAGCGTCTTCAGTTACCTCCGAAAGCCACAGCTGGACTGATGGTGAGGGGCTGCATTATGAAATGTGTAGTTTAGTATTAGTTCCTTTTCTGCAAACTTAGATATATTAAATCATGTATGACATCTTCAGTTGCCTCCGAAAGCCACAGCTGGACTGATGGCGAGGGATTGAATCATGTGTGTATGGCTTAGTATTAGTTTACTTTCTGCGAATTAAATATCAGTTACACAAGTTGTTTATGATTACTTACGCAAGTCATAGCTGGTCTAATGATGAAGGGTCAAAAAATGAATTGATGTAATCTGATTTAGATTTATTTCATTGCAATTTTGAATTTCCATAAGCGTAGTTTCTTTTGTGTTCAGTTGGCAGCAAGAATAGTTTAGTTTTCATGTTCACTAGTTTCTTGTTTTGATTCATTAGATTAGCGGCACTTTTCATTTCAGCAGTACACTTTTACTTTCTTTCAAGTCTTGTCATTGTAATTTCAATTTGCTTTTAAAGTTTCAAGATTGGTAAATCATTATAGGGGAAATCACTTCCTTGAACAAATATAACCAAGCTTGCTTTTCACTTTAGAATTTCCATTTTACCTTAGAAAGACCACAAACGACAAAAAGTTAAGAAAGAGGTTATCTTGCACATATAGTGCGTCGCACTTCATCAGCTTACGATTCCCGGATTGACAATTAAATGCAGCAATTTAGGACACACTAAATTGACCAAACATTTTGGCGCCGTTGCCGGGGAAGTGTAACTAGGTAGCCAATTTCTTAAAAAAAAAACACATAAAATCATAAAAGAAGGGAAAACTTGATAAATTCTTGAAGTATGCTCTCCTCTTGCACCTAGTGTGATCTGGAGGATCAGAAAAGAGAGTTATTGGTTTAGTAATTTCTTAAGTATGCTCTCTTCTTGCACCTAGTGTGACCTGGAAGATCAGAAAGAGAATTATTAGCCCAACTTTTCAAAAATATAAAAAAAATAAAAAATGACATGCATAGGGCAAGAGATTCTAGGGAAGGTTTATAGCTAAAGCCAAGAGTTCGATTTTCACAACTCCATCTTCTTCAAGGCATAGACCAGATTCACCACCATCTACCCCTAGCCTTAAGATTTTTGGAAGTCAAAAAACAGCTGAATTAGAGGATTCTCCTATACCACCTACTAAAACCCACTTAGAAAACAAAGAAACTTTCTCTCATCCTTCCTTGGTAGAAGAACTAGAGGACTATAAGGACTCTAAAGAAACTATCATGGCAGAGGAATTAATAAATAGAGGTGGAGGTAGAGGAGGAGGAGATAATGAAGATAACAATGGTGAAGGAAATAACGGTAGAAATAGGGACAATTTTCTTGGATTCCCTATAGTTGATGAGAAAACTCATGCAACAATGAAAAATATCTCACCATCTGTTCTCCCTAACTTTTATGGATTGCGAAGTGAGGATCCTGAAACATTTCTGTTTGAGTTTGAAGTAGTGTGCCGAACTTATGACTATGTAAATGATTCTCAAAAACTCAAACTGTTTCCTTCAACATTGAAGGGATCTGCTTTGAAATGGTTCATGGGATTAGCCACTCAATCTATCGGGACTTGGAATGATATGAAACAAACATTTTTGGATAGATACTTGGACTATTGTATGCCCACCAATCACAAGGATGAGGTATTCAAAATGATGCAAAAAGAAGATGAAAATTTGGAAGACCTAATTGAAAGATTTCAATACAACTTGAAAAGAGCAAAGATGAGCAACTTAGATAATGAAACCTTGAAAGCCCTCCTATTAAAAGCCATTAGAGATGAATGGATAGAAATTTTAAACATGATGGGGAAGGAAGACATTTCTCAACTCCCATTTCATGATATAACAGAACTATGTATCCAATTCTCAAGGGGAAGATCTAAAACTGGAAAAGGGCCTAGGGATTCTTCTCTTATTAGGGCTAACAAATCTGCAACTGGATCAGTAAGTAGGGCAGAGATTGGTAATATGCTTGATGAGTTTAAAAATGATATCTTAGGGGGTCTTAGTGAACAACTAGACACCCTTAAAATCCAAAACAAGCAGAAAGCAGAAACAGATGCTTTAGCCATCTTTTGTCCGAAATGCAGAAAGAAACATGCTTTAAGGGAATGTCCCTTGGATGCAAAAGTTGTAGAAACATGTATGATTTGCTCAGAAAATCATGAGATCAAGGATTGTCCTTCAATCCCTGGACTCAAAACTGTTTTTCAAGAAGATCCAAATTCAGTAGAATCTCTCTGTTTTGTCGCAAGGAGACCTTGGCAGGGACAACAATCTCAAGGGTTTAATAACCCTATGAATCTTCAAACCCCACCAAATTGGACTCCTTGGCAACAATCTTGGCCCCACCATCAAAATTCATATCAGCCATGGGTACAAGGGATGCAAAATCCTTATGGGAGATTTGCTCAATTTTATCAATATCCTCCATCTTTTCAAAATCAACAAGCTCTACAATTTCCAAACCAAAATCCACAACAACTTTCATTGTCATTTCCACAACAACAACCTTCTCAACAAAATACAAATCCTCAACTCATGCTCCCATACCAACAGAAGACAAATCAACTTCCAGCTCAGCCATTGCCAAATCCTAACGATAAGAATCCTCAAACTACTTATATGGTAGAAGGACAACAATTTCCTACCTATATGATTGTTCCTCTCAACGATGTACAACTCAGATCTGGTAGAGTTTTAGAAAAACCTTCTATAGACATTCAAGAGCAAGATACCTCTGAGGAGGACTCTCTTCAAGTCAATAAGGGTTCTGAGGTAGAATCTCTTCAAAATTCAAAAATTCAAAAAGAAAAAGAAAAGCTAACATCCACAACTCCTATAGTTGAGCAACCTGTATCTTCATCTACACCTCCTTTTCAGGAAAGACTACAAATTGATAAGGGGGTGGAAAAACAAATCTTGTTGCCTAACTATGACTTTCTAGATGAATTGAAGAATGTTTGTATCAAGATTCCATTGCTACGAGCCATTCGAGAAATTCCTATTCTAGCAAAAACCATAAAGGAGTTGAGTTTCAAAAGACCAGGAAGAAAGCTAAAGGACACAAGAAGAATCCACCTGGTAGGAAAGATTGCAGACATTATGATGGGAAAAATTGCCATGCAGAAATATGTAGATCCGGGAAGTCCAATTGTCAAGACACATATAAATGGGATAGAAATTCCAAACACATTGATTGACTTAGGGGCTGCTATCAACATTATGAGTAGACAGACTATGGAACAGTTAAAACTTCCTAACCTTCTTTTTACACCTACTTTATTGCAACTTGCAGATCGATCGGTTATTAAACCGGATGGTGTATTAGAAGATATTTCAGTCTCCTTAGATTCTTGGGAATATCCAGTAGACTTTATGATTTTGACTCCCAAAAGTAATCTAGGAGGACATCCAATTATCTTAGGAAGACCTTGGCTGGCCACAGTTGATGCTTTTATTAGTTGTAGATCTGGAGACATGTACATTTCTAATGGTAATTCGACAAAGAAATTCAATTTGTATCCTCCTGCAAGAGCAATTACAGAAATAGGAGACAATGAATGGGTCGATGATGAGAACACTATACAACCTGTCTTTACCATTCCTGAAATTAGTGAGGATAGTCAAATTCTGAACACATTAGAAAATTTTGAGATAACTTCAGAATATGACCCCACACAATTTCAGTTGGAATCTGACATAGAATATTTATCATCAAGACAAATGTCTCTCTACTCTATGGAAGAGTTTGGTAATTCTACTTTTGAGATTTTTCCAGAAAATACATTGAATATCAACAAACATCTGGAGAAGTCACAACAAGAAGAACTAACCAGAATCTTGCAAAAACATTCTACTGCATTTGCATGGGAGTATACTGACATGAAGGGTATTGATCCTAAGACTTGCATCCATCATATCTATATTGAGGAAAACGGTAGACCAATCAGACAACCTCAAAGAAGGATGAATCCAAATCTTAGGGAGATAGTGAAAGAAGAGCTCCAAAAACTTCTCAATGTAAACTTCATTTATCCAATTTCAGATAGCCAATGGGTTTCTCCTTTGGTTATAGTACCTAAAAATAATGGTAAATGGAGAGTATGCATTGATTACAGGGAGTTGAACAAAGCAACTTTGAAGGATCACTTTCCTTTGCCTTTTATTGATCAGGTATTAGATACGTTAGCAGGTAAAAAGTACTTTTCATTTTTGGATGGTTTTAGTGGCTATAATCAAATTCAGGTAGCACCTGAAGATCAAGATAAGACCACATTTACTTTTCCATGGGGAACTTTTGCCTACTGAGTGCTTCCTTTTGGGTTATGTAATGCACCAGCAACATTCCAAAGAGCAGTACTAGGAATTTTTTCTGATCTAATCCATGATTGTGTAGAGGTTTATATGGATGATTTTACGGTTTATGGTAATTCATTTGAAGAGGCATTAGAAAATTTGGAAAAAGTTCTTATAAGATGTAAAGAAACAAACCTTTCATTAAGCCATGAAAAATGCTTTATGATGTTTATTGAAGGGATTTTTTTAGGACATCATATTTCAGGAGATGGAATTAAGGTTGATAGATCAAAGTTGAAGTCATCTCCAAGTTGCCTATTCCAAATTGTCAAAGAGATGTTAGAAGTTTTCTAGGATTTACTGGTTACTATAGAAGATTTATAGAAAACTTCACTAAAATAGCATCTCCACTCTTCAAGTTGCTTACAAAAGACTGTGAATTTAAATGGGATCCTGATTGTCAATCCGCTTTTGAAACTTTGAAAACAAGAATATCGGAAGCACCTATCTTGAGAGGACCAAATTGGAAACTTCCTTTCCATATTTCTACAGATGCTTCAGATACAGCTCTTGGAGCTGTGTTGGGTCAAAAAGATTTAATTCCTTATGCCATTTATTACACCGGTAAAAATTTGACTCCCACAGAGTTGAATTATACTGTGACTGAAAAAGAGTTCTTAGCTGTTGTTCATGCAATTAATAAGTTTAGACATTACATAACAGGCTATGAAACTTTTATTCATACTGACCATTATGCAATTAGATATTTAATGAACAAACCTGTTACTAATGGCAGAGTGACAAGATGGCTTTTACTTTTGCAAGAATTCAATATTACTGTTTTGGATAGACCAGGAAAACAGAATACAGTAGCTGATTTCTTGTCTAGAATTCAAAATACTAAAGAAGATTCTCCTGTAGAAGATAAGTTTCCTGATGAATATTTGTTTGCAGTAACTATTAAGACCCCTTGGTATGCAGATATTGCTAACTATTTGGTTACAAGGAAACTACCTTCACATTTATTTCCAAGAGAAAAACGAAAAATTATTCAGGAGAGTTCAAGATATTCATGGATTTCTAACGAATTGTTTAAAACAGGGCCAGATCTTGTGATCAGAAGATGTGTCAGGGAAGATGAAATGCCTGATATTCTTAAGGCATGTCATGATGAACCATGCGGCGGACACTTTGCGGACAAAGGACGGCCTATAAAATCCTTTCCTTGGGATATTATTGGCCTTCTCTCTTCAAAGATGCAAAACAATATGTCAAAAGGTGTGATAGCTGCCAAAGAGTAGGGAAACCTACCCTTTCAAATGAAATGCCACTGCAAACACAGGTACTCATTGAACCCTTTGAAAAATGGGCTTTTGATTTCATTGGACCGATTAATCCACCATCGAAGCAAAAGAAGTATATATTGGTTTGCACTGATTATGTTACTAAATGGGTAGAAGCTAAAGCATTAGTATCTGCTACTGAAAATTCAGTTGTTCATTTTCTTTATGAAGATATTTTTACTCGCTTTGGTGTTCCAAGAGAAATTGTGACAGATCAGGGGAGCCAATTCACATCCAATTTGGTGGAAAAGTTGATGGAAGAATACAAAATCAAGCACAGAAGATCTACTCCTTACCATCCACAAGCAAATGGTCAAGTGGAGTCCACAAACAAAGTTCTTGAAAGTATCATCACCAAAGCTGTTCATCTACATAGAAGAGATTGGGCAGAAAGGCTTCCAGAAGCCTTGTGGGCCTACAGAACTACATGGAGGAATACAACAGGACATTCTCCCTATGAACTTGTTTATGGGAAAGAAGTCTTGTTCCCCATTGAGTTCCAAGTCAAGACCTTCAAGATAGCAGTTCAATTGGGAATGGACTTATCAGAAGCCCAAAAGCATAGAATGGAGCAATTGAATGAGCTAGATGAGATCAGACAAGAAGAAATTCTAAGAACTGATCTAGTTCAATATCAAAGAACTAAGCGGCATGAAAAATATATCAAAGAAAAGAAGTTTCAAGAAGGAGATTGGGCATTGTTATTTGACTCCAAGTTTAAAGATTTTCAAGGGAAATTTCAGACTCATTGGCTTGGGCCATATGAGATTGACAATATCTTTAACAATGGAGCTGTAAGAATCAAGACCATTGATGAGTTTCAAACTCCTCTTTTAGTGAATGGCCATAGATTGAAAGTTTATCATAAGCCACTTTCTAAAGAGGATTTTGTCAAGTTGTTTCAAGAAAGTTCTGCAATCAGGCTGGTACAGAAGAATCCTTCTTCTCTACCAAGCTAGCTTTTGTTTTTCAAGTTTAAAAAAAAAAAAAAAAAGAGAGAAAAAAAAAAATTGTATAAGCCTGAAAACCAATCATTGATTGGCAGTCTTATACAGAAAATATGGGGTGAAAATCAGGGACACCTGACACTCTATATTTTCCAAAAAAATCTATCTTTCATTTCATTTCATTTCACCACCCACTCCATTTCATTCCACTTCATTTCATCTCATTTCATTTCATTTCACTTCACTCCACTTCATTTCATCCATTCCATCAATAAAAATCTTTTTTTTTTATGACCATTTCCACCTGGTCATCTGTCATTTGTTCATTTCTATTTCAACCAAGTAATAGCTGTGTCAGTTTCCGCAGCTGACATCTGTTTCCGCAGCTGACTCCAGTTTCCGCAGCCAGAAGCAGATTCCGCAGCTACTACTACTCTGTTTTCAAAAAGAATGTACAGTTAGTTGTTATTTTCATAAATTATGAAATAAAATGCAGGAGAGAGGATCAATGGGACATTCAAGACACTAATGAAGATCAATCAGTTGAAGACCAAGGGCAAAAGCAAGGATTCCAAAGGTATGAATAAAGTTTATTTCAAATAGTATCGAAAAACACCTTTTTATGTAATTTTAAACTATGAGCTCTACCCATAACGCGCAATGATTATATTGACAGTCCGTAACCTTCACGATCTCTATGTTATCCTCTTGCATTTATTCACAAACGGTTTCATCATTGAAATTCCGACTCTCACTCATGTTCAAATATCCCACCATAGATAATGATACGTATTTGAGTTGACAAAGGACTCTTACAAGCCACATAACTTTATAATCATTGATTGAAACGTGTTCATATTTATGACACAGCCACCAAAATTCAAAATGCGGCCGAATGCATTATACTTTGTTAACCTCTTTGTCGTGTCTCTGTCGTGTTTACAAAACCCCACTCTACTCATTCTCACTCCCTGTTTCATTCCATTCCGTTCCTTTTGCTCACTCTCATTCCCGTATATCCACCCACAATCTTATTCCATTCTGTTTATGGTGCTCATTTCCGTTTTGTGATAATATCCCCACAGTATTGTGCTAGATTCTGTGTATTCCATCGTTCCATTTCCGCTTAAACCCTCACAAAGGCAAGCCTGTGAAGCACAGAGAAGTAAAATGGGAAAATTATTAAGGGCAGAGCCGGAAGGACAGAAATTTATAGAGGGATTTCCACAAGCAAAAGAGATGTTGAGGAAAGCTAAATGGCTGCGTTTTATTCAGAAATTCAGGGGTTACCACAGAGAGGTTACCAAAGCGTTTGCAAGATCATTTGATGGCTCAGAAGCAGAAGTGGGAGACCTCAAGTTTTTAGTCAATGAAGCATCAATAGCAGCAGCCACAGAGCTTCTTCAGGAAGGAGAACGTTGGTTCAAAAACAAAAGTATCGGTGATGAGGCATGGAGAACAATCCTCCGAAATCAAGGTATGGATATCACTGTTTTCAAAAGAGGAATCCCTGTGCATGCAATAAAAGATGAATGGGCCACTTTACTACTCATTGTTCAGAAATTTATCACATGTGAAGGTCGTTTTGGCTCCATGTACATGTATCATACTAGGCTATTGATGAATTTTCTTGAAAACCAAACTCTCAATCTTCCTTATTTCCTATTCAATAGCTTGAAGAAAATGGCTGTCATTGTGCAAAAACACCTAGGAGATGTAGAGCCTCATTTATATCATCATGGGTTTATAAAAATTCTGATTGAAAAGGAGCTAAAAGAAAGAAAAGATACATGGGAACAATTCCTAGTTAGAAACTTCTTTGAAGAACCTCAGGAAATTCCTGAAGGTAATCCAATTAGAAGGAGTAGAAGAAAGAAAATGGATGTTGAAACCCAAGTTGCTCCTACATAGGAAGTTCCCGCAGCTAGCACAACAAAAAGAAGTAGAAGGAAAAGAACAGTAGATGAAATCCAAGATACTTCTACTATTACTATGAAGAAAAATGATAGGGAAGAGAGATTGGTAAAAAGGAAGAAGAAGGAAATCAAAACTAAGAAGGCAATAATACCAAAAGGGAAAGAAATTATTGAGGCTGTCCATAAAACTTCTTCTTCTGAAGAAGAAGATCACCAAATTTTATCTGAAAGATTAATTTTTCTTCAAAAACAGTCATCTCTATCCAAGAAGGCAAAAACAGGAAAACAAGAACAAAAGGGTAGTGTACCACAGCATGTGAGGAGAAGCAGCAGGCTTAAGGGAAAACTGAGAAAAACACAAATTAAGGGTCCTCATTTCATTGATTTGGGTGAGGAGACATCTGAACAGTCTCCAACTAACCATAGTCCATTTCAGTCAGTTAGTGAACCTGACTCCTTTCACTCCCAATCAGACAATGAGCGTACTCCATCTTACTCTCAGCAAAATATTGATGAAAGTTCTCCTCAGCCAAATTTTGAACATAATTCTCCCTTGCAGCATTTTGAGGACATCCCAATGAAAAAGACACCGGAAGTAGACCCCAAACAGCAGGAGGTGTATGATTATATAGAATCCTTAGAGAAGGCAGCCACAGGCCCAAGTACCTCTTCTATTCAGCCTCATACATTGCAGGATGATTTGGTTCAGTCATTAAAACAGGAGATTTTTGAGCTTGAGCTTTTGAATCGGCATATCAAAAATGAAAATGAAACACTCAAAGAGCAAGGCAAAATGGACAAGATTATCCATGACAATACTATGTTACATTTGGGTATTTGGCAAAAGAAAAATAAGAAGCTAAAAAGGAAATGCCAAAAATTGAGCAGAGCACTTGTGAATATCAAATTCAGGTGCCTCATGAAGAAACCCGGAATGATGGCAGTACCAAAGAAGAAGAGAAGGGGGTTAGATGTGCTGGCTGAAGTATCAAGGCACATGAATTGAACAAAGAGTGTCAAAATTTTGGTTGCATGAGGACATGCAACACCTTCACAGTGGGGGTATGTTGAGTCCCGAATTTGCCTCTTTTCCATACACTTTTCCATATCTTTTCCACTCACCTAAACCTCCAAAATTTTCAATATCATGTGCAAAAGGGTATCTAACATGGTTTTTAATTATGTTTTTGTGTTTTCTATTTGATTTAGATTTTGTTCATACAGCTGCGGAAACTTGTCACTTTCCGCAACTGCTGCAACTTTCCGCAGCTATTTTGTGGAAATCTATGTTACAGGTGTCCACGAAGGAAACGAGCCACATGGGCAGGCTAGGAATGACGAGGACATGGTTCGTGTCCTATTGGTTCAAGTAAATTCGTCAAAGGAAGCCGCGGTCAAAGCCATCCACGTGGAAGTCAAATATGGAGTTCTATGTCGGCTGGACTCTGTTTCGTGGCATATAAATATCCATACGGCCGTTTCCAAGCTTGCGGAGGTTAATTGACATCTGCGTAAAGTTCTGGAGTTGAATTCAAGCGCCCACCTTCCATAGATCTGTTTTCCAACATGGCCATACTCCTATATCCGTGGCCTTAGTGGTCTACGTGCCGGCTGCTATCATAAACTTCAGGAGACAGTTACATTTTATTGTTTTATAAAGAGCGTTTGCATACGCACCTAGAGTTAGTTGTTAGTTGATCATAGCTGTTGAGTTGATAGTTGATGTGCGTACTCTGTTATGTAGTGATTACGCTGCCTTGAGCCGTAATACTACCAGTCTGTAATGAACTGCTTCTTAATGTGAAAAGACTCTATTTTCAATTTAATTCGTGTTGAGGATCGTACCAGAGCTGTGTAGAGGGCCCCTGCTCAGCGGAGGTTCTGTGTATTAATGTATATATATTTCATTTCATTTCTTTTAAAAGTCATTGTATTATAATCCATTACATGTTCATATTTCATAGTTGCTTCATTTCTGTTCATACATTTTTATAATTTCCATTGCATTCTTGTCTTTCATGTTTTTATGATTGTTAAATCACTGATCAGTTTTCTTGTGCAGGTTTTAGGTAGACAGCCCGGGGCATTTTCATAGTATTTTAGCTAATGATATGAGACTGACATTATTCTGCTTCTAGTTTCCTTTTCATAGCATTTGTTTAACTTCAGTCTTGCTTTGTTCATTTCAGTTTTGTTTATCTGATTCAATAGTTAAATTTAAATATATTAAGCTACTCATAGTGTCTTCGGTTACCTCCGAAAGCCACAGCTAGACTGATGGTGAGGGGCTGTATGATGAAATGTGTAGTTTAGTATTAGTTTCCTTTCTGCAAAATTAGATATATTAAGCTGCTCATAGCGTCTTCAGTTACCTCCGAAAGCCACAGCTGGACTGATGGTGAGGGGCTGCATGATGAAATGTGTGGTTTAGTATTAGTTCCTTTTCTGCAAATTTAGATATATTAAATCATGTATGACATCTTCAGTTGCCTCCGAAAGCCACAGCTGGACTGATGGCGAGGGATTGAATTATGTGTGTATGGTTTAGTATTAGTTTACTTTCTGCAAATTAAATAATCAGTTACACAAGTTTTTTATGATTACTTCCGCA